>NSJW01000184.1:0-552832 GCA_019955255.1 Castanospermum australe
TGGGAGACCGGGAGAAAAGGACAAAGGCAGAAAGAGGGAAGGAGAAAGAGACAGAGAAAGGAAGAAAGAGAGAAGGAGAAAAGGAAAAAAAAGAAGAAGAAAGGAATTACTTAAATTGTCTTTTATCAGAGGCTAACTTGAAGTAAATAATTTCTCTTACTTTAATTTGGTTTTAAAATATATTTAAGATTAATTTTAGGTCAGATCATTATCTCAGTTAAGTGAATTTATTTAGATGAGAGACTATAAGACTATAAAGGGTTGAAGTTGTAGGATAAGATCTTTAAAGAAGACTAGACTGTGGTTTTCATTATATGTTAGGTGATTTACAAGAATTTTTTTTTGTAATATATAAGATTAAGTTTTAATTATAAAATTATAAAAAATATTGGTTTAAAATAATATAATATTATTTTAAGATAAAGTAATCAAATTAAATGATTGAAATAATAATATTTATAGTTGTGTTATAACTTGTTTTATTTTTGAAAATAGGACATGTTAACGTAATACACTGATAACCTCATAATTTTAGATGATGATATAGTTTTTATATTTCTTATATTGAAGTTATTTTAGATTGCTGAATATAGTATTAGTAATTTTTTTACCATAATATAATTTTCTTTGAATGAATAAATGGTCTTTCCTTACTTGAGTTATGCATGATATTTAGTTTTGTAAAAATTATATATTAAATTATTATTTATGAAAATATTTTTAACAAGAATGTACTTTGTAAACTAAGTCGGTTAAGAACAATCACATAACGAAATCTGTTAGCACGATTTCGAATTCTAATATTTAATAAATTTGTAGGCACAACTTCATATTTTTAGATTTGTTTCGGCGGGCACGACCCTAAACAAAGTTTCAGACTTGCTATGAATTCACTATGATTAGAGTAATAAGAAAAAATGTTGTGATGTGATGGATGGATAGAGATGGAGATGGATGATATGATATAATTTCAGTTATTATTGTCTAGTATCCAAATCTTTTGAAAGGTTATTACAAATTATCTTATTTTTAGTTTATTATAATTTTTTAAGCTTATGATTTGTAGCAATCATATTATCTTTGTTAATTGTTATGCATTGGGAAGCTTATAATTATAAGGCTGTAATTAAATTTCTCCTGACTCCAGTTTAATGTTTATCAATTAACATATTATACTTTATAATTTGAAGTTGTGACATTTAAATAACTAACTAGATTACTGCTCTCATTACCTAGTGAGAATGTGTGTATTGTTACATTTAGATTTATTGATAATTCATTAGATTATTTTGACTCACTATTAAAATTGATATATATTTATAGATTCAGTACAGTGTGATCGAGTTGTTGAATCCATTATTTAGATTGTTACTATTTTCTTGACACATTTTGGATAAATTAGGCTTGTAAGTAGAAATTATGATTTATGTTATTTATACTGTTAGTTTATGATTGCTTTAAGCAAGTGTTTACATATTTAAGGTTATGAAAAGGTTTCGAAATTAAAAAATCTACCCTAGTCTTGACCAATTACAAACCAAATTTGGGCTATAACAAGAAATGAAGGAAAACACTAATTTTAAACTTAAGGCTATGGAATTGATTTAATTTGATTTGAATTTATTTAATTTGATTTGATGTAGAAATTAATTTTTATCTTTGAAATTTCTTCTGAAAAATATGATTTGATTTGATTTGATTTGATTTTCAGATCAAATTTTACGTTTAAAATACTTCAAAAATAATTGAAATTCATTTTATTTTAATAATTTACTTTATTACCCTTACTTAAATTAGATAAGTAAATAACTTATAAGGATAAAATTATTAATTAAACTAAAATCAAATCAAATTAAATTAAATTTAAGCAAAATTTTAAATACTCATAATTTAAATTTAATAAATTTTTAAATCAAATTAATTATAATTTTATAATTTTTTAAATATAAAATTTTATTTATAAACTTATTATTTTAAATAAATTTAAAATTTTAAAATAAATATTTCCTTTTCCCCTCTTCCTTTTCTTGTCCTCCGATCCAAACATCCTGTTAGGCAATAAAGGCCTGGGTTTTGAGTAACTTTGCTAAACGATGTACTCTTGCATCATTCATTCACCGTTGCACGTGAGAAGACTCCGTCAAATTATGAACATCAACTTTATCGCAGCCGGGGTTTTCTTTAATGAGTAGTAACGATCAAAAGGAAAGAAAGGAGATCAATTAGAGAATTGGATAAAGAATATGACTAGATCCACCTTTTGTATTATCTTTTGAAAAAGAAATTGTGATATTATTTATTTTTATTTAATTTTAGAATCAATTAGAAGATAATTTACATTGAATGGTTAAGGATTATTATTTTAAAAATTGTGTGTCAAATATGAAGATGAAAAACTGTCTGAGTTTCCTTTATTTTTTATTTTTAAAAATAGAGAAGTGATGAGGAGAAATAATGTTGGATGGAGAAGAAATAAGTAATCGATTAAAAAAAAGGTGGTGGGAAAATGTTCTAAGCTTTCGTCCTTTTGGATGATATTTTAATAAAATGTAACAATAAATTGGTAACATAATAGAAGATAAATAAGGAAAATGAATGGAGAAAACTATGAGTTTACACCCTTTATGATTTTTTAAAATAAATAATAAATGATGAAATGACATATTTGTGTTTAATTTTAAAATGGGTAAATTATACATGAAAGGATAGTGTTATTTATCACGAAAAATTTGTACAAATTGTTCTACGAATGCACTACCATTATTTTGATAAATTACAAAGCATAATAGAAATCAGTTATAAGAATATGAAAAATTGAGGACAAGAAACATTCGCTTGAGAATATTTTATAAAGTATAGCAAAGGAAAGGAGAGATTACAATTTCATCATCTAAAATCCTCCTTCATTCATTTTTATTCAATTTTATCAACATTTAAAAAGTTTTTCTAATTTAAAAGGTTTTAAATATCCCACGAAGGAGAAATAAAACATTATTTATCCTCACATCCTCTTCCATTCCATTTTCCTTCTTTTTTTTTTTTTTTAATTTCTTCCCCTCCATTTATCCTCACCCTCTTAAGTTACTGATCATCAGGGACTGCCCTCAGTTAGAATCAAGGTATGAAAGTTAGAGAGGGGAACATTGCTCCAACATTGCCCAGATCCCTGTCCTAGAAATAAATGACCAAGTCATAATAATGAGCCATGGGAAGAAAGGAAACATTGCAATCCAGTTTCAACCTTTCTTTTATGTCACCAGCTAAGAAGAATTGCACAATTTTGCATGTGCCTCTGTGTGTATAATCTTGCAGTCCAAAATATTGTAAGTTCACAATGATCTATAAGATTTGTAATGTTTATATATATTGTAATTCACAAACTCTGTCAAACACTACTCCTCATAAGTACATGCGATTTTCATATCATGTTATGGTCTAAGACTTGGCATCACAATTCTTATAACACAAAGCCAATAATCAATCTCTGGTCACATTTGTTAGTGTAAATGAAAAGTGAAAACTGAGAGGTACGCTGCTTTGTTAGTTTGTGCAACATGAAGCCTATCTTTACCAAACCGTATGCCCATGCTGGGGTGAGATGTCACGCAACAACAAGAAATAAAAGTCATGTTGAACCAATCCCATTGATTCAGTTGTACACCTCGGCAACTATAAAGTCAAAAAAAAAATGCCGCATTGCACCTGTCTACGATGATGTGCGCCCCTTCTTCACTGCTTCCCATTCCCTCCCCCTTTCGTCTTCTGCTGCCCTTTCTTTGATAACTTTACAACACTTCTCTTTTGTTGGTTTGCCAGCTCAATGATTTGCTGAGCCTGGGTCAGCATCGAATTTGGAAGCGCATGGCAATTTCCTGGACTGGGTGTGCACTTTCTTCAGCTGTATCAATGCATCTCCTACAAAAGATCAAGTTTTTTTTTTTTTTTGGAATTTGAATTTCGTGTTTGACTGAACTTTGGAACAGAGCAAAAATGGGAGACCGTGTGTTGGATGTGTGCTGCGGAAGTGGGGATTTAGCATTTCTCTTGTCTGAGAAAGTTGGGTCCGATGGCAAGGTGTTCTTTTTTTTTTTTAATTATTTTTTGAATTTTTGAAAAAATTTTAAGTGTGTTTAATGAAACGGTGGTTATGTGAATCTTTTGGGGCCGTAGGTGATTGGTCTTGATTTCTCGAAGGAGCAACTATTGATTGCCTCATCTCGGCAGCACTCGCTTTCAAAGAACTGCTTCAAGAATATTGAGTGAGCATGGGTAATTCTAGCAGCATACAAACATTAGACAATGTCATAATAGCCTGGAGCATATTTTTGACCTCTTATAATTTCCAATGGTCTCAAATTTAAAGTAATTACAGTCCTTTATAGTCGTGTTGTATCTTAGTATCATTGGTGACAGAATATGAAGGCAGTGACCATTTTGTTGCATCATAGGTGGGTTGAGGGTGATGCTCTTGACTTGCCATTTGATGATGGTTGGTTTGATGCTATCACTATGGGCTATGGTCTACGAAATGTGGTTGATAAGCATAAAGCCATGCAAGAAATTTTACGAGTCCTAAAAGCTGGTAGCTCTTGTCTCTCAATTCAATTAATATGATGACTGGTGCTAATATAAACTTTGACATCTCCTATGCTTTCTTTTGCTTTCCAGGCTCTAGAGTGTCTATCCTTGATTTTAATAAAAGCAATCAGTTACTGACTGCTTCAATTACGGTATGTATCAGTCTTACTAGTTATTGCTTTGTGTGAGATACAATAATAATCTGCCCAGCAAAGCTGTTTCATTATGTAGAAGAAGGCAAGTCACCCTTCTCAGTAAATGAGAGGGCTTGGCTTAGGGTTGAGGGTAAAGATGTGTGAAAGAGAAATAAATTCATTATTTTCAGCAATGCCCTTGTGTTAATAATTTTTACTGGACTAGTGCCACTAACAATGTATATGTTTAGCACTGCTTAAGTTTAGAGAAAAATTTTCTGTCCATATAAATTGATGAATATTGGATTACCATATATTTTACAACAACAACAATAGCAACAACTAAGCCTTATCCCACTAGGTGGAGTCAGCTACATGGATCAAGTCGAACACCATGGGTTCATTACCATATATTCTAGAATTTTGATTAATTTTGTTTTCTTTTGCAAACCGAAGGCTTGACCCCATATGTTTACTTCTGCTAGGAATGGATGATTGACAATGTTGTTGTCCCGGTGGCGTCTGGTTATGGCCTTTCAGAGGAGTACAGATATCTGAAGAGCTCAGTAAGAGAATTTTTAACAGGTTTGTTTGAATTGCAGGCTTTTATCAGATCTAACTATCGAATTCAATGAGCTTATTATATTTTTAAAAATAGTTATTTGATGTGGTCATTATGTTTGTGTCCTCTGTCTTCTCTGTACTTGCGATGTATTGAGAAACTTACTTTGTAGATGATTTATTTTCCCTGCTATAGAGTGAGAGGAGTGTGGCTACATAATTTACACAAATTGCCTGGGTCTTTAGCCATGTGACTTGCCTATATTTCGATTCCATTGATCCTTTCATTGAAGGATGAGCAAGTAAAACTCATGCAGTTCGTAATTGTGCTTAAATAGAAGGGTTTATTATCAGGAAGAAGGCTTGGGTAAACAAAAGGGACAAGTAAATAATTATGGCCATTAATGGTAGAACTGTCATATTGATTGCCTAATTTAAGAATCCTCCTTTGATGCAGGGAAGGAATTGGAGAAACTTGCTTTAGAAGTAGGATTTTCTGCTGCCCGACATTATGAGATCAGTGGAGGCCTCATGGGGTGCTTGGTAGCCATACGGTAGATGGGATTTATGGATTATCTTGCCTGCAGATATATTTTTGCTTTTGTTTTTCTCCTGGTGTGGACTGTGTTCAGGTTGTATAAACAAAATCTGCTGTTAATCTGTATTACTATTAAATTAACCTTAGGCTGTAGTTCTTCTGCCTAGTGATTGATGGAGACTTGTGCTAATTCTATTTGCAAAGATAAATCTTCCAAGGCAATGCACCAGTCATGTTTTCTTATTTTCTTCTTTCTCAAATAAGGATTCTGGAAAGGTTGTGAAACTGTAAACTGCTGCATTAATTACAGTGCATTATCACCAACTCACATCTGCTCCTCTTGATCACGTTCTTTGTATGCATGATATTTTAACTAACCAGTTTGTCTCATTTGACAGATCAAAGCATAAAATAATAGTAGCTTGTAATCTGCTTTTTTTTTTTAATTCCTCAATTAAAATTAATCTTTCGTAAGCAATAGGAGTTGTATCTAAGCACAGTAATGATGAGCTGTTACAAATCAGATCAATCCAAAATTCTGTTAATCACGGTACTGTACATCATTTGCTTCCCAGAACCCCACTGGAAATTTGCGTTAACAGCTCCCCTTGTGTGAAGTATACATTTTAAATGGCATATGATTAGAAGCACTGTTAGCAACCATCAATGTCATAGGTCTGAGCGAGGCCCAGTTATCTACCGAGCACAAGTGAAGCCAGGCTGCAGACTTCTTGATGTATGTAGTGTTTTTCTCTGCATTCTCAGGGTCACCTGGGATAAAAAGAGCTATGGGACATAGTTGCGACTGAATCTGCTGCATAGATAGGGTTAAATGGGTCAGCACTTGTGTCATGGAGTTCCATAGTACTCTCATCTATGAAGGGTGGACTAGAGGGAGCAGCAAGGTGCTCCTCCTTCTTTGTTAGCATCTGTAGTGCCCTTGACATTGTTGGTCGTAATGAAGGGATCTCTTGGGTACATAGAAGTCCTATGTGAACCACTCTTAAAATCTCATGCTTAACGTTGCTGTTGTGGTCATCATGCAACTCAATATTTGGATCAAATAATTGTTCTGCAGTCCCTGACTGAAAATGCTTCCATGTCTGATTTTGCCAGAATAAGTTAGATAAAAGAAACAGAAGGATAAGTTAGTTCAGTAAGCAATCTTTTCTTAACCATGACAAATGTACAGTTGAAAAACAAATAGAATAATTAACTTAAGGAATAATGTGTAACTGACCACTGTAACTAGGCTGTCTGAATATTCTGATGTTTTGCTCCTATTGTTCTGTCTTCCAGTAACAATTTCTAGCAGTAACACTCCAAAACTATATACGTCTGCCTTTTCTGTCAACTGACCATGAGCTAGGTATTCTGGAGCCATATACCCCCTGCAGGTCCAGGAAAAAGAGGATACGACTATTTCAGATATAATACACAATAGTTTTCTGCAATGGCACTTCACTCTTACTCGGCCAAAACTCTATTATTACTTCGCCAAAAATAACACTTTATGATTAAAGATAGTTACAAAGTTCCTGCGATAGCTGTACTTATGTGGCTCTCGTCTTCTTGAAAGGACCTGGCCAAACCAAAATCTGCAATTTTAGCACGAAGCTTTGTATCTAATAAGATGTTGCTGGCTTTTATGTCTCTGTGAATTATCCTGATTTTGGAGTTCTCATGCAGGTAAACTAATCCTTCAGTTGTCCCGATGATAATTTCGTATCTCTTCTCCCAGTTCAGTTCTCTGCTCTTGTTTTTATCTATCATGTATAAATTAAGAATTATATTTAGTTCACATTTTGATAAATGATAATCACTAATGGTCAAAGTGAGGCGCCATAGGCAATAGCTCGAACAAGCATTATGTAGTTGTCTAAATTACTGCCAAATAAATGTAGTCATTTTCAGATCTGAAAAGAGACAGCCTACTGCACGAGTTCGGTAATTACCAAAAATGAAGCGATCAAGACTTTTGTTGGGCAGAAATTCATATACAAGCAGGCTTTCAGGTCCTGAACAACTGCATCCTAACAGTCTGACTAGATTCTTGTGTTCCACACTACTAATTATGTTCACTTCATTGTAGAAATCTGCTACTCTATGTCTGTTGTTGAAATATAACCTCTTGATAGCAATCTCTCTTCCATCAGGCAGAACTCCCTGCAATAACAAATTTTAAGAGTGGCTTTGATATGTAAAATGGTGGGGATATAGATCTGCAGAGAAGAGAACTACTTTATAAACTGTTCCAAATCCTCCTTGTCCAAGCTTGTTAGTATCAGCAAAAGATCCAGTAGCCTTCTCCAGTGTAGAGTACTTGAAGTTCAAGCTATTATGGTGAAGGGTCTTTGCTAACTTTTCTGCATCATTTGAACCTGGAAGCCAGAATGACTATTGAGATCAGTAAACATCCTGAACATAGTTGTGTTGTTACACATGATGATTCCTCGATTCGTTAATAGGACAAGGTGAAGCTCCTTGAAGAAAAAAACCTAGAGTATTTAAGAGGACAGGGACTATGATATAAATACGTACAAGAAACAATTAATTTCACCTTTCTAGCTTCGGGGTTTGGAATGGTATGATTTTCTGTGTTTGACATTCTCGTAAGCAAATAGAGGTGAATAAGTCATTTACCTCTTCGTTTCTTTTGAATGTATCTCTGTTTCCAGATATAAACCCCAATAGCTACTCCAACTGCCAAAACAATCACTGAACTGACTACTGCAACCACTATCACTACTACATTACCTGCACAAGTCAGCAAAGGGAACTCATACTCAGGATTTATCACTACTAGAAGTCTGTTTGGCGTTCCCTTAAAAAATGGAGGCGAAAAATTCAGGAATGAGATTTATATAAAAAATTTATATGAACTCATCATTGAATTTTTCACCCCAAATTTTAAGGAGATACCAAACTGATTTTAGGTGTGTAAGTTTCTAAATGCTAGAAGCTGGATCCTAACACAATTACGATGATAGTAAACTATGAAGTGTGAAGAAAACTGCAATTTATATACCTCTTGAACTCCCATTCTCCAGTTCCTTGTTAAGAAAATCTGTGTCTGAGTACCTCATGAAGCACCCGGTGTTCAGTGCTCGCCCTTCTGACCAGGGCAAGCATCCCAATATCGAAGAAGATGCATTCTCAAGACATGCTTTGCAAGAGCTTGTGTCCAAACTCCTCCAACAATCGGCCAGAACATAAGCAGACTCGTTTGCACTTCCTGATACAGCAACCTTCCCTCTGGCATAGCCTTTGTTGTTGGGTGCAGCTTGAACTGCTCGTAGAACTGCCTGCTTTGCTGCTGCCTGAAAACTTGAGTTCTTCTTGGTTGTGTTCCCACATACAGCCCCGTCTCCGGGTCCTGTATACTCATTAAAGAAACTATAATTCTCAGCCCTCATGAAGCAACCATCAAGGTAAATGCGGCCACTATTATAAGGGAAGCACTGGGGAAGAACTGTGCGTGCCTCGGCATAACATAATACACAGTCAAGTAATGAAAGATCTCCATAGCACTGGGCCAGACCATAGTTAGTGTCTGGTCCTGTCCCTGAAACTGCTGTGCCATAGCCAGTATTGCGCATCTGTTCACTGATCTTCTCCATAGTTGCAACAAAATTCGGAACAAAGATAGTGGTGTTGTGCTCTAGTTGATGGCCACATGTTATTTGGACTGTCTTCGCCCTTGGTTCTGCCATTACTGTTTCTGATAGTAACAGTGACTCGATGAGAAGAAAAACAAGGCATTGACAGGAGACAAGAGGGACTACTTTCTTCATTTTTGGGAAGATCCGATCAGAATCACTTTCTCTGGTACTGATCGTTGGGCTATTCAACAAAGAACTG
The DNA here is from genome assembly GCA_019955255.1 of Castanospermum australe. Classification (NCBI taxonomy): domain Eukaryota; kingdom Viridiplantae; phylum Streptophyta; class Magnoliopsida; order Fabales; family Fabaceae; genus Castanospermum; species Castanospermum australe. Next base: position 9,673 of record NSJW01000184.1, read on the forward strand.
CGGAAAAAGGAGGGTTTAGAATCTTTGTGTGGCTATATCAGATACAAAGATCATTCCTGGCTTACGATTATGTTGTTTACTAGGGGAGGATATTTGTTAGTGAATCAAAGCAAATTGCAAGCAGTAGGACATCTATAAAATTCGGTATTAATGGTTTTTGAATTTTGATGCTTAACCTAAAATGGTCACAACATGCTTCAGCCAACCTAAATACCTATTGTTGGAGGCCATCAATAGCACAATTCCTAACTCACAGATGTGAGATTCCAAAAGTTTCTTATTCCTGAGAAGCAAGGCCACTTGAAGAAAAAGAGCAGCTTCTGGTTGAAAAACCTTAGCGAGTAGTAACAGCTAGCGTGTGAAAGGAGGGACAGGATCAACTCAAGTCGGCACTTAACTTCTTTGTCACCATCCTTGAAGTTTCAAAAGGCATATCTTGGATTTCTTTTTTTCTTGTTTATACAGCAGCGTAAAAATTTATTTTCACACTTGCTCTGTTTTGAATGACACTGAATTATGAAAAGTCACAGACGAAATGTAAAAGATGAGGCGTTGAAGGCTTGAAGCCACCCCAGACCCCACTTTTGGATAAAAATAAGCAACATAACATGGTTGTGATAAATAATCAACATATGTTTGGAATAATTCTTCACGGTCATCATGAGCTTTCGAAACAAGTATGAGCAGCTGCCTGTTTCAAAATAACATTGGGTTTCCATTTTTGTTTTCGTATGAATACTAAAAGCTTCTAGAGAAAATGTCGGTATTGAATTAAAAGCCTTTCCCCACAAGAAAACCTAACCCATTTATTATCCAAAGAGAACAGGCCCCACAAAAATGCCACTTCGCCATAGAAACCAAACCAGTGATCTTTCACAAGTTAAGGAGAAAAAGAAGACAACGAAAGAAAAAAAGAAGAAGAAAGAACAACGATTAAGGTAAATCAATAACGTTTGTGTTTGTTTAAGATGTTCCTGGGTCACTCGGTATTCTTGAAATAGATATCAAAGTAAACTTGCTCACATATTACAAACTTGGCAAATCCGAAACAGAAGTAGGTAAGGCAGGGACTAAAATGGTGAAGAGAGTTTTGAAGGAAAGAATTGAAAGGAGTTTCTTACCTGTGGTCTGCATAGAAACCCCAGAAGGTGAATTCAAGTTCTCCGTGAGATGTTGATTCCAGAGTGGGGAGGTTTTTTTTTATTTTGCTACAAGTCAAGAAGCTCAAGCAGCGAGTCAAGCACGGATATGCATAGCAGTGGTTCGTTGAAAAACAGAGCATGACATAATAACACAGGCGCTCCAAGTCTTTGGAACATAGAAAGAGAGAGATGATGCAGTCACGCGGTAACGTCCGGGCCCTTGACCCTGAAGCGAATGAATATCCTGCGAATTTACCTATTTGCCCTGCGTCTGCAATTTTTCACCGTATTTAGAACATCTACTTGTACTACTGACTTTTGGCAAGCATGATTCAACTTTCTGGTCTGGTTAAGGAAAAACTTTTTAATATGTTTGATTTCCCTTAATGTTAACATTAAATACAAATTTTTGGTCAAAAGCTTATTTTATAATGTTTTAATTATAAATTGTAATGTTTGTGGAAATTGTTATGATTTTGTCAAATTAAGATATTAAAATATTAACAATTTGACATAGACTGTCTTGTACCAAAAAAATTTTACATGGACGATCTTAGCTGCTTCTGCGACATGAGCACGGTTTTACGGCACTGTAACGGCACTGTAATTGCAATTCACAAAATTATTTTCGTGCCTTTAACGTTTGACTTTGGTTAATTGGTGGGGTAGAGCTTTCTCCGAGAAAGAGGCGCAATTTCCTGTGGAACCCAACTCATTTTGAATGCGATTGGCCAAGTTTGAGTTAAACAATGTTGTTAGAAGTTAGAACTGGTCGGACCGTCATCAAACCGTGAACCGGCGATCCAATCCTTTACGGTTTAGTCTTCTCGTTCACGGTTAGATCTTTGAATGGGTCAAAGCTGATAGTCTGAACAGGTTGGCTATCAATTAATAAAAAAATTCAATATTTAACATATTTTGTAAATATTTTCATAATTTTGTTAATATGAGTGTTTACATAAATTTTATATAATTGTATGTAAATTATTTTTATAATATTATCTAATTTAACTATGGTTAAATTAAACTAGAATAGAAAATTTTACTGAATATTATTCGGTGCATTAACTAGAAATGGAAGATAAGTAGAAATTGGATACTAATTTGCATTTTGTTTTATATATATATATATATATGTGGCCATCTATAATCTATGCAATGAAAAAGAGGATGATTTGTACAAATAAGCTGTTGATCTCAATATGAAGACCAAGCGAATTAAGGGAAGATGCGAGAAATGATTAGAAACAAAGTGTTTTTTTTTTTTTGTATTTATCATTGGAAGAATTAGGGAGCACCCAAGTTGAGTCTTAACTCCGCATTACGATTCAAACAACACGATGAATCAAGTGTTGTTAGAAAGCCCGGGGTCCAAAACTTCTAGAAATTAAACTGAAATTTGTTAAAAGCCTATAGCGTAAAATTTTGCGTAGTTTATCCAAAAAACAAATTGTGCATAGATCAGATCAGCCTGTTTGTTGATTCTTTTCTATAACAAGGCACTCGGTTCTAGATGTTTGCAGATGGTTCATATGTGGGGATTATGTCACTGGCCCTTCTATTCAGAGGTAATCAGGGACAATGCCATGCTAATATATAATTTAAACCATTTTAATTTTCCGGCATGCTGTCTTTCTTAAGAATGAAATCTTGTCAACAGCATGAGATAAAGGTACTTATGGATTGTGTGGGCAAAAGATGTTCCGGGAGAAAGATTTGTGGTGCAACTCATCAAGGCTCAATCAGACTTTCGGTCATGCTGTCCCCTGAAGACTGGGTGTAGAATCCAGGCTGAAAATTGTCTCCAGGTAAAGTAGATTTGCTTAATTCTGCTGTGCCAGAATTAAGAAGTGGAATTTCATATTTGTTAGTAATCATTTTTACAGCTACTGAGTCACATTGATGGTCGCAGCTCTGCAGATGCTGGTGCACAATGCAACCCTATCTGCATTCTGAAGTACTTGAAATATGTTAAAGTTGGCAACTTTGTCAACATTTTCATTCATGGTTTAGTAACTTTGTCAAAAACCACACAAGTGAAAATTGATTCACTTTGACAAGTTAAAAAAAAATCCATAATTTTAGGGAAAATTTATTATAGGATAACTTTTGTAACTTGTTGGTTGTATTAGTCTTTAAGTTAAGCCTATATCTATGTTTCCATGGCAAAAGAATAATATAACCCAATCTCTTGCATGCTCTTCGTAGTTTTTCTCCCTTAATAGGCTTTCTTCCATAATAAAAAATCTTTGTTTTACTTTCTAGTGAAGTTTTGTTAAATCAAGTTTGTAAGGTTTAGATTGCTTTTCCTTGATCATATTAGTCTTCTTGAAACTTTGATTAAGGATCATCAATCTAGATTATATCATTCTTGATATTTTCACTAGATAAATATATTTGAAATCTCAACCAATATCCAATCCTGTTCCAACAAGTGGCATCAGAGCTACAGTTAGTCTTTTGGGATTTGAGAGTTTGAGAGAAAACCAAAAAAGTTCCTTAAAAAACCTTGAGCCTGTTAAACCTTCAGACACAAATGGCATCCAACAGTCTTCCTTTATCACCACCATCTTCCTTTACTGGAAAAAATTACTACATTTGGTTTGCCAAAATGCAAAATTATTTGGAGGCTTTTGATCTATGGGAAATGGTAGAAGAAGATAAACCCATACTATCCCTACCAACAAATCCAACAGTTGCTCAAATCAAGCAACATAGTGAAGAGAAGGCTAAGAGATCTAAAGCCAAAGCAATACTTTAGAATGATGTGTTTGATTCTGTTTTCAACAAAATCTTGAATTGTAAAATTGCCAAAGGGCAGTGGGACACACTGAAGGAGGAATATCAAGGGAGTGACAGGACTAGACAAATGCAAGTCCTGAACCTAAAAAGGGATTTTGAAGTCTTAAGCATGCAAGAAGATGAAACAATCTTTAACTATTCTGATAAAATTTCATCAATTGTAAATGAAATCAGATTGATTGGAGTAAATTTTCTAGACAGTAAAGTGGTAGAAAAGGTGCTTGCAACACTCCAGAGAGATTCGAATCCAAAATATCCTCATTAGAAGAGTCCAAAGATCTCACCAAAATACCACTTGCGGAACTGATGAGTGTTCTTCAAGCATAAGAGCAAAGGAGGGCCCTGAGACAAGAAAAAGTCATAGAAGGTGCTCTTCAAGCCCAAAGCAAACCAGCTAGCAAAGGCAAGAAGAATTTCCACAAAAGCAAAAAGGAGGGAAGTAGCAGTCAAGAAAATCCTAAGAAATATCCTTCTTGTAGGCATTGCAAGAAATCTACACACCTTGAAAAGTATTGCTAGTGGATACTTGATGCAATATGTGGTACTTGTAAATAACTCGGACATATTGCTAAGGTGTGCAAATCTAAAAATAAAGGTCTTTAGCAGAATCAACAAGCACAAGTAGCTGACGCCGAATCTCAAGAAGAGCAACTCTTTGCTACCTCCTGTTTTTATAGTGATGACACCAGCAATAGTTGGCTCATAGCCAGTGGATGCACACACCACATGTCTTTTAATGCAAAAATGTTCAAAGACCTTGATGAATCCTTCATTTCCAAAGTCAAAATCGGGAATTGAGATCTGATGCAAGTGAAAGGGAAAGGCACAACTACTGTAAAAACACAAACATACACTAAACTCATTGCTGACGTGTTGTTTGTACCTGATTTCAGTCAAAATTTGTTGAGTATATGGAGCTGAGCTGTTATGTGTAAAAATGAAAAGTAAAAGCTTTGCACTATATTGGGAAGCAGTAGAAGAGCAGGCATACTCTAGAGCAGTACTAAGCAACTCCGATTTATGCCACAAAAGATTTGGACATTTCAATCATAGGAGTCTTTCCTATATGAAAAAACAAGGTTTGGCTCAAAATATGTCTGAAATTACCGCTGAACCTCATGTTTGTGAAGCCTGCCAACAAGGAAAGCAAGCTAAACTCCCATTTTCACAAAATCAAAGTTGGAGAGCTTCTCAAAAATTACAACTCATACACACTAATGTTTGTGGACCCATAAAGGTTGCATCCTTGAGTAGTAACAAATATTTCCTCTTATTTATTGGTGATTTCACTAGGATGTGTTGGGTCTACTTCCTTAAAAGCAAAAGTGATGTGTTCACTATGTTTCAAAGATTCAAAGCTTATGTGAAAAATCAAAGCAGCCTTAAGATCAAAACCTTAAGGTCTGCAATGAAACTGAATACAATTCAAGCTAATTTGATCAGTTCTGCAGAGACGTGGGCATTGAACACTAGTTGACTACACTTACACAACCCAACAAGATGGTGTAAGTGAGAGGAAAAACATAATTGTGATGGAGATGGCTAGGTGTCTTCTTTTTGAAAAAGGACTACCAAAACTCTTTTGGGCAGAAGCTGTCAACACTACAGTATACTTGTTAAACAGGTTGCCTACTAAAGCACTCAAAAATAAAACTCCCTATGAAGCTTGGTATGATGAAAAACCATCTGTGCATTATCTCAAAGTATTTGGATGCATACATTACTATCAAGTACCTGAGCAAAAAAGAGATAAGCTTAACAACGAGACTGAAAAAAGGCACATTTGTTGGCTATAGCAATGTAACCAAAGGCCATAGATTTGCTTGCAAACTAACAAGGTGATTATTAGCAGGAATGTTAAATTTAATGAGAATGCAAGCTGAAACTGGGACAATATTGAAGCTGAACAGCCTACAAATCTTATTGATGAAAAAAATCAACAATGGTATAGAAATTGATGAAACATTTGATGATGAACCAATCAGAGGCACAAGAACCTTGCAAGATATCTATCAAAGATGTCATGTTGCTGTTTTAGAACCTACCATTTACTCTGAAGCAAAAAAAAAATTCCTTTCCTGGAGGAAAGTAATGCAAGAGGAGTTGGAGATAATTAACAAAAATGAAACTTGACAACTTGTTGAAAAACCAAGTAACCAAAAAGTGATTGGAGTCAAATGGGTGTTCAAAATAAAGCTTAATTCTGATGGGTCATTATGCAAACATAAAGCAAGATTTGGTGGTCAAAGGATATGCTCAACAACAAGGAATAGACTACCATGAAACCTTCGCACCAGTAGCAAGGTATGACACCATCAGACTACTTATTGCTCTTGCTGCACATAAATCTTGGCAAATCCATCAACTTAATGTGAAGTCTGCATTTTTAAATGGTACCCTTGATGAACAAATCTATGTTGAGCAGCCTGAAGGTTTTGTGATTCCTAATAAAGAAAATCATGTTTATTTGCTAAAAAAAGGCTCTTTATAGCCTTAAACAAGCCCCTAGAGCTTGGTACAGCAGAATGAATAGTCATTTATTGTAGTTTGGTTTTACTAGAAGCATAAGTGAAGCAACCTTGTTTGTCAAGACTGATACCATCCAAATCTTGGTGGTGTCCTTGTATGTCGATGACATGTTGATAACAGGTAGTGATCCTAAACTCATTCAAAATTCAAAGATGAAATGCAGAAAGTCTTTAAAATGACAGACCTTGGACTTACGCAATACTTTCTGGCATGGAAGTGAAGCAATCAAACAATGGTATTTTTATATGCCGGCAAAAGTATACATTTGACATATTAAACAAATTTAATATGGAAGAATGTAAACCTATGAGTACTCCAATGGTAACAATTGAAAAATTAAGCAAGGACCCTGATGCTAAGAAAGCTAATGAAGGCCTATACAAAAGTCTCATTGGAAGTTTACTACACCTAACAGCAACCAGACCTGATATCATGTTTGCTGTGAGTATATTATCCAGGTATATGCATTCTCCCTATGAGAAACATTTTATTGCAGGAAAAAGAGTACTCAGATACTTGAAAGGCACCATAGATTTTGGCATTCTATTCACAAACTCAGAAGATGAAAAAGTGAACTGATTAGGCATTCTGATAGTGATTTGGGTGGTTGTGTTTATGACTTAAAAAGCAACTCAGGAAATTTATTCACTTTAGAATTTGGCATCTTTACTTGGAGCTTAAAGAAACAGGAAATAATAGCTCAATCTACAGCTGAGGCTGAATACATTGTTGCTGCCTCTGTTGTGAACCAGGCAATATGGTTAAGAAAACTTTTATTGGATCTTGGTTATGAACAAAAGGAGCCCACTGAGATCAAATGTGACAATCTTTCTGCAGTTGCAATCTCAAAAAATCCAGTGTTTTATAGGCGAACTAAACATATCAACATCAAATTTTGCTTTATTAGAGAAGTTCAACAAGCAAATGAAGTGATTTTGATGCATTGTTCATCAGAAGACCAGTTAGCAGATTTGCTAACCAAAGCTTTGCCCAAGGACAAATTTGAATCCCTTCGTGGAAGAGTTGGTGTTTGTTCCCAAAGTGTCAAGGAGGAGTGTTAAAGTTGGTAACTTTGTCAACATTTTCATTAATGTTTAGTAACTTTGTCACCACACAAGTGAAAACTGATTCACTTTGACAAGTTAAAAATACAAGATCCATAATTTTAGGAAAAATTTATTATAAGATGACTTTTGTAACTTGTTGGTTGTAATAGTTTTTAAGCTAAGCCTACATATATGTATCTGTGGCAGAAGAATAATATAACCTAATCTTTTGCATGCTCTACGTAGTTTTTCTTCCTTAATAGCCTTTCCTTCATAATAAAAAATCTTTGTCTTACTTTCTAGTGAAGCTTCGTTAAATCAAGTTTATAAGGTTCAGATTGCTTTTACTTGATCATATTGATCTTCTTGAAACTTTAATCAAGGATCATCAATCTAAATTATATCATTCTTGGTATTTTCACTAGATAAATATATTTGAAATCTCAACCAATATCCAATCTTGTTCCAACAAAATACTTCATTTGACGGATAACTACCCTCTTGGATCCGATCAACAATGTCACGCAGCCTATTTGATCCATAAAAGCTCCAAACCTTTTCTAGAATAGAGGAACTGTTCCTTTGGGCAGATGCAATTTCAATATCTAGAACTCCAAAACAGTGAATATCTGCTTTCTCAGTTAACTTCCCGCCAACTACATACTCTGGACTCTGGAGCCATATAACCCCTAAATATGAACAAGAAATTAACTGTCAACAGAATCGTGTAAGAGAAGTATATGAACTATGTGTAGCAAATGTATAGGAGCAAGCTTCCGAGCTACAAATCAACAGAAGGGTTAAATTTGCAGCTTCATGCATGATGCACAAGTGCTTATCGATCTTAAATATTGGACTTTAGTAACTGATTCCTTAGACACACCACATAACAGTGATGAAAACAAGATTAAGAGTGCATAGGGGAAGAAACGACTTTTTTTTCATGAACAAAGGAATTATCATAATATAATGCAGAACAGATGAAATACTGTGAAAGAATGCAACCAGCAGAGCTTCCGGCACCCAACACGACAGGTCTTTCACAAAGCTTGCACGTAATGAGTTGTAAAACAGTAATTGACAGAAGTCACACAGTATTTTGGTTCATGAAATTTACCTTCCGATCAACTAGGGCCTGTATGGATGGCGCATGCAGAACACATTGATGTTCGCAACATAAGATATTTATTGCGGAGGGTCGTGTACTCATGCTGTTACAGTGTGCACCAATTGTTTACTTGGTAAGAATGGTTATGGATTGGTAGCTAAAAGAACTCCCGATCTAGAATCATTAATTTTTGTCAGTAGATCATTTTCTTTCAAGAACTTATTTACTCAGGCAAGACATTGGAGTAATCCTATCAATATGCTTTATGTAGAGAGAGAAAAAGGAAAAGACTCTATCAAAGAATAAAAATTAGATATACAACTTGGTTACTCGATTATACACACTGAACGGATTTAGTCCTTCAATACATGTGAGTGACTAATTATTCGATCATTCAGTAATTTAAAAACTGAACTAGTTGGTACTTGCATACACACATATATAATTTGGTGCATGAATTACACAAATATATTAAGAACTAACGAGTTGGATTGTCAAATTATTGTTAGATCGAATTAGTCATCCACATATATAATACACTCATGTATAAACCAAAGATCGAGTATGTAGTGAATAGTTTCCTTCATATATCATCAATTTATGCTATTGAAAGATCAAGAGACACCTTATCATATTGATTATAACAGTTCCTTTCTTAAAGCACAATCTGTCATTACTATCAATATTACCTTCTATTATCGGTATACCATTCTTCAACAGGTTTACATGCTCCTTATTTATTATTTATTTGATAATAATATGATAGGAATCTACGTAAAATAGAGAAGTTTCCTTGAAAGTGACAGTAGTCTGAATATATGTGGTGAAGCTTGGAAGTAGGAGCCTTAGTTCCCGGAATCAAGCATGTAATTTGTGGAAAATTTAACACCAATGCAACGGTTATTTGACTTCTCTAAGTGGCACTGGGTTTCCAGCTTGGCCCTCCTTTGGTGGGTAAGAGTAAGCTCTGCAAAGGAGAAGAGAAAGAGAGAGTCTCCCCTATAAGATAAAGAGCAGTGGCAGAGTGGCACTGACCGGTCCCATTGCGCCCCACCCGCGTGCTAGAACAAGACAAACACACACCAAGTAGCTGCTGGAAACTCCTAGCAGCCCATCCTCTATGTATACGTGTAAACCACCTTCTGATTCAAAACACCATAAAGCCACCATTAAAATAAACCAGTTTTGTGGTTGGGAGGGTCTTACTTTCTACACAACCACAGAAACTGCCTTTAATTCATTTCATTCCTACCCAGCTAGTCTCAGCGTGCCTTCTGTGACAAAGATTCAATAATTTTGTTATGGGAAATGCTACTAATTAAATACAATCTGTTACGGCACAACTCATGACAATTGTTGATGTTGCTATATCTAAATTTGAAAGAAAAATATGCAAGGGACACTTTAAGGGCTTTTGGATAGGTAGTCCTACTATCTACTGAGATTCAATGTGGCATTAATAATTATATACAATTTATGTTAAGATAACTGTGTAAAAAGCATTACTTTTCTATATTATAAATAATAAAATTATTCTCTTTATAGTGAGTGCTTTAGCGGCACACTCTGATTTGTCTGCAACTTAAAAACCTAGGACCACCTAACACCAGGTTGGGCCTTTTCTGTAATACATTGTCACACAATGAACTGAGTAGTAACAAGCACCTCTGCGTACTTTCTGCTCATAATTAAGCCCGTGCTTTGGAGAAGATAAGGGTTTTATTACGCTAGTGACCTGGTTATCCAATGCTAATTAATTGTTAGGTAAGGGCTAAGCCACCTTTATCTTATTGCCATTGACAACCACTTATTTAAATTACTACATTATCCTTAGCAAGCTTATATAATGATCAGATGGTGCGATTAGGGTAATAGGAGCCAATGTAAATGATAATAAAGCTAATGCTTAAATTATGCTATCCCATGAAACGACTCTTCATCCACTGGCCACAAAACCAAATAAGGGAGACTACACTACATTATGAAATTGCAGCCAAAAATGATTAGGCCAGCAATTATTAACAACAGAAATGGTAAGCAAAATAATATTGGGTTTATTTATATACATTCTAGATTTCTAGTCATTAAGTTACAGCATAGTACTACTACTAGCACGCGGAGAGTATTTGTTTGATTGTTTCGATGCATTAAAAATGAGATGATATTACTTAGTTGTAGATTGTCCTACTTAATAATAGATTGTCCTACGTATGAGATCAGTTCTGGATCAGCAAGCTAAGTAATGGGAATGTTTTTATTTGTCTTGACAAGTTGTTCTTCCTTCTTGCTACTTTGTTTTGATATAGAAGTCACAGTTATGTTGCGAGAAAGGTTTTATGCAAGTGCTTTTCCTTTTCAAAATACATTCTTAACATTCATTTTAAATGCTCATTAACAGTTTTCATGTTTAGCAGAGATAAAATGGGTCATTTTTCTGACATCCAAACCATGCCTACTAGGATGCATTCAAATTAACCAACTCATTATTTAAGGAGGCGAAGACATCTTCGCCATGCATATTGCCATCCCTTATAACACAAGTATCTGTCAAGCAACCAGAATATTCGCTGCAGAAGGACAACCATAGATAATTAATAAATTCTGGTTCAGCCCCCCTCAATTAAAAAAGTATGCAGAAAGAAAGCATAACCATAAACAAATATGACTTTTACACAGTACATAACCCAACTAAAACTGATGGGAATCTTCATACTTTGTGACAAGGGCATCCACGTCCCAGTAAATGGGCCTAATCGTGTAAATTAATGGTTTTAACAACTTTTCTAAAAGGGCACCCACCCTTGAAAATTAGGAGAAAACCAACATCGTTTTCATAATATTCCACTATATAAACTGTCTATAACTACCATACTACTTCCCTGTATATGAAGCACAATACCACCTAAAGTTCTCTAGAATTAATTCTTGCTGCAAGTGTTGTTTCCTATAGTAACAAACAAAGGGCCCGCTGAAGGAATGAAGAGGAGCAGAAGTTCTTCTCTACCCTTTTTCCTGTCCTTGTTGGTGATTGTTTTTGTCACCTTCTCTATAATTTCTGTGGAGGCAAGGAAGAATAACATCAAGAAAAAATTTCATAAAAATCACAAAGATAGTAGCCGTGGCCGCGCTCGAGGATCACATTCTCCAAGTCCGGCGCCAGCTCCTCTTCCTCATTATGGTCCTTATCCAACCCAAATGAGCACTTTTGACGTCTTGTCTTTCGGAGCCAAGGGCAATGGAATTTCTGATGATTCAGAGGTAAAACCAAAAAAAAAGAAATCAGAATTTAAAGAGAATATGTGTTTCAATAGCTAGAATTTTAACTTTCTTGAGAGTGATAATTAATAACCAGGCACTTCTAGCAGCATGGAAAGGTGCCTGCAAAGTTTCTGGTGCTACAGTCAAAGTTCCAGAAGAACTCAAGTTCCTCATCAAGCCCATTACTTTACAAGGCCCTTGTATGCCTGACCTTACTCTTCAGGTTCGCTTTCACTTCTTTTTGTCGTATTTAAGTTAGTCTCAAAATAGTAGTGTACACAAAATGAAGAGGAAAAAGTATATTCTGTTGCATAACATTATATTGTATTTGACATTTTGTAAGTTAAATGTGTTCACGTAAATATATGAATCTAATGCAAATTAAATTCTTAACAGATAGATGGAACTCTATTGGCTCCTCCTGAAGCATCTTCCTGGCCAAAATCCAGTTTGTTTCAGTGGATAAATTTCAAATGGGTGCAGAACTTCACCATCAAAGGCTCTGGCACTGTTGATGGCCAAGGATCTAAATGGTGGAGCTCCTCAGAATTTCATGATATGGAGGTAAAATTACGCAAAAGCATGTTCAAGTATCTGTGACAAAAAATGGAAATTTCAAAACAAAAAAGTAACTGTTTTTCATGAATTCCTGCAGAAGAGCTATTCTAAATACATTCCAGGCATGAAGCCAACTGTAAGAATTTGATTTTTCCCTGACAGCCTAACATATTTGTGCATATTATTTTGTTTATTTTTTTTGTCTTTAAGGACTGTTTAGTAGGATTTTTGTTATTATGGACTCGGGTCATGATGGATCCAACACGTGACAACATGTCTTTTTATTTTTAATAATTCAAAATTTATAAATTTATACATATTATAAAATTCAGTCTATGACTCTAGACATGTTGTCTTGTCTGGAGTTCATGATAGGCCCGAGTCTGTGGTAACAAAACTCTTTTAGTAGTCTGCTGGTTATTTAAAGCTAACCGTTTCTCATTAGTCTTGTTTGACATTGTTCATATCCAGGCTTTAAGGTTCTACTCCAGCAACCATGTAACCGTTCGCGATATCAGAATCATAAACAGTCCTCTGTGCCATCTAAAATTTGACAGCTCAAAGGGGATTAAAGTTAATAACATTACAATTTCTTCCCCTGAGAATAGCCCAAATACGGATGGCATTCACTTGCAAAACACACAGGATGTAGAAATCCAACATTCTGATATTGGAAGTGGTGAGCCATTAATTTAATTTATTTTATATGACTGTACATTCCATTCCTACCTGGGAACGTAGAATCTTGGTGAATACTTAAATCGGGGCCAATATGGTGCATTGCCCACTTCAGAATTGTTGAGCTTAAAGATGTCTGCTTTGACAACAGAATGATTGGCTGAGTGACCCTTATCAAGCTTAAACGGTAAACTGTCACCACAACTAACTTTTGAAACGTGCAGCTTAAAAAGATACACTAATCACTGAACTAACTTTAACTTTTGCAACACTGTGGGCATAGCAGGTATCCAACTGAAACCAGACTACATAATACATATATATATTAAATCTTTTTTCTATCAGAAGCTTAAAATATTGATACTTGTTCTTATTTTATATAAACAGGAGATGACTGTGTATCCATCCAAACCGGTTGCTCCAATGTTCATGTCCACCACATTAATTGTGGCCCAGGACATGGTATAAGGTAACAAAAAAGTTATAATTAGTACAGCCTAGCTAGTACGTACAAGTTAACATCCTCGTTGTGATAGTTGGCAAACTACTGATCATTATAAATTTAATTTTCTGAATATAGCTTAGGAGGATTAGGTAAAAACCAGAGTGTGGCATGTGTCTCGGACATCATCGTCGAGGATATCTCAATGCAGAACACTCTATATGGAGTAAGGATCAAAACATGGCAGGTATTGACCTAATTACTTATGCAATTAAACTTGGTTATAATAAATTCTGTTTGTTTTCAGCCATACGATTTTATTTGCATTAATTTGAGTTTTTTATCTTCAAATAGGGAGGCATCGGTATGGTTAAAAATGTGTCATTTTCCAGAATCAATGTCTATGATGTCAAGTTTCCAATGGCGATAGACCAATACTACTGTGACAAACTTACCTGCAAGAACCAGACAGGAACTGTGGTGATTTCTGGTGTTAAGTTTGATCAAATCAGTGGGACTTATACTGTGCAGCCTGTTCATCTAGCTTGTAGCAATTCCATACCCTGCACAGACGTTGATTTAACTGATATTCAACTGAGGCCCTCCCTCAAATATCGAGGTTTTCAACAAGCTGTGTGTTGGAACTCCTATGGAAAATTAGAAGGCCCCTTGCTACCTTCAAGCATTGATTATTGCTTGAGAAGCGGCGGTGGTTCAATCAAGAGGATATCAAGGTCACATGAGAGTGTGTGTTACTAATTAAAGATGTGAACTTCATTAGTTTTGGGTCTTATGGCAGCTTCCCTTCTACAAAAAAATTTTTAACTGTGGGAAGGTGATGGTATGATTTAGTTCTTTTTCCCTTGGAATGTACTAATAGATTTAGTTTATTTGTTCAGCGTTGAGTGACATAAAATATTTGGGTTTGTCCTCTTTACTCCTGTGTCGGTTCTTGCGGAAAGAGACAGAAAACTTTTCCTTAAAAAAAGGACAAACAATGCTAAAAGTAGGATAGTGGGAACGGCAGAATAGGGTTGTGGAAGGCATGATCCTTATTCCTTTCTTCCATTCTAGGACAGGAGATTAAATCATGGAAAGCAGAGAAAATGACGAAGGTTCAAATAGGTAAAATGCGTTAATCATACAGAGTAACTAAATCGTTTGTTTTCAAAATAGAGTTTATTTTTAAAATAGAGGGATTAAATTGTTCGTTTTACTCAAAGTCTCAAATAGATAAAAGAAAATCTATCACTCAATTGTTCATCCACTGTTGTAAAGGATGAAATACGTATGAGATACTAATTCTTTGTCTTGCTTTGGTAATAAATGACTAGGAAATCAGTTAGTGTCTACTCAAGCACCTATTATTTAATGGGTTCTGTTCTATAAGATTAAGAATTGAGACAAAAGTAAATTAAATTCTTCGTGCATGTTAGGCTGCTGTTCGGCCATATATGTGAATAAATGAGACCACTTCAAATCCCGTTTCAGTTTGTCTGCTTTCTTGTTCTTGCATAAAATTAATTACACTTCTTCATAGTTGGACACTGTGCCTGTCCATAATTATAAGTTGGAGACTTGAGTTCTGGGTGAGGGTATGGTGGTGGTGGTGCATGCGCTGTCCACCTACCTGAGGTCACTTTTGCACTTGCGACCTTGAAATTTTGTGATATCAGAGAAAAAGCCTGAAGCAAATACAGGTCTAGCTGTAGCTTTCTGATATTTTACGTCATATTTGCATGATGTGTAAAAGGTCCGCTGCGAGCTGAGTGTGTGTCACTCACAACTCCATGGAAAAGGCTTTACTCTTTGCTTTAAGTCTTGAAATTAGAGAGCTCTGCTCTAGCACAATGAGGAATGTATCTCTACATAATGTTGCCAATAATGCAAATTTAAAGGGCGAATTACAGAAGGTTACTGAAGTAACATACAATTATATTTTAAATTTTTTTGCAGAAAATTAAAATCTAGAAGAGATTTCTTCGGTATCTTTACTTTTATCAGTCTACAAGCTAGTATTCCTTTGTTTTTATATCTTTTTTTTTTGGTCTTCCTGTATTTTTATATCGTTTATGTTGCCAATAATGCTCATATAATTATTTTTTTGGTCAACTATATATATATATTTTTTGAATAAAGGATATATCCAGCCAACATTCATTTTTGGGCTGAGCCAACCCAACAAAATGAAAATTGACAGCCCAACATGTTGGGCTCTATCCTGTTCGTATCAATTGGGTTTACTTTTTGGGTGTAGTTGGTCTCTTCATCATCGTTAAAAAAGAAAGTTCATCAGCATAAATGTGGTCCACGGGCTAGGATGTTGGGCTCATAATCAACTCTTACTGAGGGTAGAACGCAGACCCCATAGTGTACTGTATTGGGCCTCTGTTATTCACCTTTCTGCTGGCCTGTCCTATTACATTGGGCTATAGAGCACATCATTACGTCAAGCCCATCTCTTATCCAAGGCCCAAGCAAGTGGTAAGCATTCAGCGTGAGGGATCATCACCCAAGATCATTAGGTGCAACCTCAAAAATTCCGTTACCAAAGTCTAGGAAATTCCAATGTGATTCAGAAAGGTAACTTTTGTAAGGTAGCATATGTTTTTTATATCAGACATCCCTGAACAGCTTTGTGCAAGGTTGCAGTTTTACATCCATGCACATGTGCAGGGATGGATTCAGCACATGATTAATCATAATTATTTGTCCCCATGACCAACAATTTAAAGACTTTCCCATTCAAATTATGTATATGGTTGGAGCAACATCATGATGATGTATTAGAGTTTACAGAGGTATGGCCCAAGAGATTTTGCTAGCATGCAATACTCCACAAGTAAAGAAATGGGAGGAGAAACACTCTTTCCCAATTATCCCACTCTCCCAAATTATGGTTTATGCAAAGTTGCAAACACTCTTTTGGACCTATCAGATGGTTGACAACATCTTTCAATCGCCATGTCTCTGTGCAAAACCTTTTCAATTTTAGGATTTACTTGCTATTTTCATTTTGAACTTGGAAAGCAGGTCATGCCCCTCAAGCTGCTCAGACAAAATCATTGCTTAACATCACTGTTCCATGCTTGGAAACCTTTAATATATGTCCATTTGGCCCCCTTTCAAGAACCTTTTGGCTTTTAAATATTACACTGTACACACACATATAGAGGATAGGGTATCGAATTAATTAACCTTATTTTAGAGGGAGATTCATCATTTAAACCCAAGCACCTACCATTCTTTCTCATGATTCTATTCTCTTCTTTTTATATGGCCACTTTACTAATATTCTGTTAACCCAGAAAAAAAATTTCTAAAGTTAGATGCCTTAGCTTGATGCTATTCTAGCATGGAATTTAATTCGCTGGGAAAGGGGTGAGGGGACATGGAATAGAATCTCTAGTTACATCTATCTATAAGATATGCTGTCCTGCATTTTAGGTTTGACGCTTTTTGATTTGCTTGTTAGCTTGGAACATGGAGGAAATTGGTGAAATTTCTTGGCTATCATTATACCACTTTCAATTAAAAAGCTAAGGAGCTGATTATGGTAATATTCTTTACGGCCAAGTGAAGGATTGAAGAAAATTTTTCATTGAAATCTATGTACCTTGTTCTAAAATCTTACACTCTCTTGACCTATATTATACTATATCTTAATGACATTTTCTATTTTAAGTGGGATCGGATATAATTATCCAGCAGAATGTGGTAGTTCTTTTAGGCTTTGAATTGATGCCCCGCATGCTAACCAGAGTAAGCAGCTTATAAGGACCTTTTTTTTTTCCTTGGTAAACAGCTTATAAGGATTAATCACTTTTTCGGAATTTATAAGTGATAAAGTCAGGGAATCACAGCCATGTCATTATAACAGACAGCTAACTTCTTGAAGATGTGAATGAAAACCCACATCCAGCAACAAGAGGTGGCGAAAATTATAGGAAAACTGAGAGTCAGAAAGATAAACTAATTTATTGAATTTAGAGGAAATTGATGAATGATAAATATATTTAACTATGTTATACTATTAGTGAAATATTTATAAATTATATGACTTAATTAATCACTTATTACTTACCAACTTTATTAGAATTTAACAAGTTAGCTTAAAAAAGTTATGAATTCTCCCAAACATATAATATTCCTTTTCACATTCACGCTAATATAATGCGCCACTCCCTTCTCGAGGTTTCTAGGAATTGAGCCCTGAAAAGCTCATTCTTAGTTACATTTTCTAGAGTTGTTGGCCCATAAGAACAAAGGGAGTGGGTCTAAATCAATGTTGCCTCGAAGTCATTATTGTTGCAAAGGTTTGGTCAACTGGCTTCAGGGGTTATGGGTCTTTGCTGACCTGAAATTCTGATTGAATTTTCTGGTATGGAATGAGCATGACCCGTAACAGCTACATGTCAAGCCAATGGAGTCATCTATTAGACAATGTGGTCTCACGGGTCGGGTGCCTGCCGACAGAGAATTCTCCGAAAACTCTTTTCTGCTTTTGCTTTTTCAGTCTTTCCTCTTAGTCTCAATCCCTTCTCTGACCACTTTGGTTCTTTTCTGCTATGATTATGAACGCAAACAAGCTAGAAAACAGTTATATTACTTACCATTCACATTTACTTCTCTCTAAATTATGAAATTACAAATTAGATTTTATTGCAATTTTTGTCAAACAGTTTCACATTTTATACACACCTTGCAAAAATCACAAAAATATTATTTGTAAAATTGTTGCATAATATATAAACATGCATAACCGTAACTCATGGCTTCATATATGTTTAAGCAGTATCGTTTAAAGTCATTCTTTTTTCTAAACAAAGATGTGTGTGCGCAATTATACACTGTTGTAGCTGCAATATTGTGTCACACTTAAAATTATTACTTTAGCAACCATGTATTCAATAAAAAGAAAAAGTTCAAGTTGGGTGACCTTAATTCATATGGTACAGTTAAAAGAGATGTGAAATTCATTCAACCCACTAATCTAGAGTCAATGCAATCCTCCAGCGCTAATAATAATGTCAATAAAGAGGAATTTCGGCTCCCACTCCGAAATGCCAATCTAAATATACCACACATGGTGGCCCTTTCTGCCCCCTGTTCTCTTTTTCCATCTATGCCTCCTCAAGCTAGTCTCACAGCTTCAACTGGGAGACATCATCATTATACCTAGGTCCAAATTAGACTACTGCACTAAAGAATTTCAGAAGAATATAAGTGTTAAGGAAGTGATCGAGTCACTGACTAGCCATCACCAACTACTGTCTGTCTAGTTGCTCGGAACCCTTAATAAGCACCACAATATAATGCATTGAAAAGGCCACTTATGTAGCACAAGCACACCATATATGGAAAGAATATGAAAGAAGACAGAGTTTTGAGGTAATATATGACTAAGACTTCAAATCAATGGGGAAACTGACACATCAGAAGGTTGATAAAGAACAGATTTTTCTAGTAGTTAGCTTATGGAATGTCAATGTCTGCATGAGATACTGAGCCAAGAATTGCTCAAGAATGAAAATTATGGAGATCTTGTGGGTATCTTTCCCTCTAGCAAAGAAGGGGCAATGGGTTTGGGTAAATAGTGCATGTATATGAACTCAGATTACTTGGACAGGAAAGAACTCAGATATTCGTATTTGCAGCCTGGGAATTCTGAGTATCTTAAGTGGATAGGTTCCCTCAATCCAATGTTGTTTATAGCCATTCAGGCATTTTTAGTGGTTTCAGTCTTTGTGGTTTCTAAAGATGAGGAAACTTATACAATGGAACTCCCATCATTTATTATAAACAAAGTTACACACGTTCTTCTCTGACAAAAATGTGTGATCAATCATTCACATAGAATCATATTCAGCGCTCCTCGTATAATATATATTCATTTCTATTAAATGTACCTCGGGAAAATCCCATGCATGCAAGTGGAAGTGCTACTTTTATATTCCCCCCCTTCCTCTCTCTGCGGGGGCCTTAGCTTATTTCGCCAGTTCTTATTTCTCAACGTAACTTCAATTGCTAATTTATAATTCAAGCCCACCTTAATTAAATTAATTAGACCATAACTCACATGTCTTCATCTTTTATGTACCCCCCCCCCCAAAAAAAAAGAGACCATAACTCTATATGAGACACTCACCCACCATTGTTCACGCGTGCTCTCCTTACCTATTGACTGATTTCTTATCTAGAATTACCCTCCACAACACTAGTAACATGCCAAAAAACAAGAAAGAAAAGAACCATTGAGTTCAAAACTCACTACACGTTTTTGTATGCTTATCTAATTGTGAAAATCTTTCTGTTTTCAGCTTTCTTTGGACTTTATTTCCTTGGAAATGCATATGCATGGCAGCCTTTTAGTGATCACTCTTTTGGCAAGAAAACAATATTCCTCTCGGTTCTGTTTAATCACAAATTGCTCTTCCACATACAACTAATTAACATAAATTATTAGCAAGCAAAAGAAGCGGTAGCCCTGGTTGTTATATTATAGTTTTCTCAAATAAATGTCAGACTAGTGACTTTTGTATCTGTCTCCATCCCTTCAACGGCCAATCCATTAAGGAAGGATTAATGGTCTTAATCCATGAATTGAAAACCATAATTTACAGTGACAGCTTAGAAGATACTAGCAGCAATTATTTAAGGCATTATTTATTAGGGGACAGTCTTAACTTGGTTGTACAATGGTCCATATCTAATAAAACTGCAGTCTTTAATTAAATTAAGCCTTTGTTTGAAATCGTCCAAGAGTTTGTTGATGGTGTTCTTTTCACTCAAACAACAAATAATGAAACAAGAAACCATATTTAGCTTTTGTGTTTGTAGTTTGTTTCTAACAGTAAGTGTTGGAAGAAATCTTTACTTCAAGCATATCTTGATTCTTGTCCTTCAACTAACTTGTGCAATTAAAGTTTATTGCTGAATGTTTCTAGATGTAAGCTAAGAGACATGGGTTTCTGGTTTCACTGAGATTATGTAATTTATGTATGCCGACCAATAGGCTGTAATGAAAGTGACTCACCGGGGACCAGATTCTCTGTGCTTTACATTTTTTATGCTGCAGAAGTTGGGGAGTGTAAGCTATATTGGTCTTTCTGAGAAGAAAGAAAAGAACTAGATTTAAAAATTCAGAGCTAGAAATAAAGGGTCTGCTGGCAAAGTGGTAGGCATCATTGCCTGAACCCGAAAAGGAGAAACTAGGGAAACACTGATTCTGTGAAAGGCAACTCCAGCTTTGGTGCTCTCATAAGATAATTGAACCCCTTTAGTCCTTGACGGCTAATAATTAAAGGTTTAAACTTTGGACATCGCTATATACGTCCCCTACAATGGGAGGAGTTGTGTGTATAGCATATTGTGTCTTCAAATTAACTATATATGTTTTGTTGGTAATTAATCATTTTGACTGTGGACATGAGTACTTGATCAATAGTTCAAATTTGCAACGCAATATATGTGTAGTTAGGCCAAAGTAAGCTAAGTTTTGCTCAAATAAAACAATTTTTTGTTGCGTTCAAGTGCTAATGAATATGGCACTTGATCAATAGCTCAAATAGAGTAACTTGACTCTTCATTAAAGGTAAACAAAAATTATGTTCAAATTTTCTCTCCCTTAACTAACAAATGTTAGCTCCTCAAAAATGAAAACAAAATTAATATTATCATTTAACATTAACTAACTATATAATCCGTGTAATGCAAGACATAATTTAAATAAATATAATTTTATTTTGTTGATAATATAAAAAAAAATTTATTGTATATTTCCCTGGCCATCATAGAAAAAACTAGTATTGGTAGATCTAGATTGATTAGTTTGTGTAGTGTTGGGCGTTTAGCCCCTTTGCTGTATCCAAAAAAAAAAAAAAAACTAATGTGCCCTAATGAAGGATGCATACGATTATTAATTGATGTGGCTCTCAAAACGGCCGTGGATTAATTATAAAGCATAACGCTTCGTCGGGTTGAAGGTTTTTTTGTTTCTTTTTTTTTTTTGTATCAAACACAATTTTCTGTGTCTTAATATACGAAGGGAAATTGTATTCAAATAATACAACATGTATTCATTGGAGAAGAGAGAAAAGGGGTTAGGAGGAATATTTTTAAATTTTTTTGTAGTACTCCTATTTGATGGTTCATCTAAATTACAATAATTTAGGCGCTTAAAATCAGTACGAATTTAGGTAGATTTTTTAATTTTCAAATAGTTGTAGTTAAGGCCTTCGTCATGTATCAAATGAAAAGAGCTCATTTCACGGGAAAATGATTAAAAAAAAAAACAAATCCTGTTTGATAAAACTAATTAAAGGGAAAAAGAAATAGGTTTTTTATAAATAAAAAAGAGAAATTGGTGAAAATCGAAGATTCATTTCTTTTTCAAAAGAATGTCAACACAATTTTTTCAACGAAAGTAAGCCTTGGACATCAATGACTCCATCTGACCCTATAGTGACAATCATAATTTAATCCAACTGTGTCCAAATTCATGCATTATGAATTCTTTTTATTTAACTGGTATGAGTACGAATACCCCCAAATATACATTAAGCAAACAGTGAGCTTTCAAACCCCAACTTTCTCCCCAAAAACAATTGGAACAATCAACATCCCTACTGCTCTGGGCTTTCCAAACTCCAAGCTGCAGGTAGTAACCCAAAAACAAGGAGAATAGAGGGAGAAAGAAATAGCAAAAACCAGGCAATTAATGCACTAAGAAGAAATGTACTACATAAATGTGTTTTACGTTTGTTAATTTTTCTTTTCTTTCATTGCTCGCCATATTTCTATTCCTACCAAACTTAATTATGAAAGAGATCGTTAACATTTTGACCAGCAACTCAATTATAGTCGCACCATATATATATTAATAATATAAAGAAACCAAACAATTATAGTCTTTATATATTAAAAAAAAAAAATTTTTTTAAATATGGAGAATAATAAGTGGCCTTAATATAAGGTAATGAAGTAGTAAGCAGCAAGCATTATTCGTGGTGTGGTGGTTCACCCTTCACCAACGACAAAATAAAAAGATTGAGCCCCCAAAACCTTAGACAAACCATGACAGGCATGGAGGGTGCATGAGCATGAGCATGAGCATGAGTACGAGTGCGTGCACAAACAATGCAGCGCACAAAGCCAGGTGCGCGCGTGCCAACTAGGCATGCGGGCCCACACGACCAATTCGGCTTCACTCCCACCGCAGCTACCGTTGAAAATGCAGTGCCACTGGCACTGCCATACGAACTACGATACCTAGAATAACAATTATTATCACCACCTAAATATATGTATGTATATAAACTATATGCAAATGTGTATGTATAATACTAGCTAGCCTATTTACTTGGATGGAATACGAATTTATCTGCTAATATTGCATATAATTGCTCCAGTTTTGGCATAAGCATATATATATATATATGTTATATGTATTCCTTTGAAAGTTGCTACTTATACAAAACCCCCCAAAGTTTTACGTATAGATTTAACAAAAACAAAAGGTATAGAAAATTAGTTCTTAAGAAATCAAAGTGGGTTAGCTTTATTTATTATTTAGCAAGTAATGGAATGGTATATAGTATGTACATAAATGAAATAAAAAAAAATGGAGCAGCTGACTCATAAAATCGAACATCTTGGGAAGTGAGAAAGGAGACCCCCTTAAAGCAAAGAGAGAACTTTGGAAACCTAGAATCAATTGTAATTCCTATCTGTCCTCAGACCCGACGTAAAGAATAACAGAAATCATCAGTCCCATTTTGCCTTATAAAACTAACAGCACAAAAGCTAAAGTTTCAGTCCTTGTATTGGAGACCGGAAACATATATCCTCTTACATTTCTCTCTCTCTTTGATATTTTTTTTCCTCTCTCCCCTCGACTGCCTTGGGACCAATTTGGACGGTTTAAACTTTAAAGTACACAGTGTGAAATATATTTCTTAACTTTTGATAATAGATAGCTACACTTTTTTTTCTTAAATGAAAAATGCCAACAAAGAATTGTGGTTATGACTAACAATAACCAAATTTTTTTGGTAAAAAAATTTATGAAAAGTAAATATTATTTCATTCTAAAATTAAGACATATCACAAATTTCAACAAAAAATTACAAATCTTTTAAAAATACACAATTTAATTTTACTAGCTGAGTTATCATTGACAGTAAAAATTATCAAATGATATTATTAAATTCTGCAATAGAAAAAAGAAATTGCTATCATTCCGCTAATCTTAACCCTTTGAATAACCCATGTCTTGTTAGAATTGGTTGACAAAAAATGGTTTTAATTTTTTCTACCAACAAAAATTATGATTACCTCTCTTAAAAAAAAGAGTGCATTTTTGCACTCCTAAGAAAACAAGTATTATTGAGATATATATTTGACAAGTATATAATTACATTAAAAAAATTAAGAAAATAACTATAAAAAAATAAAACAATTATTTTTAGAAGTTATGATTCATGCACCCTTGTACACTATCTTACTTCGCAATTTTAAAATTTGGCACGATTTCATCACTATTCTTGGATATATAAGTACTCCAACCCACATGGGCAAAACTTCACGAAAACCCAACCCTGTACATGTATTTTAATCAGCTTGCGCCTAGGAGTTCAAGTTGTCAGTAATATAACCCAAGTTTTAGAAGTTTTGAGCACTAGACTCGGAGAGAGAGAGAGAGAGAGAGAGAGAGAGAGAGAGAAGGGGATAGAATAGAAGGACGTTATTCTGGGCTTCCAAGGTATTGAAAATGGTGAAGGAGTAATTGAAGTTTCTCGGAATAGTCGTTATGTGTTGGATGGATTTGGTGGGAGATGTGTTTCCCTGGACAAAATCAAAATCTAGGAATACACAGTTTTGTTTTATCGATGGAAGAAGACAACGCGAATGTAATCAAACACACTCGGATTTGGCAATAGGAACAAGGAAGCGAAATTTCTCAAGCATGGATTTTAGCTGGTGTTTGAGCTCCCCAATCATCTCCGCCCTTGTACATTTTCTTCTTCTTGTTTCTTTGATTTGTCCTGTTTATTCGTCAGAAGTGGGCAACCCCCCAGTTGCCAATCAGACTTTTCGGCCAGAGGAAGAGGTGCACAAGTTGAAGGCTATAAGAACTCGTCTCCAGCAGATCAACAAGCCTGCCGTTAAGACAATTCAGGTATGGGAAAGTTCTGAGCTTTTCGGTTCCCGTTACTTCCTCCGTTTTTCTACTATGTTTCGGACCGTAATATGGTGACCTTTTTGTTCCTTCTTTTGCAGAGTCCTGATGGTGATATAATAGACTGTGTTGTATCTCATCAGCAACCGGCTTTTGATCAACCTCTATTGAAAGGACGCAAACCATTGGTAATTGTTAATTGGATAACAAAAAATCTCAGCATTTATTATTTATTTGAAGTTAAGCTAGAGAATATTTAATCATACAAAGTGGAAATTTTCATGCATCTGCAGGATCCTCCAGAAAGACCCAAAGGCCATAACAAAATGGGCGTATTAAGTGAAAATTTTCAATTATGGAGCTTATCTGGGGAATCATGTCCCGCAGGAACAATTCCAATCAGAAGAACAACAGAACAAGACATGTTAAGAGCTAGCTCTGTTCGCAGATTTGGAAGAAAAATAAGAAGGCGTGTTAGAAGGGACACAAACAGCAATGGTCATGAGGTATGCACTTCAGAGCAATCACAGAAAGGAACAGAAACCCAGATTTTCTTTTCTTTTTCTTTCAAAGTAAGAATTTGACAAACAACTCCAACAGAAACTGGTAGAGCACGCACATGGCATCAATTATTTCGTTTTTCATTCTATGGCTATACTTTTGAAAGATAACAAATAAATTAGAAGTTTAGAACAGATCAGAGCATGACAAATAACTGCTAATTTTTTTCATATTTTAACGCGTATCTGGTCTTCTTTACTATGAAACAGAGCATGGTGATGAATGCATAAACAATAAATTTTCAGTAGCTGGGTTTTTTTTCCCTTTTCCTATTCAAGTGATCACAGAATTTCATGGTTCCTCAGCTAGTTAATGTTTCACTTACTCCAAAGCAAGAGGTCTTTTCATTCATGTCTGTGCTGCAAGCCTCAACTGCAACTGTCATTATCTTGCATAGAAATTTAACAAAACAATCCAACTTGAAAATTTAGTTTCCTCCATGAACCTCAAGCCATCTTGAAAATGACCTAACAAATGGTTTTTGTTGCTGCACACTGCACAGCATGCAGTTGGGTATGTGAGTGGAGATCAGTACTATGGAGCAAAGGCCAGCATAAACGTGTGGGCACCCCGAGTGGCAAATCAATATGAATTCAGCTTGTCCCAATTGTGGGTCATCTCTGGTTCATTTGGAGACGATCTCAACACTATTGAAGCTGGTTGGCAGGCATGGTTTCAGTCATTACTCCATCTTAACTAATTCTTCATTTACAGAAGCGTACTCTTTTTTTTTCTTTTTACCTTTCAAAAATTTTCTTAAATGCATCCCATTTGGTTAGCATTCAAAAGGCAGTTAGCACTCTCAACTACCTTCCTCTCATTTTCATCCTTGTATTAAATTTTGTATGTTAGCCAATGAAGCTAATTTCAATTAGTTTTTATGCAGGTCAGCCCGGAGCTCTATGGGGACAGTTACCCTAGATTCTTTACTTATTGGACGGTAAGTGAATTCATTGAAGGAAAGGGATGGGAAATATATAGTACTACTTATTATTATCCTTACTTGAAGTGTAAGATAGCTAGTGATAATAATAATTATTATTGACTGTTATATGCAGAGTGATGCATATCAAGCAACTGGCTGCTACAATTTACTGTGCTCAGGATTTGTTCAAACTAACAATAGAATTGCAATTGGGGCTGCAATCTCTCCAACTTCTTCATATAATGGTGGACAATTTGATATTAGCTTGCTCATTTGGAAGGTAATTTTCTGCTCAGGTTACGAAATTGACCTTAGAAATTAGGGACAATTTGATTTGTATGTCCCCATTTTTTTTTCTTTCTTTGATTACTTTTGTCTTTATCTTTACTATTTCTTTTGGTGGGTACGCGCAGTTTTTATTGTTGATTGGAAAAGTTAAGGTTTGTCAGACAAGTCATATAAAACGGATTAAGGGTTCAATTCTTTCTTGGTTTAGATTAATCTTTTGTGAGAGTACACGCGTGGATTGAAATCCAACAACCAATATGGGTTCACCTTATGGGACCCACGTAAAGGATAAAAGATTTGATTATAGAAGACAGATGCCTACCGTCCGATTTGAATACTTTTTCTACTTCAAAAAAGTCTATAAATTTCTTAGTCAAATCCTCAAAGGAGTCCCCCGAAAAAAAAAAATCCCAAAATCTTTAAAAAGATCGTCAATGGTGGGCTCTCCACTATTTTGGAAGTCTCGTAATGTCATCGACTTTTGTGAAATAGATTAAGCTTTTCACAACATGATAATAATTTAATCTTAAAAAATGTCAAAATTTGAAACACCCGAAAAAAAAAAAGAAAAACAAAGTCATACTCATAGTGCACAAATTTTTGTACAATGTCCCGTCCTAGTTAACATGCACCACTTTACTCACTTTACTACTTTGGGACATTACACGCATGCACTGGTGAATACGAATAATGAACTGTAACTGCCTTGAGCTTTACTTCTTTTCAAGATTCTCTTCCTTTTTTTTTGTTCCCACCAAAGAGCTTCTAATTCTGAGCTCTTCATCCTTTTTTTTCATTTTACTATTATTTTAACAAAATGCCATTATTTTGCAAATTTCATTCACCACCTTTCTTTCTCCTCTTTTTGACCCATTTCACTTACCAAGCTGGCTAACATGTTGCTCTTCATAATTATGTCTATCTTTGAGCAGTTTTGCCTTGTTACAATAGAAAAACAACAAAAGCTGTCATTGAAGGTTTGGATCTATGCTTCTTTTTGGTGCAGGATCCAAAGCATGGGAATTGGTGGCTTGAATTCGGATCCGGGATCCTAGTCGGGTACTGGCCATCCTTCCTGTTCACCCACTTAAGGGATCATGCAAGCATGGTGCAATTTGGTGGAGAAATAGTGAATTCAAGGCCATCAGGGTCGCACACTTCGACCCAAATGGGGAGTGGGCATTTTGCAGGGGAGGGTTTTGGAAAAGCTTCTTACTTCCGGAATCTGCAAGTTGTGGATTGGGATAACAACTTGGTTCCATTGTCGAATCTCCGGGTTCTTGCGGATCACCCGAATTGCTATGACATACAAGGAGGGATTAATAATGTGTGGGGGAATTACTTTTACTATGGTGGACCTGGGAGAAACGTGAGATGTCCCTAACGAGGGAATGAATGATATAGAGGTGAACCTTTTTTTAGTTTTTGGCATTTTTGGGTTTGGGTGATATTGGTTTTCCTTCTCAAGGTCATACTCACGGAGCTTGGGTCCTCATCTATTCTTATATTTAAATTAAATTTCTTTGTTGATCAATTTTTTTTTTGTACTTTGACTAACAGGTCATCCATTGATTATACCATTACCACCTGGACTCTTATGTAAATCTTGAAAGAGAAATAGTAAATATACTACTGTTCTTGGTATCCCTTCCCTTCAGTTCCCCATACATGCAATTGGGTGATTTTCCTATCTCTTTCTCTTTTTCTTTTTTCATATACTTAAAGTACTTTATAATGATAATTGGAAAGAATGCCATAGTTATATTGACCAATATATATGACCCAAATTAAACACTTAATTTATATTTAGGAGAGTAGTGTTACATACAAAAAGTTTGTTCTTTCTAACACACATACATGACTCTATATACATTTTCCTATAATTAATTGGTTGGCATTGATTAAAGCTATGTATAGTGTTGTGTACTAAGAAAAATTGTTTATCATATAAAAATTTTATATATCTTCTGCAAAATGATTTTACAAAGTTTAATTTATACATGCCGCTTACTTTTTTTTTTTTTTTGAAGAAAAGAAAGCTATGTTTTTATATGAATTAAACTTTGAAAAACTAAACAATGTAGCATCCTTGACATATTATCAAACTAAAAAAGTAAAAAAAAAAGAAAGTCATATTTTCTCTTTAAAATTTGTCTGCAGGCCTAAATATTCCATTTCTTCTTAACTAGCTAGATGGAAAATTCATGGAAGGAGGGATGTTCCATTTGTTTGCAGTCTTTGTATCATAAGCGCGATAGATGTATATATAAAAAGTAGAAAGTCAATGAGGGATGTTCGCTGCTCGTTGCACTTTCACAATCAAACTTCCACAGTGGTTGGTAGATCTTAGATCATACAAATGTATCTAATTAAACAGCTAGCAATTGCATTTTATTATCACATGAATTTAATGGCGTGTTGACTTATTCAATATTTATATATATACTACGTGTAACAATTTCTTATGATGATTGAATATCATATGGTGATAGAACTGGACCAGTGGACCAAACTGAATAGTCTAATCAGTTTGATCATGAACTGAACGCTCAGCAATTATGATTTAGTCTTATAATCAAATTTATAGTTAGTTTTGACTAGTCAAAATTACTTGAACTAATTAGTTAAATTGTTTAAATTGTCCGGTCATTAATTTTTTATTTTTTAAAAATTTAATTTTTTTTACGTACGATTTTTTTATGAATATTATATTTTTATATATGAATTATTTTTATGATATCATATAGTTTGATTAACCAGTTTAAATTGTTAAACCGATTGAACATGCATTTGAAAATTTGTCAATTCATTGTTCATTCCAATTTTAACAACATTAATCATATCCACTACTCTCAAAGGTTTCAATTTTATGTACTAGCAAAAGATTTCTAAGCTCACAACTCATTATAATTAACATAACAGGAGAAATAGAGCTTATGTGTCTGATAGGAGATGAATTATTATGTTCCTAAGGCAGTAGCATGTAATCTAAATTCAGAATTATTAAAAAACAAAAAGGCGCGGCAAACTAATAACACGAATTGATAACATTGCACAAAACAAAGTTAAAGTTTGTGTAGAACAAGATTTGGCCATTTTAATAAGCATACATTAATATTTCCTAGTAGAACTAGGTAGAGTGCTCCCACGTGAATATGTCCAAGTTCAAATTTATGTTTGTGTGCATCAATTACCAGGTATCTTTTCCTTAAAGCATACGTTGGCAGTTATCATTCATGCAATTTGTATCATCAATCGGTGGAAAAAGTCCTTATGTATTGTATGCTTTCACAATTCACACAACTGGGATTTTAGTCATGATGGCTTTTTTAAGGCTCTATGCACGTACACCCGCGATCATGTTTCTGCACACAAAAAAAAAAAAAAAAGAGAGAGAGACATTGTTCCATTAATTACTAAATGTAATATTATAAAATTTATAATTCCAGGCCCAGCAGTGGTTGATTGTCAACTACGTATAGTACATATGGTTCAGTATAACATACGTAGTCGACATCATTAATTATGAATGAAACAAGACGAAACCAGAAATTAAGCACGAACGACGACTAAAGAAACAATTGACTTGGAAGGCAATCAAGTCAGTGGCACTGGCCCAGATCATATGATGAAAATCATTGACTTGTATCTATAGGGACAGAGGAGTAAAAGGACATCCACAAAAGCACATTTAATTAAGTTGATTGAAGTTTATCAGATAATATAAATATGTTTGATTTTGTATTGATATTAATTGATCTCTCGTAGCGTAGGAGATATCAGATATATACATATATAGTATATTTCGGCGTCATTACTAATACTGATGGAGTGTTGCCTGCATGCAGCTGATTATTGTTTATGTGCATTCAAATCCACGAGTGATCCAATTAAGTGTAGCTGCTATTATGCAGCATCTTAATTGAGTACACCAACCTTTACAAATGGTGGCTGACAAAGATGGACAGTGGTGGACACACGAGCACGCCGCTTGTTGACATGTGTGGAGGTCCATTAAGAACGAACGTGTACATGGGCTGGCATCATCAGATATAGTTTATTATGTTTCAGTAACACCGCGGTTAATGTTGTAATTGAATTTATGGGAGGGGTGTGGGAAAAGGGTGGACCGGGACCCTTTGGTACGTATTTTATATATATATATACACTGTATAGAATGGAGATACTAGTGTAGTGTCCCTGTCCAGTGTCGAATAATCTATTGTATTTGTGAGAGTAGTTGCAGTATTTAGTAGGGGATGCATGGTCAGAATCACAAACTCAAAACTCACATAATTGATAAGGGACCTGAATTTAAGAGAACTCTCTACCTCCTATGATTTCTAGATATAACTAACCTCGTTGCTTTGGAGTGGGAGGTGAGACTCTTTGTCATTCCTTCTGTGAGGAAAACAACTCTGCAGATTACACACCCAAGGGTAATAATAAGGGTTTCGACAATCAAACTAAATATTGTTTCATACGTCACTTAAAACGGATTGAGGATTTGGAATGTCTGAGAAGATTAATACTTGTTTTCTTTTTCTTATGCGACTCTCCGATAACGACTATGGTCAATTTTCAAGACTAACTTCTCAAGGTTACATGTAGCCATGTAGGATATAAATGTAAATAGAACATGCCTCACCTACGTCATCTTGCTTATGCATGTACTAATTTTTTTAGAACAACAAATTTAAATATACGACGTCTAAATGTGAAGAAAGTAGCTCTAAACCTAAAATCTTGATGCTTGATAAAAGGGATGATCATCACAGGGCTTATTATAGAAAAGAATATTCACTCATTTTGGGTCAAGTTTGTTACAGAAAAAAAAAATGCTACTCATACAATTGGTAGTGCCAAAATACACTCTCCGTGTCATTGGAATTTTGCAAGTGTATCAATTATTCCCTTTTGCAGGGTGATTCGATGACTCACATAAGGGTCTGTTACTTTGTATTTCACTATTGTTGTGTCATTGTGTCTACTGTCTAGCATTACTCCTTACAAATACCCAAAGCAGAACTAAGACAAAATTGCAGGATTGTAAACAAAAGAAGTATAAATGAACTGTTATGCATGTAGTTTAGAGGAAATTTAACTCCTATTAAACTCTAGCAAATATAGATATCCATTGCTACAAAGAGTAAAAGCTTGAGATTGTTGTGAAGTAAAACAAAGGTTCTTCCTGTTGGACAGTGGTGGACACATGACATTATATGTGTAAGAATCCAGCATGATATTGCTAGCCTTCAATTTCTTGTATGATGGATGGAACCTTTTCTGGTTGCGCAACTTTGGTGCAAAGAGTCACAAGGCTGTTGGAAGGCATGGAACTTAAAGGAAGGTTGAGCTCCATCTTTTCCAGGAGTCCTTCAGCTTTTTCAATCATCAATTCCTTGCAGTAATAGTTTATTAGGGCACCATAACACAGATGGTTTTTTTCTGATTCAGGGAGACTGACAAAATAATTTTCAGTAGCAGCAATACCTCTAGCTTTTGCAAGCAGATCTAGATGTATAGCATGGTCACTGATTGTTGTTCATTTTCCTCTAAGCCATGGTTTCTGATAGCTGTAACACGAGAAGAACAAGAGCATTTTTCCATAAAAAAGTTGAGGAAAACTATAGGTTGCTAACTATGATATCTAAATTTAGTGCTTGCAGAGTTTTGTTTCAGACTTGCACCCATAATCATCAACGCATTATAGAATTTGAATCATGAATAAGACATTTCATCACTTGAATTTGAAAGAATTGTTATAAAGCGAAACATCAAAATTTTATTTTCATTTTCATTATTCTTACAGAGATTAATGAACTTTGCCAATTATGACCATGGATAATAAAAGTGTACTCGTCCATTTGTGCATGTCTGCACATAAATTGTGCGCCAATTATTAACTACCATTAACACCCCTGCGATAGACTGTTCCACGACCAACAGTACTGCCTTTGATGCAACCATATTCATTACACCATAAGTATTCTTGCAAACCCAATCTTATAAACAACTATATCCTTTATGATCTCACTTGCAAGACACATCAATTTGTTCGAAAGTTGAAAGTAACACTTAGAAATCATATGCAAAATGGTAAACTAAAAACATTACAGCATTATAATAATAATTCGTGCTGTACACCAGATCAAAACACAGATATTCTACGGCTAATAGCCTAATGCCTATACCTAAGGAAAGAAAGCAAAGTTAAAACGACGAGTAGATTTATTTGGTCACTCACTATTGACATGCGCTGTTTCAAAAACATGGCAAATCCAGCATAACTCATAAATTGTTGGCAGTTGGCACTAATATTGATAAATCATAGAACCATTCAATATTATCGTAATCAAAAGTTTTGTGGGAAAAAAAAAACGACATTTATACCTGTTCATGCAAACTCACTTGCAAGACACATCAATTTGTTTGAAAGTTGAAACTAACACTTGAAAATCGTATTCAAAATGGTCAGCCGCAACCCTTTGGCCAGTCATCATTGACATGCTCTGTTTATAAACATTGGAAATCCAGCATAACCCCGTAATTGTTGAGCTTCAACCAGCACATGTTCACTGACAGTATCTTCATACTCATTCAATTTTTTTTTTCAAGCACCGAGTAACTATTCCATCTTCTCGGATTCTACAAATGAATGTGGCAACTCCAAGCTTAAGTTTTCAGGGGCCAATTGTTAACATGAACAAAACAATGAGGCAGATCAACCACCATTAACACGTTCCACAATGAGCCATTATCAGTTAGAATTAACAGGATTAAGGAAGGAGTAAAACCTTTAGAGCAGGGTGGTAGAGCTTGCGTGCGCGAAGCTTCTTGAGGGTGTCCCCAAGCATCCATTTGTAAACGCGCTTGCCGCTCTTGATGAACTGGTTCAGCTGCTGCCGAACACTCACCCCGAAGCCACCTTCCTTGAAGAGGCTCACGTGGAATGCTTCCTTCAAGATGGAGGGACATTTCTCATTACCGCTTCACACAATCACACTCGCTGAGATTGGAAACAGTCACATTCCAGAAAATTCCTCAAACCCTGATGCTCTTTTTTTTTTGTCATAAACCCTAGCGTTCAGAAGGAGAAGAAGAAGAAATATGGGCATATGGGCTTCAATGCATGATTGGGCTGCTAAGTAATTCAGGCTCTTAGTTTGGGCCAACGGACCACTAGTGAGAGAGTACCTCTGATAATCCATAACGGGTCGATTTTGGGCTATAGGCCTGACTTGAGACTTATGACCAAGAAAAAAAAAGGTCTAACTTGGGAGTTGAGGTTGGTCCGCGAGGCCACTCTATACTCATAGGTCTAGACTCCTAGCTTTGCCTCACGATTTTTCCTCATTTACTTTATAGTGTAGGGTGCAAAATAAATTAAAAAAACGTGGAAGAAATAATGGAGAAAAAAAATCAAGAGGCATTAAAACGTGTCTTTGAATTGGTACCAATATATTTGATAAATTTTGACACACAATCATACTGAATGATCAAATATCATTTTTCCATGTTCACGAGAAGTAGCAGCAAGATAACTTTTCATTTTAAGAATAAATTTTAAGAAATATAATTTATTTAAATGAAAATAATATTTATTATAAAATGGATTTTAATAAGTAAGAATAATAATAATTTTTTAAATATTATTTTACAATGAATTTTTTAAATTATTTTTCCCATGAAGCATAATGATTATTTATTTTGTTGGGTAACTGCTATTTCGAAGTATAATTATTAACGAATGGAATGAATAAGAGTAGGGACACTTTTGCGTGGACGGTGGGGACCGTCTCCGTCGTCCGCATGTTAATATGACGGGTCAGTTCACGCTTCACAGTTCAGAGTTCGGACCCAACCGCAACCAGACAACCACCGACCGCCCATTGACCAAGCACTCCAAGACGCCATAATTTTCTCTTTTTTAAGCATCATTCAATTTATTTGTATGAAATATATTTGTTTATTATTAAAACACTCGTAAATGTGATATGTTAAGAGAGAAAAGATAACGAAGTATCTTAAAAAAAAAAAAGAAAAGATAGACAAAGTATAGACAAAACACTGTAAGTACACTAATTTTTGTAATATAAATATATTTTTTTGACACATTTCTACAACCATAACTGTACAATGAGAGAATGTAAATTTAATAATAAATTCAATAAAATAAGAAAATATCTATAAAATATAAATAATGTTAAATTATATTGAAAAATCAGTTTAAGATCTTTCTAATTATTTAAAAATAAATATTAAAAATAAAATATATTTAATTTTATTTAATTTTTATATGAAAATAATTTTATAACTCAAGGTTTTTTATAATATTTTAATTATAAATTTTTTAAATATAAAATAAATTAAAATAAATTACTCTAAACTTTCTTCTATTTATTTATTTTTTTATTAATTTTTTATTTTTAAAATATACACTTATTTTTTAAATACATATTTGGTTAAACCAAAAAGAATGAAATGAAAGAGTTTTCTAATACTTTGACCTTAGAAATTTTGTATGTTTTATTTTTTTTTTTAACATACTATACATTCAATAAGTATTTACACAAACCTTTATTATTAATAAATTTATATATAATATATTTTTAAAATATAAAAAAAGTGTGTATAAATTTTAAAAATAATTAAAATATATATGTAATTTTAAAAATAGAATAAGATTTGTAAAAAAAATAAAAAAAAAGAAATTAAATTAATTTACTTAATAAATTAATTCAAATAATCATTTAATATTTTTAAAGTTTAAAACAAGAGAATTTGAAATTTATCATAAAATATTGATATGACAATACTCTCTGTTAAAAGTGAAGATTCCAAATTACCAAAAAGTGAAGAATCCAATTTAACTATGGAGTTCATGGGGTGCATTGAATTTTGAATCTGATGATCGCATTTTTGGGTGGAGGGCGCGGGAAGGATCTAGAGTCTGCAGTTGTACACGCAAGTGATGACTCATCAAAGTGTCGTCTGCATTATGTATTTATGTTATGCTGCGTGTTTTTAATATTTTAATGCTCCCCTGCCCTTTCACGTGGTCCGCGTAGACCAATCCCAAAAGTGTCGCTTTAACCAAGTCATTTATATTCAACAGCACAGTCCCTTTTTTTTTTTTCGTCCAGCACAATCATAGGCTTTTTTATACAGATGCGGGTGCTAACATCTTTTTTTATGTCAACAGATGTTAGTTTTATATTTTTTATATAATAATAATGCTTTTTTAATTTTTAAAATTAAAATATTTAATAATATTTAAGATATTTTTTTAATAATTATTTTTCTTTTACTCATTTTTATTAATTTTTTATTTTTTAACTCACTTTTTTTTAATAAGTTGAGAACAAATAAATAAAGAGATAATAATTAAAAAAAGAGAAATTAATAAAATATTTTAAATATTTTTAAATTTTATATTTATAAAAATAAAAAATAAGATATTATTATTCAAATTAAAAAGTAAAACTTCTAATATTCACGAATGTAAAAACTAAAGAGAAGATGTTAACAATCTTATATACAAATATTGTAATTTTTTTATTTATCATTATACATCATTTTAAAATCATTTATCAAAATAAGCTTAAATTTGTGAAGGTTAAAAATTGGCTTGAGCTAGTGTGATGGATAATGTGATTTTATTTATACATAACGATGTTAAATTAAGAATAAAAAAAGCAAAGGACATTAGGCAAAGATGACAAATAATTTTGAGTTTAATTTTAATCTATTATTAATATAAAAAAATTTATATTATCATATAACCATATATTGTTAAATTATTAAAAAAAATTAACTGAAATAATAATGACTTAAAAAGTTAAAATTATGATAATATGTGATTGAATAATAATGTAAAAAATTTTACTTTAAAAATAAATTAAAATTAAATTTAATAAAATTTTCATTTATTAGATAAAAAAAAAAAAGAGAAAAAGTGGAGTTCTTATAATATGTTGGGACCGAATTAATTTATATTGAGTTTATTGACCGACCAACTATAACTAGAACCCGTTTGACATTTCAAAATTGGTGACCTATAATTAGAACAAGATATTGAATGGAATTTTATTGCTTTTCAACCGTCAATTAAGACTGTACCTGTTAGCGATTAAATTAAGAACCAAATCGGACAAATAACAGCATCTCCATTCTCCGGTGTTTAAGAGGCTAAGCAGCTTTGTTTAAGCCGAAAAGTGAGTCAGATCCTTTCAAACTTCTAAAATAAGAACAAAAGAAGGAATCGTTTGTGTTTAGCTGAACTAAACAATGGGAGGCAATGCAATGGGCGCAAATGACCAGAAGATTCACCAAACAATTCACAATTCATCATTCAGACACACAGCGTGCAGCCCCACGGCTTCAATTTTCACGAAATTTGTTTTGTTCCCAGAAAAGTATATTCTGATATCGTCATATTCGTATACAAAGAAATAGGACTGACACCGAATGTGCATGTGCCACGCAATCATCACATGCCTTTGGAGAAGCACTCGATCACCAACGCCACTTTGTATGTTCAAGACGTGCAAGCTACGCTCCATTTGTTTGTAGATATGTGATGTCGCTTGAGTGATCACAAAATTCTAATTGTCTTTACTTTTTATGTTTCTAAATACATTCTTTTTTATTTGCTTTTTTTATATTTAATATAATATATTTATAGTTTTTTTTAAAGATATATTTATAGTTAATTGTATTCAAATTAAACTATTTAATTAAACGGATACAATGATATATTGGTAGTTTCATTTACAATATCATTCTTGACGTAAAATAGATATACAATTCAATTATTAAATTATTTAAATTTATTTTATGTTTATACTTTTTGTTATTACTTTAAAGATTTTAATTTTATTTTAAAAAAATTATTTTTGATTTATTATTAATATAAAAAATTTTACATTATTATTTAATTATAAATTATTAAATTATTATAAAAATTTAACTAAAATAATAATTACTTATAAAGTTAAATATTTGATAGCATATAATTAAATAATAATATATAAAAACTTTAAAAAAAAAATTCCTACTTTTAATGACTTGTGTGAAATGAATCTAAATATTTAAAGGACAGAGTTATACATTTGAATGAATCAATGATTGAATTACAAACAAGGTACATTTTTAAGTACCAATATGTCAGTTTTCTCTTAATTAATGTTAACTTTAACGTGATACATATTAATCTATTTGTAATTGTTGCGTGCATGTTATTCACAAGTTCACATAATATATTTTAACTCCAGTAGTCCAATTGACTATAAGTGAGACATATATTTGTTAAATTCGACTTTATTCATCATATAATATAAGTTACGAAAATACCTAATAATCTAATTTAGATAGTAATTGATTACAGAGACTGTACTCTATCTTGAATGTAAATCATTAAATAAGATAATCAATTGAAAAAATAAATACAGCCTAAAATTTTAAGGAATAAGAATTTTTTTTGGTAAGAAAGGAATAAGAATTTAATTAAAACAAAAAATTAATAATCTTGCAAAAGTGTGTGTTTTTTCCTATGTGAATAATACTTTTTTATAAAACTACTTATAAAATTGAAAACTTTCTTGTTCTGGCTTATTGTAAAATATTATTTTTTTAAAAAAACTATTGCAAAATGCATTTCTGAATATTAGATTCAGAAATACAAATCACATCGAATAAGGAAAATAAATCACATCAATTAAGTCTCCCATGTGACACGTCACCACTAAACGAAGAGAAATTCTTGCCTAGAATTAAAAATTAAGACATTTATAATACCAAAAAGAAAAAATTGAGACATTTATGTGGGGTCTTAACTCGAGGAAAGAAGTTGGGCCGCTTTATTTTCATTGGAGAAGATCTAAACCCATCCATCAAATCCCATCTTATCCTGGGTTGATGGTTATGAAGCCAAATCTCTTGTAAAACTCCACGTTTCTCTGCTGCAGTATCTGAATGAGGCTGTGCCATCCACAGCCACCAAAGCAAAGCGCGTCAATTCACAACCTACAACAAACAAGATTGGATTTGATTTTATTATTAGGCGGTTGGAACGTTGAAATTGAATAACATTTTACAAAGATTGAATGGATAAGGTGAATACAGAACGGTTGGGGTTGGTTTGATAACCGGGGAACCTTCCAGCTCCGTTACAGCACACTAGACCTGGGAAGAAACGCCGAGAATCAGAGTCTCAGAAACCCCACCAACTTACCTATTTTTATATTATTTGTTTTTTCAGCTAATTCGTTGGCGAAATTTTGGTATTTTTTGGATATAAATTTGCCCAATTTAGTGGTGCCCACACTGATATAATTGTGGCAAAGCCCTTTGAATGACAAGTGTCACTAACCCAAACCAGCCTGTTTTTTTAATCTGAGATTTTTTTCTTGTGATTATTATTATTTTTTTATTTTAAGCATTATTTATAGTTCTGGTTTTCTCAGCCTCGTGGAACGGACAAACGGAAAGCGTTGTGATTGGTCATTGGCATTTGTGAGGTAGGAAACGAAGAAAATGTGGGAAAAAAAGACCATTTTCAAAAGTTTGAAGCAAACGAAGAAAGAGCGTATAAGAGGAGGCGTTTCAGGATTTCCGAAGGTTTCCTTATTACCATACGTGGTTTGAGCATACAGGAATTTTCATGTAAAAAGAAAGAGGGGTCTCTGTCAGCTTGAAGGGTTGAAACGGTTTTCGCTTTTTAACCCTTTAAACTGCTGCAAAGAGCCTTCTTTTATTGGTTTTGTTTTTTTGGGCTCGAAGAAGGCTCTTGCGTTTGGAACTTGTCGGTTGTTTCAACATCTGGGGTGTTGTTGATCCTGCAAAGATGATCAGATTATGGATATTTTATCTGCAATTGGCGGAGCTGTTCGTGAGTTCCATCGTTCATTTGCTTTATGGGTTTTACATCTTTAGCTCCGCTGTTGCTGGAGATCTCTCACAGGCTCTCAATGAATATTTTCATAAGCCTAATATGAATATTGAGGTCGCAGAGGAAATGCCAAAAGGAGGTACCAATGTTGATGATCTGCCTCCTATTGTGTTAGTTCATGGGATTTTTGGATTTGGCAAAGGGGTAAGCTACTGTTGTCCTTTGCTTGTTTTGTTTCCGCGTCCAATTTGACTTTTCCTTCAAATGAATCTCATTCCATTTCTCTTCTGGGTTTTTGTTTTTTCATCGTTTTCTCAGAGATTGGGGGGTTTATCATACTTTGCTGGAGCAGAGAAGAAAGATGAAAGGGTTCTCGTCCCTGATTTGGGGTCTTTAACCAGTATCTACGATAGGTGAGTGCTTGAGGCGTCAAAGCTTCCTTTTCATTCATGGGGTTTTCCTTGCAATGGGTTGTGTGCTTGTCATACGGTTGTTTGCAAAAATTCTGAAATGGGTCTTTTTGTCTCAGGGCTCGCGAATTGTTCTATTATTTAAAAGGTGGGCAAGTCGATTACGGGGAAGAGCACAGCAAGGCTTGCGGACACTCGCAGTTTGGACGAATCTATGAACAAGGTTCGAAGATCTCCTTGTTCTGTTGTAATTTTAATGTTTCATGAAAATGTCTTCACATGAGAAGTTATCTAAGGGCATCTGTTGTAATTGGAATGCAGGGCACTACCCTGAGTGGGACGAGGATCACCCTATTCACTTTGTTGGGCACTCAGCTGGAGTGCAGGTTGTTCGTGTATTGCAACAAATGCTTGCTGATAAGGTTAGTCCTAATGGTTTATGTCCTACCAGCCTATAAAGTGAATTTTTTCCTGTTTTGGATAATTTGACATTCATATTGTCTACAGGCATTCAAGGGGCATGAAAGCACTTCAGAGAACTGGGTATTAAGCATAACGTCCTTGTCAGGAGCATTTAATGGGACTACAAGAACCTACTTAGATGGCATGCAGTGAGTTCTTATTAACTTTAGGTTTTGCTTAAACTTCAGAGAACTAGCTATTGACTTTAGTTGTCTGCTTAATTTCGTCTTATTGGCTTGGAAAGGGGTGTTTGGCAGAGCGTGTGAGAGTTCCTAGAAAAAAAAAAATTGAAATGAAAAAACGATAACAACTAGGATGGGACATTTAGGATGGCTTTCTGGCTACGCTGCTTGTTTCAGGAGATTATATACTTGCTTGCTTCAACTGAATTTTATGAGCTTTTCAATTAATAATATGATAATTTAGGCCAAATTTTTCATTGTTCTTGTTCAATATTTTGCTAATTACCGAAGAGTTATCTACATTAAACAAATTGTGAGTGCTAAGCTAGTCTCTACAATTTGAGCTTGTTTCAGGCCAGAAGATGGGAGAACATTGAAATCTATTTGCCTTCTACAGCTTTGCCGCATTGGGGTGATAATTTATGATTGGTTTGACATTTCCTGGCTGAAGAATTACTACAATTTTGGGTTTGATCACTTTAACATGTCGTGGAAAAAGATGGGTATTTGGGGTCTTGTTGACTGCCTCCTGGGGAATGTAGGTCCATTTGCTTCAGGAGATTGGATCCTCCCTGATCTTACAATTCAAGGGTCTATAAGACTGAACTACCATCTCCAAACATTTCCCAACACATACTACTTTAGCTATGCTACCAAGCGTACTAGGAAGATCATGGGTCTCACAGTTCCTTCAAGCATACTTGGAATTCACCCGTTGCTTTTCATAAGAGTTTTGCAGATGAGCCAGTGGCGTCATCCTCCAGATGTTTCTCCCCCTTATAAAGGCTACAGGTGTTTTTAAATGCATTTGATATTATTCTTATCTTCCTTTGGGTTGTCTTGTACCCATTTGTAACTTGGATTAAGCTTGACCAGTACAGGTGTTTTTAAATGCATTTGATATTATTCTTATCTTCCTTTGGGTTGTCTTGTACCCATTTGTAACTTGGATTAAGCTTGACCAGTCTATTATTATGTGATTGCCTATGCAGAGATGAGGACTGGCAGGACAATGATGGAGCACTAAACACAATATCTATGACTCATCCTCGCCTTCCGATTGAACACCCAAGCCTCTTGGTTGAAAAGGATTCGGACTGCCGACCCTTACAACCAGGCATCTGGTCTGTAATACACTACCACCATATTCTTTTGGCCCAATAGTACTACTACTACATGAGAGTAAAACCTGTAGTCTTAGAGCTTGGCTTTGCATTATTTGCTTTTGTCTGGAATTACATGGTCCACACACTATATAAGTTGATCAATGAATTATTAGCTTCTAACTGCCATTTAACCTAGCTGTGATGTACATTCATCTTGGACTAACTGAATTGGTTACAAGAGATAATTATAGTGCAGTGCCCTCATGTTATAAGTTGCGAAAAAGTTATAATTAAGATAGATGCATATTGCTGACAAAGAACTAGAGCATCATACAATTGACAATACCATCTAATTTTCTATTCTGATATTTGGAAATATTTAATTGCTATACTTATTTTTCATTAATTAGGGCATTTTTTAATGTGTGTTTATGGATGATTCCCTTCCGTACTGAAGTTTAAAGTCAGAAAAGCCAAGGGAGCATTCTTTCCAGAAACTTTCATAGACTGAACTTACTATGTATGATGGATGCCAGACAGGGTATTTAGGTTGCTCCCTGCTGAGTAATGTCGTATCGGCTGGCTGCAAAGTCAAATATGTATTGCTTGTTTTAAAATTATGATAGAAATTTTTTAATGTACCAGTGTATTTTTGTTCTGAGAAATTATTCTGTGCACTGACCAAATTATGGTGTTTGAGGAAACAGGTACTACAAGCTTGTGGAGGGTGATCACATTCAATTCATTGTGAATCGAGAGAGAGCAGGAGTGCAGTTTGATTTAATATATGACAGTATTTTCGAACGATGCAGAAAGCACGTGTTTAGGAAGAAGCCTCCAACAGTGCCTAATGAAGTCAATCACTAGCATAACATCTGTTACTCTTTCCCTTATACAATTGAAAGAGAAATATGAAAAGAAATAGGCCATTCATTTCTATTAAATATCCCTTCACATTCTTAAATGTAAATTTTACTTTCCCCCCTCGTGTTTTCCCTCATTTTTCTACTACCAATTTATGTAATTTGTAGGTTTGCGAGAGATATCAGAGGCCCTAGTGGATAGGTTGTCGCAATCACAATAGTCTACACATTTCTCTCATTATTAACTATTCTGAAGGGTTCAGGTCTAAGCCTGTCCCACATGTTTCGCCTTTGCAATTATGCATATGGAAAGATGGGCATGGTGAGTGATTCCGCCTTGTATGCCCTTGGAGTATTTGTTATTTCTTACTCTATTTAAGGTGTTGGATACTGGACAAGTGTATAAAAACGATGTTCAATATAGCATCGTATGTTTATTTGTCTAGTATTTACTTCCATTGAGTAAGAAAGGAGCACTTCACTTTAGGACTATATAAGAATTTTTCCTTTAAACCTGCCCTGCTCAATCAAGAACCTCTTCGTAACTTTGAAGGTAAAAGTATAGTAGCCTAACCATTTATTTGTTTGAAAACAAGTTCGCCAAAGCCTAACATGCTTTCAGATTATTACAATCATAAGGGAAAAATGAGTACAAATTTTTTTAATTTTGAGTTATTTGTAAATAGTTATTATCAATTATGAAAGTTTTTTATTAGATTTTTAAATTTAATGATTTATTAAAATAAATTCTTCCATTTAATTTCTGTTAAAATTTTTAATCCAAATTAATAAATTTAAAATTATTTTTTATTTTTTATTTTTATTTTAACAAACTTTAAAAAACTAAAGGAAAAAAAAATTGACTTTCATAAACATATTAGAACCCTAACTCCTAACTCTATCTACGAAACAGATCTAAATAAGTTTTTAAAAATTATTCTTTTCTTTAGTTTTATTAAAATTTGATAAAATAAAAAAATAAAAAATAATTTTAAAATTATTAAATTGTGGTTAAAATTTTGATAAAAATTAGATAGAAATATTTATTTTAGCAAATCATTAAATATAAAGAACTTAATAAAAAAATTTCATAATTAAAAGTTATTATTTATAAATTACTCAAAGTTTTATAATTTTTTCCAATCACAATAATATAAGACAAGACAAAACTAAATTAAAAAACGAATAAATTATTGGCACAAGGAAGCATTTCTTTTCTTTTATCTTTTTGGTCAACAAGTATTTCTTTTCTTTGGCACTCCAATAATTGTACCAAACTACCAATGCATCTCTTACCAAAAAAAAAAAAAACAAACTAAATGCATCTAGATTAGTGTAAGCCCCAACTTCTTTCTTAGAACGCCAATTTTGCCGTTCGCCCATTAATTTTCTTGCGGCAAAATGATTACTAACTAGCGAAAGTTAATTATGACTTATGACCTGCAACTGCATTACTCTTGATGGAGAAGTTTTGTTTTATAGAGAGTGAGAGAAATCTTGAGAATGACGCTTTGCTTTCCATGGCACATTTCCATTGCTGATGAAGTACCCAAGATATACATCTCTCATAAATATCAAGGCTTGAACATATGAAATCTTATTATTTAATTTTGATTCACTCTGTAAAAGTTTTTTACACTGTAATTCAATGAATTGTTCTTGTATCATTAAAAGTATTTGATTTTTTTAATTAATTATTATCATCATAGTCAGTTTTTTTGATAACACTAGTGGATTAAGATTAAACTTAAAATTATAATGATATTTTTTTTTTGGTTAAGAAATTATAATGATCTTTGTCTACTCTGTCACTGCTCTGAAATAATTGTTATATAAATTGGACTTTAAGGATGAAGATATATAAATTAAACAAGATATAGAAGCGTCATAACTATACTTCGTTCATTTTGATCCTTTTTCTCATAATTTTTGTCATTTGTTGCGTATTTCAGTTATGTTTGAAAGAGTGAAGAAAGAAATGTAATGGAAGCCTTGAAAGACATAGAGGTAGAAACTGAAAATTATAATTTTCTTAATTTGTATTTTTTTAAAAGGATATAAATACACATAAAAAAAACAAAATGTGTATAGAGAAAATTATGCTTACAATGCCTTAATTTTAGCACTTGCAGCTTTTGTCCTCTCTTATTTTTTTTAATAAAATTTTGTTATAATTTCAATAATCGTATGCTAACAATAATTATTTTTAAAATATTATCATTATTTTAAGAAGACTGATATTCTTATTAAATTATATTGATAAAATCTATAGGTATGATTTCTTTGAATAGCAATAGTCTTTAAAAAATATA
The DNA here is from genome assembly GCA_019955255.1 of Castanospermum australe. NCBI lineage: Eukaryota > Viridiplantae > Streptophyta > Magnoliopsida > Fabales > Fabaceae > Castanospermum > Castanospermum australe. The sequence continues at coordinate 54,416 of NSJW01000184.1, forward strand.
TATAATGTGTGATTATTTTGTTATAAAAAATAACTATAACGGTTAGAAAAATAATTTGCAAGAGTAGTTATTTTGTTAAATATGTTAATAATTGTTATTAAGTGAATTTATTTTAAAGATAAAATTAAATAAAAATAAGTGTATATAAGAGTGTAAGAATAACGCTATACTTTAAATATCTGCTCTTTTTCTTTTATTTTTATCTATTTCAGTTTTAAATTATTTTGTAGTTACATTAAAGGAAGTAATTCCTCATTATAGTTTACATATTCAAAGACTCAATATTTTTTTCGTTATAGTCTTTATTCTAGATTATATATCTACTACAATTTTTTTCTCTGATGATTATAAACAATGATCGTTTTAGTCACATAAGTTAATTGAAAGAAAATATTTGCACCACGCCAAATGAACTTGCTAAAGTAATTGAAGAAAATGAGAATTTATATAATAAATATAAGTTTAAATTGACTTAATTTGTCATATATTAAAAAAGGAAAACAAAAAGAAAACATTCACAGCACATGCGCTATTATATGCAGCATATGCATCATGATTATTAGCAGATTAATTCACTTGGACGATGAGTCAAATCAAAGCATAACGTGTGCTTGTTTTGTTTTGTTTGTGCAACACAAGTCATTTGTTTCGAACCAAACTTGCTTCTCAAAACAAGAACAATTGAGTTACAAGCCAAACCGGGGACACCATGTTTGTTTAATATGTTCAAGATGAAGTACAACTATGAAAAGCTCAAAAAAAGTTTCTAAGTTTTCCTTCAGGTGATAGACGTTGCTTCGATGGAGCTTCAAATTTGAAATTACTCCTTGTTGATGCACTATTTGATGAGTTTAAACTCACATTCACTATTATTACTGTAGAATATATGTTTTGAAAAAATTAATTAGAAACTTTAATTATAACAGTTTTCGTAGCTCATATGTGTTTAGTTATGTATTGTGATGTGTCGGGCTTTGTAGGAGTTTGCGGCTATCGCTCTTGTTCTAATATTGAAAGAAATATATTGCTAATATTTATAGAGTTTAATTTTAATTTATAATCAATGTAAAAAAATTTTATATTGTTATCTAATAATGTATTACTAAATAATTAAAGAAATTTAATTAAAATAATAACTATATAAAAAAATTAAAAAAATTGATATTTATATGAAATGTAGTTGTCATATCATATTATTGCACGCTTTTGGTTTATGTGATGACCTCTAGGAACATTTTACCCAATTTCATTTTGTTATGCATCCTCGCAGAATCGATGTTTAGACTATTTTAGTTGGAGTTTGCATCTGATGACATGATTTATATCTTCTAAAGTATATTCAGATTTGTATTTTTTACAGTGTAAGTACGCTATATAAAATAAAGTAAAAATGATAATTATTGAAAAAAAAATTATTAAAGATGTGGATACTAATAAATTTATAATTTATTATTTATGTAAATGGTTGAATTTTGAATTGATTGTCATCAACAATGCACGTTAATATCTCCTTTGGAAGATCTTGATCCTAATCACATATTGTTATGTAATATTTTTGGGATTCAGATTTTTTGTTATCTTCCTATCCCATTTGTTCCTAATCATAACTTTCAATAAGATATTATCAATTTAAAAAAATTATACATATCTTATTTGTCAGTACCATAAAGGAAGGACATGAATGCGGATAATGAAATGAGACAGAGGATTGAATCAAGCCACAATTTATATGAAAAAGTAGGAGCGCAAGATGAGTTGATTGAATCAAGCCACAACTTAAATAGGGCATGTTCTAAGTAACAAGGGAAATTTTGTAAAAGGAAAATATGTGAACTTTTTAAAGACCTTGAGGAAATTAACCACATTTGATCGACACACATACTGGTGAATAGTGATATTTCCGTGCAATGTACGGATTTTATTCTTATAATATTAAATATTTAAAAATTATAAAAATTAACAATCGATTGACTAATATTATTCTGAGTGTTAAAATTTGTTTTAAAGGTAATTTTTATATATTATATTTTCTTTAAATGTTATTAATGGTATGATACTCATGTTAGTTTTTTCAAAGAGCAAAATATTTATTTATTATTTTAAAATAAAATTAGAATATTAATTTTTTTATTTTCACTTATTTAAGAAAAGTTGAATTCCAAAAATAGTAATTGAATTGGGATAGTGTTTATGAGAATTTGAAATATTTAGTACATGTTTAGTATGATGAAAATGAACGGAATAGAATGAGAATATTTTCATTCCCATATTTAGTTAAAAAATAAGAAATAGAATGCTCATTCTTCAAGGAATCTTTATTTTATTTATTTGAGAGAATGGACATTTCTTTCTATTCCATTCTCATTTTCACTCTTACTCCTATTTTCATTTCATTTCTTTCTTTTTCATGATACTAAATATGTACTTAATAAATGATTGTTAAGAGCCATTTTAATATTAAAAGTAGTTTCTTGTGAATTAGATTAATATTCAATATACTTAAAAATCATTAATGACGTTCATTGAATTTGAGTTTCATCTAGACTGGCTTAAAATGTTCATTGTATTTATCTTGAAATTATGAAGGGATAAAATAATAACTTAAATTTTGAATCATTAGTATTCATTCATTGCACCTATTGCAAAATTATATAAAAATAGTAACTTGAATTTTAAATTATTTAGAGGACCATTAATGACATTTATTGAATTCATGTCAAAATTACCATATATACTAATTGTTCATTCTTGGGAGATACACGGATTTATATATTTTTTTAAATTATTTAGATAATCATTTAAAACAATTTTAAGTTTTTTTCACTAAAACTAATTTAATTTAAATTGTATTAATATTTCATATATTTATTTTGAAATCAACAAGTGTTGAGTGTAATAATAAATGAACACTATCTTTAGGGAAAGAACCAAAATTCAAACATTAGAAAGAGGCATATCAGTTGATGTTACTATTCATTGCACCTTATTTAATAACATCTATTAAATTTCATCTGAATTGGTTGTGTTTAATAATTTCATTTAGATCGTGTTAATATTCAAACTATTCATTGTATCTTTTTTTTGCATCCAAAGTATCCCCACCCGAATGGTGAAGGACTAATCTCTTTAGGAATCGAACCCTAGACATAATGCTTAATAGATTCAAATCACTTCCACTTTGACTAACATATGTTAGTTCATTGTACCTTGTTTAATAGCATCCATTAAATTTTATCTGAATTATTGTGCTCAATAATTTTATTTAAATTGTTTTAATATTCCATTGATATTACTATTCATTACACCTTATTTAATAACATCTATTAAATTTCATTTGAAGCGGTTGTGCTCAATTATTTTGTTTAGATCGTGTTAATATTCAATTGATGTTACTATTTATTGTACCTTATTTAATAACATCTATTATATTCAGTTCGTGCTATTATTCATTAGTTGATGTTATTATTCATTGTACCTTATTTAATAACATCCATTAAATTTCATCTGAATTAGTTGTGTTCAATAATTTTATTTGGATTGTATTAATATTCAATTAATATTACTATTCATTGTATCTTATTTAATGACATCCATTAAATTTCATCTGAATTGGTTGTGGTCAACTTATCAAATTGCATTTATGAGGATAAGGTTAGTACTAGTACTTGCCCTCATAAATTTTACGGGTTATTATTTTTTTTATACCTTTTTTATATTTATTTTTTTCATTATTTTTTTACACTTCAGAATTTTGCTATAAAAATTACAAATAAAACAAATCATATTTTTACTTCTAATGTTTACATTCAATGAACAGAGATAAACAAATAGATGAGAAATAACAATAGTAAAATGAAAAAAGAGAAAAAAGGGAAAAAAAAAAGAGTTAAAAAAAGGCAATTACTAATGAAGGCGAGGGAAGAAAAATTGGGCAATAAAATTTTTTAGCTAAATTAAAACAAGGAGCTGCCACATGACAACCGATGACAATCAAATTAGATAAATGTAAAAGATAATAAATTCAATATACCTTTTCTAATATCATTTATAAGACCCAAGTGAATTTTATGTATAGACAACAAATTCCAAATAGACACCAATTCTACCTTTTCCACTTTTAATTATCAAATTGCATTTATCACTTTCATAAATTCCGTATTATTTATCCAATCCAATTAATTTGGGCTTTTGATTGACACAAAATCTTGTTCAGGATTCTGCCTTTTTTTTTCAAGATTTTCGTTTCTCCCAATATAGAAGTTTTCATAAGAGTGATGTTATATTCTCATGAACAATCATTTTAATAATTTTTATAATATCTGCTCTATTGTCTTATTTATTCTTTTATAGGAAAATTTTATTTCATTACTTTTAATTTTAAAAAATTAATGATCTATTAATTGTTTTTAAAATTTTATTTTTTATATTAATCAAATGAAAAAATTAAAAAGTAAATAATAATATCATAAATATTTCAATAAAATAGTATTTTAATCAAATATAATAATTTTTACAAATAATACTATTTAATAATTTTTTAAATATTTGAGCAAACACTTTAAATGACATATAAAAAGAAATGAAGAAAGTAAATAAAGAGAATATTAAATAAAAATATAAAAATATTTAATATATTAATAACTTAAAATGTATTTAATATTTTTATTTAATGATTAAAAGAATTATTATATCAATATAAAATTATTCTTAATCCAAAGAATAACCGAACCAAGATTCATACAAAATAGATTCAAATCCTTTGTCCTTTGTCATATTTTTTTGTCCTTAACCTCTTCCTCCCAATTAATTAATGTTGATAATTCATGAATTCATCCAGCAAATATATCTCTATCTTAATTAATAATAAACTTTTTTTTAAATTAAGATATTTTTTAACTGTCTTATTAATATTTAATTAAGAAAACAAAACTGTAAATAAAAAAAGGAGACAAAAAAAAATAAATATTACGAACGCCCCTCTTAAGAAAAAAAAAAGAAAAAAATAAAAAGGGGTTATGGTAATTAATGTGGTATACATTTAATAATATAATATAAAAAAACATATCTTAGGCTGAGTTGATCTAAAAATTTGTTTACATCGAGAGAATGGAATGCGTTACGATTCATGCACCACTGGCCATCTCCTCTACTATTTATATGTACATCACAACTGAGAAGCAGCCATAGCCAGACAAGGAGAACCAATTAAGAGTGAGAGCGAGGCCCCCATTTTCAACGAAACAAGTTCATTCAACTCAAACAAGGTCAAAACAATGGTCGCCGCCACCATGTGCGGTTTAGACAAGGCTTGTGCTGCTCCTGCTCCTGCTCCTGCTCCTGCCAGCAAGAATCGCTTGCCTTTATCCAATGGCACAGTGCCTCTCGCCACTCTCCCCCTCAACAGCTCCATCATCAATCTCGACCAGTAATTAACCTCTTTTCATTCTTGTCATTTTGTTAACAGAAAGATAAACACAAATTATATTGATTCCTGTCCTGTTATCTTAATCTTTTGGTTCGTAGACCTGTCAATTAATGGCCAACGTTGTCGTGACTTTGTTGTGTTTTTCTGGTTGTGCAACAGGGGCGATCCAACGGTGTTCGAGCCGTACTGGAAGGAGATGAGCGACGAGTGTACGGTGGTGATCAAAGGAGGGGAGTTGCTGAGCTATCTGAGTGATCCCAGCAGCGTGTGCTGGTTCATGTTGCCGGAACTCAGAGACGCCATCAAGAGGCTCCACCGTGTGGTTGGCAATGCCGTCACCGACGACAGGCACATCGTGGTGGGGACGGGCTCCACGCAGCTCTTCCAGGCTGCTTTGTTTGCTCTCTGTCCTTCGGATGCATCTTCTCCCCCCATGAACGTCGTGGCTGCTGCTCCTTACTATTCGGTGAGCTTTTGCTCTGCTTCCTCTTCTGCAATCCCAACCGTTGATTTCCTTTCACCACATTCCTAATTAGATTTTTTTAATCTTACTAGAGTACATCAATAAATCATAGTATCGGTGCTATATTTTATAAATTTTAAATATTTATTATAAAGATAATTAATAAATATTTATTCATTTATTTTATTATTTGAGATAATTATATAAGAATTAAAAAATTATTAAATTATTTTAATTATAAAAAATATATATAGTTTAATATGACTAAATTAGTCTTTAATTTATTTTATTAATATTTTATTTTTTTAAATTTTAATTTTATTAATTCTCTCTTCATTAAAGACTAAAGAGGAAGTTAAAAAAATTATTTAATATTTTTTTAATATTCTTAAATGATAAAAATATTTTAAAGAAAAAAATTTTATAAGAATATGTTTGGATGATGAGTTTGAAAGAAAAAAAAAAGGAAGATAAATTTTTAATTTTAATTACAAAATTTATTTATTTGAAAATTTTTTAAATTAAAAAAATAAAATGAGAGATTATCAAATAATTTTTTTATCATCTCTTTTATATTTTTCTTAATTTAAAAATTAAAAATAACTTTTCTTTTCTGTTTCTTCTAAAATACTCTATCCATACATATTTTAAAATGATTGGTAAAAATAAATGAAAAGAATATAATAATACTCTTAAAATTTAAACGTGTCATAGTGACTCCAATATATCTATTTTTTTTTCTTTTCGGTAACGAGTTACTCCCACATCTTAAACAGTTACTTATCCAATGAAAAAAAAAAAAAACAGTTACTTATCCCAATTGCTTTAACTACATTTATCAGTTACGTTACCCAACTATATCTTAGTTTTCATTGATTTTAAATTCTCCTCATGAGTCTCACTTTACGAGGATAAAATTTGTGTACATAGTACTTACTCAGTCAAAATTAGGGTTCCCGATATCAAAGTCAACTAACCGACAACGGTTTAGTCATCAGTGCTTTGTCATGTTTGGAAATGCGTGTGTGGCGTGTCTATGAGAAGACACTTTTATGATTTTTTTTTTCGATACATAATTTTTATGAATTTTTAAAGTAATACACTCAACTATTTATATTTTATTTAATTTTTATTATATAATAATCCTTTGTTTTTAATTTTTATTTTATAATATTACAAATAAAAAGTTAAATAATTAATTCTTATAATTTTATTTTATTTATATTTTAGTTTTTATAAATTTTTTTAATATTAGTATTTGTAATTTTATTTATTTTAATTTTAATTTTTATGATATTAATATTTTAATAATTAAAAACTATATAAGATCAATTATTCATGAAAAAATAAGAACTAATATCTTAATAAATAAAAATTATTTAAGATTAAAACTCAAATAAATAAAAAATATAAAGATCGATACCTTAACGACAAAAATTAAAATTTAAATGAATAAAAATTGATATTTAAAAAAAATTACAAAGACAAAATTAAAATTAAGTAAAATTATAAGGACTAATTATTTATTTAACTTATTATAAATTTAATTTAAAGTTGAATTTTTCGTGATTTAGTGTAATACTATAAAATTAGCATAGTTTGTTCTTTTTATTATGATTAATTAACAACCTAACAAAACTGGCCACGTCACTTTTAGAAAACTGTTGGTCTCAGAGTTGACCGGCGTCTCTTTTTCCATCTCTTCCGAGTAACGCGCCAGTTTGATATTTGTGTGGGAGTTATGGGAATGGTGTTTCTCGTGAAATCTTGCCAATGGTTTTTGGCCTTTTTAGGAGGCCAACAAGTGACAAACATGTCTTTTGGAGACACTAGGCCATGTTCGGAAACATCCAACAAGCACATTCACGTTCACGTATACACATGAAGTTGTAGATTCTACAGGGCAAACATGGTAACGTGGGTGTGTCTGGTGTCTACTAATTTGATAATCCCTGTTGGTCAACCTCAGAAGCTCAGAACATCAATTTCTTGTTTAAAAAAGTGGTTTTCAAAGTGGGTGAGACTTGACCTATAAACCTGTAGCATCTGATTGAAGAATTAATTAACAATGTGTCTAGGTGTAATGGATCCGATTTGCAGGAATATCCAGACGAGGTTGGTGTTTTGCGTTCAGGGCTGTATCAGTGGGCTGGTGATGCTACTGTGTTTGATAAAAATGAACCTTACATAGAGGTGGTGACCTCCCCAAACAACCCTGATGGGACTCTCCGAGGACCCGTGGTGAGCTCTGCAGCTGAAGGGAAGCTGGTTTATGACCTTGCCTATTACTGGCCACACTACACTCCCATTACTCACCAGGTTGACCAAGATGTTATGCTCGTCACATTCTCCAAATGCACTGGTCATGCTGGTTCCCGTATTGGGTGAGTGAGACCAGACCCCTCTTCCATTGTGATCATGGAATCAATTAGTTCATTTCACAGATAAACTTTACTGGTATATGCTTAATTTGATTTTGTTGTGAAGGTGGGCTATTGTGAAGGACATTGAAGTTGCTAAGAAGATGACCAGATTCGTTCAGATGAGCTCCATTGGCGTGTCAAAAGAATCCCAAACTCGGGTTGCTAAGATCATGGGAGTGATTTGCGATAGTTACCAAAATTTTGGGTCTATGGAATCCAAGCTCTTCTTTGAATACAGCAAACGCCTCATGAGGGAAAGGTGGGAGAAGCTGAGGGGAGTTACTGAACAAAGCAAGGTCTTCACTGTGGCCAAGTTCCCAAAGGCCTACTGTAACTTCACTAATGAGTCATCTGAAACATACCCTGGTATATTTCTTTCACTGCTTAGAGCTATTTTTTTCCCCTTGTCTTTGCTTTACTTTTTATAGCTTATAGTATGGTTCTAATATATATGTCTAATTCCTGCAGCTTTTGCGTGGTTGAAGTGCGAGGAGGGCATAGAAGATTGTGAGAGTTATCTGCGAAAACTGAAAATACTTGGAAGAGGAGGGAGGCGATTTGGTGTTGGTCCCAAGTATGCTAGGCTTAGCATGCTGAGCAGGGAAGATGCGTTCAATGAATTCTTGATGAGGCTGTCAAACGCTAAAAGAGAATAGTGTTAGATGTATATCAAGTGAAATGAGTGACTTATTATAAGATCGATAGAAGTAAATCTTTATTATTAGATCTTGCATAAATTGTTAATATTAGAACATAAAGTTACGCGACTATTTTAAAGTCGACACATGCCTTTTAAAGAAGATCTAATCTTAATTATCTATGTATGATTTAATAGTTAAAATTTATTACTCTCACCTTTTATGATAAGAAATATTCTCATTTGATATATTTCCGTATTAAAATATGTTGCAATATATATGTGTGTGATGCTTGTTCGAACACCACCTTATCACAATGTGAAAAAAAAAAGTATACGTGATAAAGGATGAGTGGAATTAAGGTAGGGATCTTAGATTCAAATAATTGAAATTAGAAACAGAATTGAAATGTCATACAGACATGGTAGGTTAGGGAATGGACCCACATTTGAAGCTAGTAGTGTCATTATCTTTGTGAAAATCATTCTTCAATGAAGGAAAAATATTTAGATGAAATGGTGAATTTCTGCTCTTTCTGTGCGATCGACTTCACCTATACCATGGTTCACGCAGTAATTCGATTTGCATGATTAATCATATGCGAAAAGGAAAGAAAGATAATGGATTAAGCATAACATGGTATAAATTGTTTCAAACAGGTGGCAAGAGAAAAGTTATAGTTGTTAGAGATAACAATTATATAAAACCATTCACGGAAACTCCTACCCTCTATAAAATCCATTCCTGATAGCTCTGACATTTAAAAGCAACACTACATCTCTCACTCTAACCTCTCAAACAATTGCTACTGTTCATTGAAAACGTTAATATCATTATGTAAATCTAATATTAAATATTTTTTGAGTTACCAACATACTAAATGTTTTTGTCTTTTTTATTTAATATTTTCTATTTTAAATACTTAAAAATACTTTAAATTGATTCTTTAAAAATATTTCACATTACTCTTTCCACAAACATTATATAAAACTATTATTTTATTTGTTTCTTTTAATATCCAAATAAAATTAATCTATATCCTTTGAAACTTTCCCACATGTGCCAATAAAGATTAGCTCATCTAGTAAAATCAAATTGTATATTCTCAAGTTTTAAGTACGATATTTACTAAAATCCCTCGTTAGTATATAAACTGTAAGTATAATTGTAAAAAAACACTTGTGACATGCACAGCCTTCTACCCATAAAAAACAATTCTTTTCTGCCACTGACTTGTACACAACTTTTTGAAGAAATGGTTAAAAATACTTGTTTTTTATCTAACCAAAAATAGAAAACACGTAATTTTTCTTACTAAAAAGTATGACAATCTCTTCCTTTTCTATAATTGATCTCTAGAAGTCATTTAAAGCTTTGTCCGTCTCAGATTCAATTTTAATAATACAAAAGGTAAGAATTCTTTTACAGATGTAAATCAAATTACAATTTGAAGTCAATGGAAAAAGATGGACAGATTGTGAATACAAAGCAAGAGGAGAAAAAAAAAACCAAACATTTCCCCAACCAATACAGATTTAACAAAAAGGACTTACAGGAGTTACTGGCTTACACTTGCCAATTCATGATTTTCAGTTGGCACGAACTTTATAGACAATGAGCAACTTACAAGCTGTTGCCAAAAAAACTACCATGAAAAGAGATGGTTTGGCCAAATAAATTCCAACTAATTTCTCTTAAGACTCTCTTCCCCATCCACCAGTTATAAGTCATTGATCATTTAAGATGACAATTATTTGGTGGATTTCAAGCACCAAATGAAGATACAAGACCTCAAATAAGCCTCAGTTCATACTCTCCAGCCATTGTTATATATCTCACCCATGGAAGAGCCTGATACCCACTTTTCTCAATAATCTTCAAATATCTTACCTACAAAACCAAAACTTACATGTTGATTCCCATCTCGATTACATCAATCAAAGCTTAAATGACATCATCACAATAAGTGCTAAACTTAACAATGATTTCCTTCACCAACATATGTTGTGGCAGCGGATGTTTCATATTCAGACGGCCTAATCTAATCTTGCATTTTATATGGTTCAAACAAACTACTTCACAAAACCATTAATCATGAAAATGGCATAAATTTATGTGTATTAGTTTCTGATCCTTTTCTGATGTCAAGTTCTTTTTTTCCCCCATTAATTCTGTTCTAATTTAATATTACAATTTATAAATATTTCTCATGAATTTCTGAATATCAGCTGAACCGTGAAAACAATGTGAACTATAATAGATTCATCTAACTCACTACACCCCACAAATCCATTGAAATAATCGAAATGGTAGGTGAAACAAAAGTTCTAACAATACACACCAATTGGCAAATGGAGAGAGGGAAGGGAAGAAAGATATAAAATACTGAAAATATTGATCTAAATTTAATCAGACAGAGGCATGAAAGGAAGCATACATTACTTCCAATGCTGAAAACATAGCGTAACAATTACGCAGTAATACCTGTATCCCAGAAACAGTAAAATATGGTATCTCAAATTTCACATGTATGGGAGCTTTTCTCTCGGGAGTTCCTTCCTCAGCTGTTATACTAGGAAGACGAAACTCTGCTCTTAACATATACTCCTGAAAGTATCAGAGAGGATAACCAAATCCAATAAATCACAATCAAATTGAGGTATCAATAAGCGTGCTATTCAAGGATACAATGCCAATTTCAAGTGAACTCATACCTTGCCACCAGGGAAGGATCTTATTTTCCAGATTAACGCATCTTTTTCAGGTGCATATGATGCAGATCCCATTGAAGTTCGAACACTTGGATTGGTTGCATCAACAGGCACAGGCAACTCAATCTCAACGTTTGTGGCAGTGCTGTAAAACAAATCCTATGAGTCGTTGAGGAAGTGAATACTTTTAGGGTGGTCAGTCTAAAATCTAGAGCAAACAACTCAGAGTACATAAATTTAAGGGAAGCAATTCTCCCATCTTCTGTCAAGAAAAAAATAGGGGAAAATGGAACAGAGATTAAAAAAGAAGAAATCTCAGTACCTGCGTTCCTTAAATTGACTCCTAGCTTTTACCATAATCTCAATCCGGCTTTTAGAATGCCTTTCAACTTGTGCTTCCACCCAAATTAACGGCTTAACCTGAAATCAGAGATGGTAGAATCAACAGAGACTTCAAAATTCTTTTCTTCTCTCTTGGCCCATCTCTCTCTCTCTCTCTCTCTCTCTCTCTCTCTCTCTCTCTCTGTGCATGTGTGTAAACAGAAAATTATTTCATATCTAGAGAAGATGAACCTGTGTACTGAGCCTATATGTCATCAAATCAAATGATCCATCAGGTGGTATGAAGGAAATTGTTCGGTCATTTTCAAATCGGGCCAAACGCACACACCTTCATCAAATGCCAGCACATAATTTGAGAACTAGTATCAAGAAGAGAGGAACATGCTAGTAGAAAGTGTATTAAAATTTGCACCCTAAATGATCAACATGGAACAGTTTATATAGGCAAGGGAGTCAAGCATACATACTGATGAAATTTGATGTCTTCCAAGTCAATTGCCTTTCCCTTGGTTGTTCTACCTTGTGCCTCTAATAATACTCTATCATTTAAGCCAAGTTTACACTCAGGCATACCACTGCATTAGATAAGCCAAAAGTGGCACATTTGAGTTTTCAGATAAATACTCTAGCATGGAAGTTGATTAGATTAATAGATACTTCACGGTTAATGTATAGTCTTCAAAACCACTCTCAATTGTAAATGCAGGGAGCAATATGCGTCCAGTGGTTGGACGTGTCTGCAATATATCTAATGGGTGGACAATGGATATATATGTTTAGCACCAGCTCTTAAAGAAAGCCTCAGGAGTACCAAATGAATAAAGCAATCTGTGAGCATGGGTAGTCCGTGAACACAGAAAATAACGTGCTCCAAGTCCAAATTGCTAATTTCATTTGCATTCCTCAAATTTTAGCTAGATATAACACAGAAACAGTTTCAAGAAAAGATTGGATACAAAAACTCAGTTCATGCTTGGTTCCTTAATCTGTGCCCCCCCACCAATAATCACACACATATACACCCATGCACACAAGAAGTCACACAAGAAGTCACAACAATAAAAGCACCGAAACCAGAAACCCAAGATCAGTAGGGAGTAGCCCATATACCAACATGTTAGATGAAGAAATCAATTTCAAGAAACTAGCACCATGCTTTTTCTGGCCAAAAGCTAACATCATGTTACTACACAATATCCATAAGAATTATTTGTTTACAATAGGAATTCAGAACTACAAATTACTACCTCTATTACCGTCTATCCTCACTCATGAAATTAAACTACAGAAAAGAAACCTTTCCTCTGTTCTATAAGCAAAGAACAAAATTTATTGGTGCTCTCCTGTCTCCACAGAAAAAAATTTTAGGACTGAATCCAATACATTTTCAACTAAAAATTAAATATGACAAATCTGCAGTGACTTAAGTTACAAGTTACAATAAAATACCATTTTAAAACCTAGGAAAATCATTGCACAAATAATACAGCCCTTACAACTTTTAGAAGCTCAAAGCTGCCTCTAGAGTTAAGTTTTTATTAGGACAGTGAAACTTAATAGGATTAATATTAATGATCTGCACAGGTGTGTAGGCCACATAAGACCTGTCTCCAGCTGTTGTGTTATGTGTTGCAGGAGTTCAGAAGCTGTCAAACATCTTTTCTGCATTGTAACGTTGCTAGGAAGCTGTGGGATGTTTGGTGAGCATTAAATTGGTCCTCTGATAGAAACCACTTTTAGATATCAGAAATTGGGATGGGAACCCAGAATTTACAGGTTCTGAAACTAGAAAACAAGAAGGAAAATACACAAAGAAAAGATAACCCAAGCTTTCGAGAGGCTTGGTCTCTCCCACCCCAAATCCTAACTTAATTTCTGTCTATCCCCTCTCTCTCCTCTCCTCTCCTCTTATTCCATTCCCACTACCCCATTCTACCCTTTGCCCCACCTACCATGTAAGCAGGTTGTTACAATACCATTCCACACATGCCACACACCTTTCCTACATGCCCATTGCTATTCCCTTTCCCCCACAATACACCTTAGTTATGGGACAGTGTCTATCATCCTCTCACTATTGAGATTTCCTTCTCAATCTATTTTCAGGGTTTTGGGGGAGAAAGTGGGCTAAGGTGTTATGCAGCTGTGATCTTTTTGTAGGCATGCTGTGTGTTGGGTTAGAGAGAAATGCTAGAATTTTCAACCAGCAGCTTCCATCAGTGAATCTTCTTTGGAAAAAAATAATTTACCTTGCTTATATGAGGGTTTAAATATGGTTTTATAAGGGGTTTTTTTGTCAGATATGTAGAGGGATTGGAGAGCTCTTTTGAGATGCTATTTTTTATTTCTTTTTTTTCCTCATTTCTTTTGCAGTTAAGAGAATTCCTGATCTTCCTGCTCTGAATTACTCTTCCATCTTCACTCTTAATAAATTTTTCTTTTACCCCAATCCCCCCACACAAAAAAAAAAAAAAGAAAGGGAAAGAATCTGGTTAAACCATACTGGCATACTGCTAACCTAGTTAGCTAGCAACCCATGTCAATAGCTTGAAATTCAATAGATCTCAATTAAAGTATACAGCAAACCTCAAATATGTTCTCATCTTCAGTGCCCCAACAACATCAGACCTAATTATTTGTCCATTGCTATTGACAAGTATGTTAACACTCTCCACCACATCCAAGAAAACCTGAATATAAAACAGAAAAGTAAAATTGGTGGGTTAGACCATCAAATTACAAGTCAAAATGATACGGATTCTTCACTTTTCTAATAGGCAATAGCCACCTCATTTTTCTTGTAGTTTATCCCTTCACTGCGCCAAGACACAGCATTTGTTACAGCCATGGGAGGTCTCTGTGTAACTTCCATTCTATAAGCATCAGTCTTGATAAATTCACTAAGAATCTTTGCCTCAGTATACTGGGGGTAGCCAAAGTCCATAATTTCATCAAGTAGTTCATACTGCCAGTGACACAAGAAATCATAATACTAATATGATAGACTTAAATGAATTAATGCAACTGATAAAGAATTGAATCTGAAGGCCTGTTGGCATTTTACCACAACGACAAAGTTATCCCTAAGAGATTCCTCTTCCAATTCTTCAAAATAATGCTTAAACACCTGCCACAAAGACATAGATCATCCTGATCGATAAAGTTATGCAAAAGTTTGGCACATTCTCAATTTAAAAGATTCAAATCAAAACCACAATTACCAATAAAGCTTACATCAACTATACGATGTAGGAAGAAAAGAAGGCTAGCGGCATTGCAGTTTTGTCTGGTTGCTATCATGAGGTAAACATTGCTATGCTGTATAAACATGTAGGTCACACCATTATCATATACAACTGGATCTTGAGACTGCGGATCGCCCTGCAGCATTCCACAAACATATCAGGGAACCGCACGTAACCCTTCCTCCCAAAAAACAGAGAGCTAGAGAGTAGAGAACTCGCAAACAAAGCTCGAAATTTTCCATTCCAATTCCATCTCTACTAACTCAAAATCCAGCAATGCTTTAATGCACAGATTGCAATTGCAGAAATAAGCAGCAGAAATCAGAAAAATAAAAAAAATCAAATATTCAAAACAGCATCAGAAACCAACTACACATAATTGAGGCGTTACTCGTGCTAGCTTGAATTTGATTTATGCAAATATAAATGAAATTAGAAGAACTAATAATGCCTTCTTCACTTTGTTTCCTGTAACCGATCAGTGGAGAGGACGAGGAAAAGGGAAGGAAAAAAAGCGGAACAGAGAAGTGAACCTCTTTCTCGATGAGCTTGGTGAAGAAGCGCTCGGCCTCGACGGCGGAGACATCGCCGCGGTAGTCGCGCCAAATGAGAACGCGGCCTTTGATGTCGAGGAGGAACAGAGCAGAGGCTGCCCCTGCCATTGCTGCGTGCTTCCAAGCCTAGATCCGATCAGAACCCCAACAGCGTTGCGGAGAAGAAGAAGAACAAGAACAAGAAGTGTTACCCAACGACGCCGTTGCAACTATGGGAAAATAATAATGAAGCATTAGACAAAACAAAAAACGACGCGTCGTACATTTAAAATTTTAAACTCATTTTTTAAAGATTTTTAAAATTTCTAAATTATTCTTTAATCGCGTTTTTAATAATTTCAAACTTCATTCATATGTTAGTTAAAAAGGAAAAAACTTCATTAAAATTTTGACTTTTTTTGAAACATTATGGTCTCATTAATAGGTAAGAGGTAGTAAATAAATAAATGGTGTGTACTTTGTATGTATTTTATACGTTTTGAATCACTTTAATGTAATAAATATTTAAAGAATTGTTTAATGTAAAATGCTTCTAACAGGCACAGCAACACATTTTCATATTAAATTTATTTGCTATTTAAAATCATATACTATATATTTCTACCAAAAAAATCATATATTATTTTGTATTTCTGAATTTAAAAGAAATTAAATGAATACAGTTCATATTTTAATTTTGAGTGGATTTATTAACCGTAAATTCTTAATTAGACATATAAGATTTTTTGACATTAGAATGCAGTAACCTCATCACTTCTTAACTCTGAATATATAAAAAATATATATACAAAGACTCTTAGAATTAATCTCCCTTTTAACCTTCTAAAAATTCAAATATCATCACTTTAATAAGAATTTTAATATTAATTTACTTTTTAAATTATAAAAAATAATATTATTTTAATTTTTTAAAAAAATATTAATTTAATCATTTAATCATCAAAAAAACATTATCAGTTTAGTACTTTAATTATATAAAATTAACATCAATTTAATCATTTAATTATAGAAATTATATCAAATTTAATTTTTAAAAAATAATTTTGATATTATTTTTTTATAATTAAGAGATTAAATTGATATTAAAATTATTTAAATAATTAAAACAATAATACTTGTATCTTTAAAAAATTATAAATGAAATTTATTCATAATCTTATGTATTTATTTAATTTTCAAATCATTATCTAAATTTTGTTTACTTAAAATTGAGTTGTTGTAACTCAAGGCAAACTAGATAGCTAAAGAAGTACGTTGACTATTTAAATTTAAATTTTGAACTAGCAACTAAAAAAAGTAATTATTTTAAATGCGACCATGTAGGATGCGCCTTTTAAAATTGTTCCAAGAAAAATTTAATCCCAAGTGACGCAAAATTTAGCCATGGTTACCTTACCATACAACCAAGATGTTCATTTTTGTAATTGAGCTTCGCCGTCAACAAGAACCGACATGTCCTCTAACTGCTCTGATGTACCAAACTTTGTTTGTTCGCCATGGCTTATTTTGGGTTCACCAGTAACATCATTGTGTGACTCACCAAGTTACTTCTTCTGCACAGTTAAGCACTAAATAGGACTGTGCAGGTTATATATGGTAAGTTCTCGAGTCTAATTAAGTCTTCTCAAAAATTAGTTATATATTAGCTTACCTTCATGAAATTTACGAATTTCTTATTTTCTTATAATTAATATTTTTTATTACATGTATTTTTTATATTATTCTTTTATAATTCATACAATGTAATTTTAGTAATAGTTGATTAAAAATAAATAATATTTTTACTAAGTAAGTGTTTATAAATTTTATATACATAAATTAGAAATAAACTAATTAATTTTAATCGTAATTACTCTTCTAACAGCTTCCCGAGATAGTAGCTAGTAACTTGACAAAAAGCAACTTCATAAAAATAAGAGCCACATAATATTATAATAAAAATTACTCAAATCATGTGTCAAAAAATTTTTTTGAAGTGTAAAAAATTAAACAAAAAAAATTAAAAATAAATTATAACTGTCATGTGATATTAAAAGAAGTCCTACTAATAATATATAATATATAATAAATTTTTATTTCTTTGTTAGCATAATGCTTTCGTTATCACAATTTAATCTTGTAACCTTGTACCAAAAAATTTAATCTTGTAACCTTCTACCCTAATCTCTATGTACCCCACCGTACTTGAGCTACGCCCAAGTGACAGCAGGATGACTTTTGACTAAATACGACAAATTAATATGAGCTCGTTTAGATAAGTTTAAAAAAAAGTATTTTTTTTATATATTTTATTTTAGTAGATTTTTTTTTAAAATAATTTTATATTTAAATATAATATTTAAAAAATACTTTTAAATAATAAAAAAAATTTTAAAGTTTGTTTGGATAAAAAAAATAAAATTATTTAATTTATATTAAAATTATTGATAAAGATATTTAAATGTAAAATATGATGAGTTATGATATATATAAGATATGATTAAATAGGATAGCATAATAGAGACGATGAGATTTTTAAGTATGTCATGATAATAACATCATGTAAAATAAGACATAAGGTAATAATAACATGTCTAATTATGTACCCAAAGGCTTAACAACATATTGCTAATGTTATTCTATTTTACTTTTCTCTAAGTAATATAGTCATTTAATTCAAAATTTAATTTATGATATTAAGGGCACAATGACTTAAAGTTACGTTGTTTAAAATGTAACTCATAAAATTATCTAAGAAAGTTTATGTAAATAAATTTTATAAAAAGAAAAAAGAGAGGATATAAAACGTAATTTTTAATAAAGGATAAAATGATATTTTTATCATAAAATTATATAAAAAATTACTTCTCCTTCTATTTTTTTTAGAAATTAAAGATCATTTGACTTCTAAAAAAAGAAGTAAATTAATTTTTTTTAACTTTTATTTTTTTAAAAGTTACATCCAAATACACTTAAAAATATATTGAAGCACTTTTCTTTAAAAAAAGTACTTTTTCTAAAAAAAAAAATGTATTCAAATGGACTCTATATCAACTCAGCGAAAACAACGATTAGTTTACTAGTGACTTAATGTGGTAATTACAATCAAGGGTCTTCATCTTCCACTAAATAACCCGCTGAAGACCTGGCTGCTTCCACCTAGTGATGCTTCCCACTCTATGGAGGACATCACAATCTGTGACAATGCCCCAACAATCTCCCTCATCTCAGGCCTTTCCACTGGATCTTCGCGCAAGCACCACTCGGCTATTTCTGCCACCTGCAAGATTGATATGAAGGGGAAGGATGTATTGGTACGTATATACATAATGATAATAATGAATTGATGACTTATGAAAGGCATGCATTGAGACCAAAATGTATCTCTGAGAACTCATGGACTAGAGGAAGAGGCCATTCAATTTCTACATATAAAAAAAGTATATATGAAAGCTACTTTGAAGCTTCCATTTCCCTTTCCTGCATCAGTGATTGTTTGCCATTTCTTCAATTGGTATAGGAATCATTAGTTTTGTTCAAACAAAAGATATTGTTTGAATCTGTCATCTAAAGCAGATCATCCTTGCTTTTCTCATGATTTGCTTTCTAACATTAATATCATTTTGTTTGTTTTACTGGTTTAAGAAGCACCTGTTAGAAGTCTATTTTTCCCGTTTAGTGCTTGCTTTTTCCCTTGTCTATGAAGTTTCACTTGAAGAAAATTTAATGTGATTCAAGATATACCTACAAATAAAATACTTCTTATATGCATGTAGCCATGTAATGGATACTCAGAGACAAATCTATGAAAATTTACAGGGTTTGTCCTCCCCAGTGATATGCCCAATTACTATATACCAAATATTTCAGTGTCTGTACTTTTTTTTTTTCATTTATATTACCTTTATAAAAAGAAATTAAATTAAAGGGGAGCATAGATAAATGAATGAATATAGATGTATCTAGATTGAATATAACCTTGTAGACATCTTCCATAGGATAGTTACGTTGAAGATTCCCATCTATGGCATCTTCTAAAGCAGTCTCTGGGTCATCATCTTGGAATATTTTGTTAACCTGAATGTGATGAAAAGAAGCTCAGGTTTCTTTCTTTATAAGTAAAACAGATGTATCAAATTAAAGTAACAAGTGAATTGCAGAGTTTGGTTTCTGTGGAGTAAGAGTGAACTCCACTTTCAGTAAAGAACTTTGGATGTCAATTGTATAACACTTTCAACCTTGAATCCAATTTCTCCACCTTCATTGTTTTTTAAAAAAAAAAAAATTCTCAAAAAAGACTGTTTGACTTACAACTGTAATAAGTGATTTCATTTTGGTGGGTTCTTGGCTGTCCCGAAATAGTGCACGTTTCCCTGTTACCAGCTCTGACAGAACCACTCCAAATGCAAACACATCGGTTTTTAGGGTCACCTGAAGCTCCTTCACAGATCTTAAAGGATAAGAGTAAGAATGTCAGAAGCAAAATTAACTGGGGAGTATTTTTTTTTCTACTTGAGTTTATGCATTTTAATGATAGTAAGAAAATTGTTTATCCATTGAATGCACCAAGATTATAGTTACGATTGAAATACATAAAAACCTACTCTGGTGGAAGGTAGCCTGGTGTTCCAACAAGCCTTGTTGCTATGAAATCTTCATCGTTGGTTCGTTCTACTAGCTTTGCAAGTCCAAAATCTGCTACCTATGTATCAAATGTCAAGTTAATGATGTGAAACTATGAAGTACACAGAATTTGATTCAATGCTACTTTCACAATTAATTTTTTAAAAAAAATGAAATAGCTCCTCCTCCAGCAAGTTACTCCTGAAATCTTCGGCTAGCAGTATTTCATATAAGAAAATGGTATTTTTAAAAGAACAAGTATAATGCTCGAAGACTATCTTGTCTTGTATATATACATGTAATCTTATGACAACTAAATTGAACAGGATTCAGGTTAACATGGCTAATATAAAAATACTGATAACTAGTCCATAAAATAAAATAAATTTTGAAGACAGGAACTTTTAGTTAGAACTGAGTAAAACAACTCAAGGATAAATACCTTTGCTCTGAGCTTCTCATCAAGAAGAATATTGCTAGTCTTTATATCACGGTGTACATATTGTGCTTTCGTGTAGTCATGTATGTATTCAAGACCTTTTGCAGCATCCAGTGCAATCTGAACCCTAGCACTCCAAGAAAGAGGCTGATGACCTGTTTCGGTTCCATTGTTTAAATTTCTTGATACAAATCTAAAAACATTTAACTCTGTCCTGTACTTTTAAGAATATGGTGCACCTGAACTAGTAGTTTATGCAGCATGTAGGAATCAGACTTTGAGACAATTGGTGTTATGAACATCAATTTGACGTCAGTTCTATCTTCCTTCCAAATTTTTATGCTAGTTTTCATTTTTTATATATATAATTATGATTAAAATCATCAATATACGAGGCTGCAATTACCATAAAAAAAGATCATAAAATCATCCCTATGGTCTGTTTTCTTTGGGGGTCT
This sequence comes from Castanospermum australe, assembly GCA_019955255.1. Lineage (NCBI taxonomy): Eukaryota > Viridiplantae > Streptophyta > Magnoliopsida > Fabales > Fabaceae > Castanospermum > Castanospermum australe. Next base: position 75,716 of record NSJW01000184.1, read on the forward strand.
GGCCATGAGGCCTTTGAGGTGGTGCTAATCATTCACCTTATCCAATTGTTCTTGGTCTATGGCTTTTTCAGACATGCCTCATACGTTTACTTTTGGCACGAAAATAGACCTTGGAGCCAATATACCTTTCAGGAGTGGATCGTGAAGATGATCACTTAGAGATCCATTCGGAACATACTCATACACCAAATAGAGGTGGTCTTCTCCACTGGCATATCCCAGCAACTCTACCTGCAACAGTGATTATATCTATAATATAATCAAACATCAGATCTTTTAAGACTAAGTCAAAGATCACCTAATCAGAGATATTACTTACAATGTTGATATGATGGATCTTACATAAGACCTTGAGTTCTGCATAGAACTCTTTGGATTTATTAGATCTCATCTTCTTCACAGCAACCTCCTGAAACATAACCAATATTCTCCAAGTTTTTAGTTAGCACATGAAAAAGATATGCTTGCTTGTCGAAGACCATTAAAGAATCTAAATGGGGTTTCCATACCTTCTCCCCTAACATTCCAAAATACACACTTCCATATCCACCAACTCCAATTCTTCGAGTTTCATCAAAGTTATTCGTAGCGTCTTCAATCTCCTCAACAGTATAAATTACTGGTCTTTCTGACTCAAATGGTGTTGCATCTGCGCCAATATTTACCATGAATAAGCAACAAACTTTCTCTACTCTGTGTAGAGCTATTACTGAAAAATTTGTGTTTTTGAAATATAAGTTGCTTTTTTTTTTCAATTTCTTTTCAAGTTACCTTCCATATATTCCTTATGAAGGTTGGGGTTCTTTAAGGAAATAGTACTTCTATTGGCAATTGATCTTTTAGAGACAGCGTTTGGGTCATCTCTGCTTGTTTCAGAAGCCCTATTTCTTCTGAGAATGAGAATGATCATTGTAATTATTGAAAGTAATGTCACACCCGCTAGGATTCCAATGATTATCGCCCACTTATGTTTCTTTTCTGCCAACAAGGGAAAACCAAAGCAAGAGAAATTAGAGTGCCTTCTAGCACAAACTGTTTAATTTCTTTGGATACAAACTATCTTGCCAAACTTCACCTGGTCAGTGAACATTATTTGGTGAAAGGTACAAGTTCACTACCCACTTAAACCAATTTCTAGGATTGAGGTATGAGAAACATATTATCTGATGAAGTTGAAATAGATGATTGAAATAGTTGCCATTTATAATTGGCAATCATTTTGAAGGTTAAACATAGAGAGGGAAGGCGGAAGACAAAATGAAAATTATGGTGGCTTTGGAGAGGATGGTAGCATTAAAATAAAAGAATCAATCTATAAAGGTGTTCAAGCTCAATGCAGTTTTTGAATTATGAATCATCATGCGGTAATTTCTAATTTCTACCAAACAGAAGCACATAGCTAAATGCTAACTTCTGAAACTAAATTAGCTCAAAATTACAGAAGAAAGTAAACAAGTAAATAACATGCATAATCAAATCATGGAGAGGTTGAGGTAGAGAACTCACCTTCTCTAGGTCTGTTGGAAAGTGCCGGCGGAAGCCCTTTCAATTCCTTGGGAACAAATAGCACCCAACCCACATCTATGAATGAGGGGTTCTTAGCCAGAACGTTGTTCATGCTCACCATGCCATCCAGTGTAGCATTTAGCAGATCAGCAATCGATGTTGGCGTATCATTCTGCTGCACTGTATAGGTGACAACAATTTGAGAGTCACTTTCTGAACACCCACATGGAATATGTATTGTTAAATTCTTGTCTATTTCCAATACACCGTTAACAGGCCAGGCTTGCCCACTGTAAATCTGGTCTGAAATATCCACAAAATTGTCATTTGGCTTCACCTTGTAGCTTGTATCATAGAAACATCCGCTGAGGTCAGAGACGTTTTTGCAAGAACAAGGTACTGTTATGAGGTGATCTTGTTTGGTGCCATGCACTATGGGTTTGATTTGGGAGGAATTAACAGAGTAAAAAGAGGCAATTTCTTCGATCTTGAGATTGTGGTTTATGTGGTAGAGTAAGGCATTGTATGTCCTGATCGTTGCAGAACAATTGAAAGGAACCAGGTTAGTTGCTTTGATTGAAACTTCAAGGGAAAATACTCTAACAAATGAAGTTGCCAGCAGAGGGAGGAGAATTAGAGAAAGAAGTTGTGTAAGAGAAGCCATAGTTGTGATCATGAAACCTCCCTGGTGAAGGAGAGAGAGAAGGAGGAATGCTTGAGCAAATTTCAAAGTGCACCTCTTCCTCTAGCCCTTGTCATCATCTGGTTGTTGCTTCTTGAAGAAACAGAAACTTTTTCTCTGGTTGTTGCCTCTCGTCTAGATTGATATTACGGTTATTACCTGTGACTCTTTTTCTTATAGGTTCTGATGTAGGTATAATTAAAACTCAGCTTTAACTTGTAATGGTGATTATTATTATACAATTCTTTGCTGCCTATAATACCTGTATGTAACTTACAAGGACGGTAGCATCTTTCGAGGGATCTCCGACTGCAATAAAGGCCAAATCATACCCATATGAAACTAAAAACTATTTGACATATTCACAGAAAAAAAAAACTACAGATTATATATATGGTGCCATCACTGTTCGTACTCTAGCAATTATTTTCCCATTTATCTTGTTTAATGCCACTTGAATCTTAGCTGTTGTGCTAACACTCGCGGCAAAAATTAGCTGATGCAATCAAACGATCTTCTAGCTTGACTTTGTTTGTAACGTGCAATTCTAGATTAATAAAGGATGGAAAAACCCATTTCATCTAGATTTGCACCAAGCATAGTTTAATGAAGAAGCAAGTGCTTTATTGAGTTTAATGTTACGAAACAGACTCATAGTAAGCATGATTTGATTTTTTTTTTTTTTTTAATCTACTGGCACGCTTTTTTCATTTTATCTTATATCGAGTTAAATTTTTTTTTCTTTTTTTTAATCTAATTTGTTTCCTAATTGAATATTGACAAATTAATAGAAAAAAAATACTTCTCTCTTTTAATAATAAATTCTTTTCTAATAGAGAATTTATTTTGCTGAATTAGTTTGGAAGAACACAATTAGAAAAAAAAGACTTGATTTCCAATAGCTTGATGGTATTGTACAATTTTAAGAAGGGCTCTCATTTTGGAAGTCTGAACATTGAGTGTCAAAATGTCCCGCCCCCACCTCCCTAATCCCATATAATTTAAACGAAAAAACAAGGGTCAAACCCTGCTTTTATCATTTAAAAATAGCGTATCAGTTCATTCAATTGAGTCATTAAAAGATTTTTTTAATCAATTTATAAGTTTTTATTGCTTTAAATTTATTCATATCGTACATATTTAGATGAGGCAAATAAAATGTATAAGAAAACTCAATTAGAGAAAATATGAACCTCTTACGTTACATAGTAAATTGATGAAACAAGAACCTATCAAGAAATCAATTGACACTGACCTATTTCTAAACGGGCATAATACGATTTTAACAAAAATAACAATACTAATTTGAGGTCTTTATAAATTTAGACTACATTGTTCCAAAGTTTCCTTTGCATGTCATGAACTGTGTTATCGTTACTTCAATAGTGCTTTAATTAACTGCATAAGCTATCACTTGGTTAAAGCCCTCATCTTTGTGAACCTCGTCCACTTCAAATCATGTAATTTTCTGACGCCTAAAAAGTCACGAGTGTCATAAATATTTTAGTAATAAACCATTTTATCCAAAAAGTTACAGCATAATCTCAAGAATCTTTTTTCTTTCCTGGACCTTTTCATTTTGATATGTTCGAGCCAGTTCAAGTTGTCTTAACACTTTTCTTCTTGACTCTAGAGCAAAATTTGCAATTCCAATGTGGAGCTAGCTAGTTGAAATTGTTTTTCTTAGCTTTTTAATTTTTTTTAGTGTTCGTTTGCTAATCCATTTTTTCCTAGTGCTGAAAGTTTAAAATTGACACTTATATAACATGAAAAAAAACTAAATTATAAATATTTCGATGAGGTATATTTAGATCCTGAACTATTTATTAAAAATTACAATGAAATATGGAGTGTTAATATGTTATCAGCAGGTTTATAGAGAAGCATGTAAAAAATACGAGAGTAATACATACATGTATATTCTATCATTACTCTTAAACAAATATCTTTTACTTGGTAACCTGACTTTTTACTAATGATGAGAAATTAAGTTTAAATTTCTCTTAATTAACAAATATTAACTCACTAAAAAAATCCTCTATGAAGTGCTAATCAGCGTACAATTCAACACAAATCAAGTTAAATTCATGAATGTAATTAACCAAAAATATACATATAATAAAATTGACCTAAGTTCAATAAAGGTCATTAATAATTCTTTAAATAACCAAAAATCTTCTATAATATAAGATTAGCAAATTAAACACTAACTCAATACAAATAAAATTACTATTTTCAAAACTCAGTTTCTCTAATTTTTTCAATAAATATTAAAGTTGTTGTTAATAATATTTTAAACAATTCAAAATATCTTTTATAATTTTAAGATACATATATTAAACATTAAAATTAACTTAAACTTTATAAATATCATTAAATCATCTAAATTTTTTCTTGATTTTAAGATAAATATATTAAATATTAACTCAAAATAATAATATTATAAAAATAAAACATTATATATATTACAAATTGTTCCATTAGACGGAAATATATAGTAACTAATAACTAGTATATAATTTGATAAACCACTTGTCATTAATTCTTTTTTTTTTAGTGTTTGAAATCACCACTTAATTTAACTTTAACTTAAAAAAATTTTCTAATTGACAAAAGCTCCACCATAACAAAAGGAATAAATTCAATTCACTCTTTTATAAGATTGAGACAATTCGAGAGAAGCACCCCGTGGCGATTGTTTTTCTTTTGTTGGAATGCCCGTGGCATGTGCTTGGTTTACAATATTCGGTGCCGGCTAAGGTTTTGGACTTGGGACCGAAAATGACTGCGGTTGGCTGCCGATTAGCTATTAATATGTTTGGTGGGCATTTGTATTATTTAAAAATATTTTTAAAGGTTTAAATTATTTTTTATTTATTTTAACGTTTGTATTATTTTAAAAATATAATTTTAATTTTAAAAATTTGTTTAGTTTAAAAATTATTTTTAGTTTTTCTCTGAAAAATATATATAATATATTTTAATTTCATTATTTTCATAATTTTAATTTTAATAACTAATCACTTTGAATTTTGATCACATGTTAATAGCTAATTTTTGTTTGTGAGCGATGACCACTTGTATATATTTTGATTTTAAATTTAAACTTTTTTCTCAATAAAAAATTGATATATTAGTTAAATTATTTTAATTGAGAATGATAATAAATATGAATTGACTAATAAAAATAATTTAATTTCAATTCAATCAGTATAAAATTTTTATATTATTAATTAATTATATATTGACATGTTATTAAACAAATGTAACTTTTTAAATAATTATTGTTGTAATCAAATACTTTTAATAATATATTAAATTATTAATACATTTGATCACATTATTAAAACTACTTATTTAAAAAATATATCAATGATAAAGGGTCTTTGAGAGTTAAACTTCCGTGGAGCATGTTTAGAAAAGAATCCTAGCTAGCCAGAAGAGCCAACCAACCTATCCCCTCTTCCATTTTTGCTGAACTAAAAAGAAAATAATTCTGGCCTCAAACTATAATTAGCAGTTAACCCTCAGCTTCTAGTCTCCTTTCTAAGCCTCTTCATATTTAGAACAAACTAATTTTCTAAGCCAATTCCTTGTTTCGACTATAACAACATGATGACAAGAAAAAACAGATTTGGAATTGAAAGCTGCTTGACTCTCTAACATTGGCCTACCTCTTCCTCTTCCAACGGGTAAGCAAGCCAACTAAGACATAACAGTTCAAACTATATATAGACATATCTATAACTATCGCACCCTCAAACTGTTATGCCTGTTCCATTGGCTCTTGCCAACAATTTCTCTAAGCGCTGGCTATGGCTACCTGCACCAACACCATCAGAGAAAACTCCTAGGCAGCTGCTGCCACATCGTGGAATCCATCTGTCCATAACAACTAATTCAAAGTCTCAAGCAACAAATACCCTCCGAGGCCACTGTCCATAAAATACCCTCCTTCCCCTGCTCCCCTTTGGTGCCACTGCAACCCCCAACAGTGAACGGACATGGAAATGGCACCGATTTTCATTGCGACCCTTTTCCTGTTCCACTTGATCCTCATTCCTTCCAAGGCTTTCCCATTTCCATTCCACAACTTTTACAATCCTTTCCTCCCTGGTGCTGGCTTTGGACATCAAGAGGGGTATCAGTCACCGGTGCCACCATTTCAAGATGATCAAGGGGCAGCTGATCAACCACCACCGCCAGAAGAAAATCAGTGGGGATATGAAAAACAACCGCCAGAAGAAAATCAGGGGGGATATGAAAAACAACCGCCAGAAGAAAAACAGCAGCCAGTGGAACAACCGAAGCCTAACAACAAAATCAACGCCAATCTTAAGGAAGGGTTCTACAGCCGGAGTTGCCCAAATGCAGAACAAATTGTGGCTAAGGAGCTTGCCGAGATTGTTGAGACAAATCCAGGCGCAATGGCTAACCTCATTCGTCTTCAGTTCCATGATTGCTTCGTTGGTGTAAGCTTCTCAAACAATTAAACATCCTTCACTTTCTTTTCTCTCAAATCTCTATTAATCATAACCAAAGTTTTTTTTTTATGATAAATATTCTCACTCAAATTCGATCATTTAGAGTGTCAATTCATTGAGAAGAGATAACTTGAAATTATGTTGTGATGAGTTTCTAAAACGAATTTGACCATAATGGAAAAAAAAAAATAAAATAAAACAGGGATGCGATGCCTCGATTTTGCTAGATTCCATACCAAGCCGGCGACAAAGTGGAGAAAAGTTCAATGTTTAACGGTCTACTCCTCAAAGGGGCTGATCTGATTGACGATATCAAGGCCAAGTTAGAGCAAGAATGCCCCGAAACTGTATCATGTGCTGACACATTGGCATTTGCATCCCACGAAGCCATGGTGATGGCCGGGGCGCCACGTCAGCGTCCCCTGGGTGGCCGCAGGGACGCAACGGTTTCCCTCGCCGCCATTGCAGAAGACAACAACCTGCCCCTGCCCAACTGGTCCATCGATCAGATGGTGGAACTCTTCAAGAGAAAAGGCTTCAACGAGGAAGAAATGGTGATTCTACTCGGTGCACATTCGGTCGGTGCAGCTCACTGCGACGTTTTCATGGACAGGCTATACAACTTCCAGAAGACCCAGAAACCAGACCCTGCCCTGACCCTGCCCGTCGTCGACGAACTCAAACAGATATGCAAGGCACCGAACACACCGCAGTTCCGAAACCCGCCGGTGAACTTCGACGAGACGCCAACCAAACTGGACAATCTCTTCTTCAAGAATCTCGCGGAGAAGAAGAGAGCCTTGCTCTCTACGGATTCAGCATTGCTCGCCGATCCCAGGACTGCCCCAGTCGTGAAAAAGATGGCAGCTGACGGCTACCTGTTCTCCAAGAGGTTTGCCGAGTTGATGATCCGGTTGAGTGCTGTGGACGTGAAGACCGGGAACGATGGGGAGGTGAGGAAGACTTGTAGGTCCACTAACTAACATGCAACAGCCTCATTCTATGAAGATGGTGTTCTAACTACATTCATAATTCTTTTTGTACCGTTACAAACGATCCATGATTCGTTATTTATTAAAGAAATGCCACGAAACAAAGAGACAACTCCAAATTGAACTAGTCAATCAGGACAGTTTTGGATTGATTTGGGTAGGATGCGCCAGTCCCATGCTGCAGTGCAACGCATGGGGGACGCGCGAGGGACTCAGTAGCAAGCTACCGTTTAAGTACCCTCGCCTTAGAAATTTAATTTAATATCATGTGGGCCATTGGCCCACGTATCAGATATTAAACTGATAAGAACAGATACTACACTTGATCTTAGCCAAAAGGCCGAGAAAGGTATGCTTTGTTCAACAATTTGATTCTGCTTTTATCCTATAGTCTTGGCTGCTTGTCATAGTTCTTGAGCAATGTGGGACTTCGCTACATGGTTTAACTAGCTAACTGAGTCAAGCTTGTTGCTATATAACCCTAATGTTGATGAATGAATGAATTAAAATGGCAACTGGCAACAAAACAAACTAATCCTCTGCACTTGATTAGAAAAGTTGCCCAGTTTCCTCAAGTACATGCATTAGCTGAGGGAGAATTATCGAGTCTCTTTGGACTAGACTAAACACCATGAAATTTGTAAGCAAGCTGAGAAACTTGTAAGGCTGCGAATATCCAGATTCCGAACTGGTCTGTCTCAGACAAAGCAAAACCAACACAAATTGACGTAAAGTTAGGTGCAAGTTCGTGTGGAACTTCATTATAATTTCTACAAATTGACAGGAGGCGGCAATGGTTCATAGTTTGGGTACAATTCGAAAGATTTCAGTAACAAATCACAACTGTTCATCCATATTCCATAACTCACCTCCTAACAACAATAAACAAACAAACTCATACAAATTATAAGGAAAAATAATAAAAATAAGATATTAAATGCAGTTCGAATTAATTTATAATACACTCAAAAAAATTCATTTTCAGTCAAAATTTTTCTAGAGTAGTTTGAGTATAAATATTTTTAAAGTAAAGTAAATAAGTCCAAATACTCACTTAGTTAATTTTGTTTTATTTAAAAAAAAATATTGAATGACCATTTTTGTGTAAATTAGTCCAAATGAAGCTCGATAGATGTTCTGTTCACAGGGAGCAGAGTAGAAGACTGAGTTTGCTGTTGACTTGGCACTTGGTTTTATATGACATCAGATGGCGGTTTCCTCTTGCAGACTCATCCTAAGGAATTCTAGGTTGTCTAATAACCGATGCAAAGTGAACTAACCACATGACCTTGGACGCTTCAGTGGGAAACTTGGTGTGATGCTAATCCCAGTCTCATGGTTGTGGACAGAGGTGCCGCAGGCATGGCGCCCTTGATGAATGACGGTGTGCTAGTTACCCGTAAGTTTGATTTTTCATCTTCCTTTAACATCTTAATTGAAAAATTAATAAGAAAGTTTTCCTACCGAGGAAATTGAAATGTGATACCAATCATAAACACTACCGAAAAGGTTTTATCAGGGAGAAATATTCCAGAGGTGTAGTGTTTAAAGTTTTTTTTTTATTTTGAATAATTATCGTTAGTGTCACTTCCGGTAACCTATCCATTTTTTTTGAAGTGTTTTGATTACTAATGTTTTTCAACAAAAATAATTATGTTTGAGTCTTGCTGACTAGTATTATTATTATTTTTCATTAAAAACATGTTTGGTAAAACTTAATTTAAAAAAAACAGATTATTTTTAAATTCTCTCAATAAAATTTTAATTATATATTATTTTAAATATAAAATTAATTAATTCAGACATATACTAAATCATTTCAATTGTATAAAAAAAATTGTTAAATACCTTTTAATTCTTAAAATATTAAATACTTTTACTTTTCATTTAATACATTATAATTTTAATTCCTTAACTAATGCTAAGGACACTTGTTAGCAAATTCCTTACATTCAAATTGAAAAAAGACATCTGCACCAAATTAAAATGCGATAGATGAAATAACACCTAGCAATAACCTTTTTAGCTAAAATGTAGCATCCAAACACCTCTATTTAATTTAAATATATTTATAACATTATTTGGTCCAATCGATCGAATTAATTAAGAATTACTCTCCTCTTTTGATAGACATATTTTTTAAAATGGATAATTATTTGATGCCATAAGTGTACACATTCCATAACCAGTGGCGAAATAAAAACTGCACACGCTTAAATTCTTTTATAGATTTTTTTTAAATTTAATAACGGTCTTGATTTTGCCACAAGTTATGGCATGTGTGCGACACCAAAGAATTCTCCTTTCAAAACACTACGTTATACCCAGAGGATCAGCCACGTCGCTTGAAACAACCAAAATCCATGGCGGCCAATCACCGGTCAGGGAGTCCCCTCCGTTAAGAGAACACACCTGTTTGAATCCCCATCATTCCCCCCATGTAACCAAGCAAAAAAGTTGCCTCAAAGATTTTTTTTTTTTTTTTTGACAAACGCTTGCAATTGATTGTGCAAACTACATTTGTTTCAGCAGTTTTCTATGAACTTTCATTAAGCAACAGTTCATGCAAGAAAGAAGCCACCAAGGTAGACGTTGAAGTGATACACTCAGCAAAACTTCATTAGCAAGTTGGGGAAGGGATAAGGATTCAAGGATAAACCAATTTTTGCCGGTCTTTTGCTCCCCTTGCAACTTGCAACTATTCTGTTACCATAAGCCGCACACTAAAAGAGCTCAACTTTGACTCTTATCACTATAAAGCGGGTCTCTTCTTTTGCCCATTTTATTGCGAGGGTGATATGTGGGTTTGTTGAAAATAACATTACGTTCCTGTTAGATTTGGAGACTGGCTGCTACGGAGCCTGCAAGGCTGAGAACCTCAAATGGTGGCTTATTCATCACCTCCTTCACTGTCAAGGGGCATGAATCTGTGATCCAGAAGTAAGTGAATGCATTCTCTGGATGCCCTGTGCATGGATTCGAAAAGTCAGAAATTGCAGGTGAGAAAGAAAAGTGTAGTCTGCATGCCATTTAATTAACACCAAGAAATGAAAGCGTTGAAAGCCTTGTTAATGCAAGAAAGCTTTTGATTTTCATTCCTTTTAACTGAGTACAGCACTCAAAATTCAACAGCCATTACTGAAAGCAACACAAGTTTCGTGAGGAAAGATTCAATAGCAAAATGGTTTCAAAACAGAGAACATCTGCTCCCATTATGTTGAACCTCCTCCAAAAAAAAAAAAAAACAAAACAAACAAACAAACCAATGGTAAGCCATCTACAAATGCCCGTTGATATAACAGTGAAGGTCCTGACCTGAGCTGGGCCTTAGCAAAACGTAGAAAGTGGAGCATAATAAGAAAATCGAGGAGAAAAGAAGATCAATGATCTAAAGAAAAGTGATTGGACATGCCTTCTAGGTTTGGCATGTTTGTGCTCAACAATAAGCTAAACTGCTAAAGTGACCTCGGACCACAGCATGTTTATAAAAGATAATGTCAACTGACTATTGAGGCCCAGTCAAAGGAAAGCTCCATTAAAATTAAAAGAAATTAAATCAAGTCAAATTAATGAAGAAAACAGGTTAACATGTGTGCTCAAAAGCACCTAGTTGAAGTCAGGATAAGTTGATGAATTAGTATTAAATTTATAAATATTTCAGATGAATTTAGTTTCATTTATAACAAAGCAGAGGCAATGAACATGGCTTAATGAGCAATGTAAAGCAAGAACTACCTCCATTATCATGCTCAAAGCGTGTCCATGATTTATTTGGAAAAATGCCATGAGTCACGTAAGCACTTATCTTTGCTGCTCCATGAGTTGCTAAGACTTTCTGAAAGATGACAAATTTACAAAATATTAAAATAAGACGGAAAGCAACTTTACAATTATAAATAAAACAGCATAAGATTTCCACCTTTTGTGGCATGTAAGAACCCACATACATAGATGTCTATACCTGGCATTCTATCAGAGTGCCACCTGATTGAACCAAATCGTCAACAATCACAATATGCCGACCCTTAGGGTCGCCCTCCTTAATACGAACTATCCGTTGATCTCCTTCCCGAACTTTTGCACAAACTACCTGCATATGCATTGTGTAAGGAGTTTTAAGGGGCACTTGTGAACAAGTGATAACAGATGGAAGCATAGTTGCAAATTATGTAATATTCACACTTCACGCTGGCAGCTGCCAGATTAGTACCAGTGGTATCTTTATGACTTTTTCCTGAAAACTTGAGTAACATTGTTACATGAACTATATGCAATACCGTTGGAAAATGCTGCAGTTGCTTATGAAATCGTTTCCAAGCACCATCATCAGGAAAAGCAATTGATATCTGAAAAAGAAGAAAACCAGAATTGTTACAGAATATGAGACAATATGAAAGCAATTATTCTCGTTCACATTGTCAATCAATATCTATAAAATATAAGTCTGCTTTAGTTTCCTTTGAAACTATAGAAGATTAACCTTGAGTGCAAACTAACAGGTACAATATGATAAGCAAGCTTTAAAACGACAGGATATTTATTAAGTTAATTGATGCAAGTGGAAAAGATCAGTAATCTCCAGCACAAGCACACAGAGAAAGGTCAGAACAGTATATAAAAGATGATACAAAAAACAAATAACCCCAGAAAAACGAAATAAATGTAAGTGAAAGCCTCACATTGTCAGAATCAGGGAGATCCTGCAGCCTTCTTTTAAGCAATGGTATGCCACTCTCAAAGCATGGTAAAATGTTATCACCAAAGTAGAACCTCTCCTGGATTGCAATAAATAATCAAATAATTATAGCCGGGAATTTACAAGTGAGAAAGAAAGACAAGGGAAACATGATATGGACCAACAAACAATAACCGTAAAAAGCAATTCTACCAATATTAGACATGAACCTGCAAGGCATGAATGTCAAAAGTCACTAAACTAGTAGGTCCTCCCCTTGAAATTGGTATGTTTGACAAAAGCCTGGCCAAAGTAAAGGCTGTGGCAACATCTCCTTCATCCTCCATACGTTCTGAAGTGCCCGTGGGGAAAAAGGGAAGGACAAGGGTAAATGAGGAAATAAACAGTTTTGGTAATGCATAAATGACTGGGATCTGCTCAAAAATTACTGCTGGTGAACTGAATGAGGCCAGAAAAGCTACATGCTGTCCACGAATGCCTTGAGCATTAGGAATGAAAATGTTGGGGAAGCCGTCAGGAAACTTCCTGATGTATTCAGTTATGTAGAGTGTTTCAGAGAGAATGAAAAAAATGTAATCAAATTCGCAAACTCAAAATGCAAACAAGCTAGAATAAGAACAACCAGTACCAGTGTTAAAGTTTTAGCCTCAGGCATCATGATTCATGATCGGGTAGCAGGTAACTTAAAAGTAAAATCAGAGTTCCCAATATATTCTGGCCCATAATAAAATAACAAAAAAGAAGAACACTGAGGAAATAGAACATCTCCGAAATGCACCTTACTTAAAAAAAAAATCGTGAATCAGAAAATTGACAACGACGAACACTTGAACTACTTCAACTCATCACTGCAAATCCAAATTCTCCACGGGTCCAACAAAGCATTCGCAATTGGAATTTAAATGTCACTGTGAATCCATGTATTCTCGTAATGGGTATTCTAAGTTCCTAAATTGATTAACCACAATGATACCAATTCCAGCATAAAAGCAGGGAGATTTATCCCAAGTACCCTCAGAGCCCCTTTTTAAGCATAATGGAGTGCAAAATATTCGCCCGGGACACTCAATGTGCATCGAAAACGAAAACAGATTACCACATTGGTCAAAATGAAAAACGAAATAATGACTACAGGTTCATCTATGTATTGTGAATGAAAATGAGAAGAAAAACCAACCCCCAGCAGATGTTGCGGAGCTCAATAGCCTCAGACTCGGCGGCGATTTTCTCCGCCAGGGCCTTCGTCTCAGCACTGTGAAACAGGAACACCTTCTTGGCATTCTTGGTGGGGAATTCAGAAGCAGAACTAGCAGCAGACACCGAGACCAACGAAGAAGAAGAAGAGTTGTTTTGGATGGAGTCTTTCTTCATATTGGGCACGTGCTCAATTGTCCAGCTACGATGGCTATCGAAGCTTTTGACCTCGCACCTGAAAGGGTTCTTCGAGGCTTTGACAGGTTTGGGAAGATTCAAAGAGTGAGAGGGTATGAGGGATTTGGATGCGGCGGTTATGCTTGAATTTGAAGATACCGAGAAAGCCGGAGCGGGTGGAGTGGCCGCCATTCTCGGCGGTGACCGGCTTACTGGGCGGGCGGCGCGTTTCGGGCAGAGTCAGCAGTAAGCAGCGGCAGTTGGGTTTGGAAATTGAATATGATATGATTAGCCTCTTCATTAAATGGGTAATATCGCTGTTGATGTGGCATGATTTTATAGATAAAAAATATTAATAAATATATATAATTTATTAGATAAATAAATAAATTTATTATGATTAAAAAATTAAATTATAAATAAATATACTATTTTATGACATATGTCATATAAAAAAAAGTATCCATACTTTATAAAATAGAAGAGTAGTGATGAAACCTCCTATTCATAATTATGCTCGGTTCCGTTTTCCTCATACTAAGGTAGTAACGCATTGTTTGGATTTGGCGATTTCGGAAACGGCTTTTCTCTCCTAACGGCGTCGTTGAATTTGGAGCTGTTAGACACAAAATGACACATTCCATAAGTTTGAGCCAGAGCCACAATTTGTGTAGTGCGTAACATTTGGAACGAGAAAAATTAAATAAAAAAAATACCATAAAAAGACCTCAATTGATCAAATTGAATTACATACTCAATTCTTGTTATCTAAAATTACAATCCGTTAATCACTATAATCAATTACTTACAAATCATGTTATGTATTCTTATAAAGGTATGTTTCTTCTCTTAATTATTTGAGATTCAAATCTTGAATTAATATTAATATGATTTAGTCTCGACTGAGACATACAGTGACTTATCATACATACTTAAAGAAATAAATTAGTTGAAATAAAAACTTATTATAATACTTTAAAAAAACTTACATAAGACATGAATTCGTTTTCTTTTACTTATGGATTGATGGATATGACATTAACCATTTAATTATTTCTTTTTTTTTCACTCCAAAAATAATTCAAACCAGCAAAATAAGATAATTTCCTTTGGCAATATATTTTTTTAATCACCAAATTCCTACAACAATTCTACTTGGGCTGAAAACCAGATCTCATTGGAGGCACTGGGTGATGTATTTAGACCTTTACTCGAAAAGTCCAGTTGCCCTGGTTGCCACTCATAACATATGGGCCAAGCTGCCAAGCCCATGATGCCGAAGCCACTGCAGTCCATTGAGCGACCATAATGGATTTAAGTCTTTTGTCTATCAATATGTGAATTTGGTGATTGGAAGTTCCAATTTCTTAAACACTTACTAATATATTTATAAGATATTTAGTATGAAATATATAAAGAAATTTAAAATTTTTATTGATATATTATAACATGTTGAATTTTAAAATGTTCGTTTATCTCACACTTAAATAAGGAGTTAGGCAATTGAAATTCCAAATTTTCACTTTCATTGACTAATTTTAATTATATTATTTTAAATTACTCACACTTAAATATTCTAATTATGCAAATCAAAATCTTTAGTTTTTAATAATTTTTATTCTCCATTTCTGAGTGGAGTATATATATTAGATTAAAATCGTACTAATATATCCCAGCAAAAAGTAATTATTCTAAACTTATGACGTCTATTAGACATATGTTGGTTTTTAATAATTTTTACTGCTACCGTCGTTTCTGTTTGGACTTATACCTAATTGATAGGATCATAAATTAAATATTAGTATCTTGAATCTTGATAAATCAAGCAAGCCAAATAGTATTAAGGTTTGTGGACCTTACATTTAAACAAAGTGCAACGTTGGTTACATTATCCTTTTTTTCATTTGTATTTTTTGATTTATTTATTTTCTTTTTGTCATCACATAGATTTTATCATTTTACAGAGAAAGAAAGTGACAGATTAATCAAATTCCACCCCTTTTACGATCAGCAGCGAAGCAGGTAAAATCAAGAAGAGAAAGAGAAATTGAGTTTTGCCGAGGCAAAATCTAATAAGCAAACATGAACCTCTGACTCGCTCCCTCCACTCCACTCCACCGAGAGAAAGCGACATGTGCATTTGTCAAGCACAGGCAGCGACTTCCCCAAATGGCCAGAGCCCCGTTATCTACCAAGAGGCTGTAGTCCAAAGCTAGGCCACACTTCTGGCTTGAGCATTATCCCTTTGCTTTAATTTTGGTAGTTCAATAATCCATTTGCCCCTTTTTCAGTGAATCAGTGGTTCTGGTGCTGCCATTGTGTTCGCCAATGCCACTGCCACATAAATACCCTCTTCCCTAGAGACAAATAATAATACTCACTCCCTTGTCAGACACGTAGTTATGCTTCGTGTTTCCAACTGAGCACTTCAAGCGGAGCTCTGCTTGACTCGATTGATACTGAGTCCTCCACAACACACTTCTCGCTGCACAAAGGCTTCGAACCAATTCTTTCATAGGTAACAATATCAATTGCACTCGATCAGCACAACCCACTTGCGATCAAAAGCTAAAAATCGAATCTTTTGCCTTTTATGTGAACTGGGTTTGTGTTACTGGGAGGATTTTTTTTTCCCCATTTTTATTTTTTTAGGACCTTTGGTCACGATCTTGATGGGTGTTTTCAGGAATCTGGAATGGGTTGTGAACTCTGTTAGGATTTGACTGTGATTTTCTTGGATGTATGTTATGTATCGTTGTTCATTGACCTTTTTAATTTATTGTAATCATGCAAATTTTCTTTTTAGAGTTCATTTTTGCGTCGTTCTGTTATATGGGCATTCTGAAAACGGTGATTCATCCCGAAAATGTACTACTTTGCTTTGTCAGTTTTAAAGCCTTGACTTGGGAGTACATATTTGTGAGTTTTGTCCGTTCGATAACATCCATGTGTAGAAATTTATGTTTCCTCTTCACCTCGTTTGACTTGGGAGCGCAGATTCGTGAGTCCACATGCTTCTGCATTTTTACTGATCTCGTTTAGTTCTGTTATCTCTATTTTCTTGCAAATTTGTTGATATTCACCATATGGAATATGCTATCTTCCTTAAAATATTGAGACATATGATCTTTGATAAAGTTATGATTAAGAAAGAGGAGTCTAAATATGGGGCTCCGCATCTAACATTTCAGTGTTTACTTCGCTAATTTGCTTGAATCCTTTTATTCAAGAATCAATAAGACTGCAGTGGCATCCCGATATTCCCAAAAACATTTCACATGTAGTAGAATACGGTTGTTTATGCTGCTATATTTCATGACTGCTCATTTTTGCTTTTCACTCTTTGAACTATTCCGGTTGGCAACTGGTTTTGTTTGTTGGTAGTTTTTGACTGTTTCTTGGTGGGTGATATCTGCAAGAAGTCTTCTATTTCGCCATGCCACCAAAGCCCTTAGACTATGAGTCAATAAATGAAAACGTGAAGAAGGCTCAATATGCTGTCAGAGGTGAATTGTACCTTAGAGCTTCTGAGCTTCAGAAGGAAGGGAAAAAGGTATTGTATAATTTCTCTTCCAGGTTATACGCAGAAAAGCATATTTGTTTGACTTACACCTCTTGGTTGGAGGATTTTATTGGACCTGATCATTAAAATCCTTCCATTGAATTTGTCTTTTATTTGCTATTATAAAGGACAGAGTTTCAGAGGATGTATGCAAACAATAAAGTAACTTAAAGCCTGCTACAGCAAATTGTTCATAGATTCTCATATGTTGTTATGGGGACCCATAAGTGAGCACCTTGTTGAACACGTTGTAGTTAATTGTGTACATAGCTGGACTCCTAAACCTTTATAACATGGTCATCATGGTAGTATGTTACATGCTTACATGTTTTCCTTTCTGAAACTTTATAATAAGCACTCCATATTGCCCGATTCTTGTTCTTAATGGCTTAAATGCCTAGTTGGCAAAGTAGTTTTTCTGATTCTTTCTTTGAAAGCATCTTCATTAAGGCAAATCAGTTGTGCCAGTCAAAATCTTTAGCTGCTTTAAACTAAACCTGGTTGAATTTGCATCATTGTCAACTTGCATATCCTGAGAGTGGATTTGCACAAAAGTATTAAAACCTATATATGTGTAATTGTGTTTGTAAATCTAGTCTTATTGTGCATATTGTTAACTTACATTTCCTTATAGCAGAGTTGATAAAAAAAAATTATATGTATTTGTATTCATGTTTATATTTGCGTTCCTGCTCCCAGTCAAGTCACACTAACTCATTTTCAATTATTGGCAGATTATATTCACTAATGTTGGCAACCCACATGCTCTGGGACAGAAACCACTGACCTTCCCTCGCCAGGTTCACTATAGCTATCATATTTCTACTTTTACTGACTGTCCCTTGTAATTTTCATAATGTTAACAGCTAAACATACTCCTTATCTAATAAAATTGTTGGATTATCAAACTATTTTATTTGTTGATTACGCTAAACTGCAAAAAAATTTTCTGTTGCAGGTTGTTGCTTTGTGTCAGGCTCCATTCCTGCTTGATGATCGTAATGTTGGACTGCTATTCCCAGCTGATGCAATTGCAAGAGCTAAACATTATCTCTCATTGACCACGGGTGGCTTAGGTATTCTTTTGTAAACTACATTCAATGCTTTATAGCTAACCGTAGATCCAAAATGACATGGTAGAGTTTACACATTTTGATTCTCATTTAAAGTATCACATTGCATCCCTATTTTTCCACTCCATCCTTGTCTCCCTGATGTCTGTCACTAAATTAACTAATATGCTAGCAAGTCTAATAATTTAGGCAATGTCAGGCGTCAGAAAGCTTGTATACTAACCATGTTAAAAATTAATTAGAGCACAGTTATCAGTTGCTTGAGGGTGAGCCTTGGTGCTGGTGGTCACTAGTTCTAGTTTCAGAAACAACCACTCTACCCATGGGGTAAGGCTGTGTCCCAGACCCCAGAATGGTGGAGGCCTCGTATTCTGGGCTGCCTTGTTTTTTTTTTTTTTTTTTTTTTTTTTTTTTTTCCAGTTATCAGTTGCTTAGAGGGTGAGCCTTAGGGCAATGATAAGGTTACTTTCTTGTGACCTGGTGACAGGTTCAAATTATGGAGACAACTCTCTGCTTACGAGAGTAACGTTGTGTATATCTGACCCTCCCCAAACCCAATGATGGTGGGTGGCGGAGCCTCGCCCACAAGCCAGCCCTTTATGGTTATCAGTTGTTTCATGTTTAGTGTGCAAAACCATCCTTTTTATAAATTCTTAGATAACATGGAAAACACTAAAAAATAGTTTTCCGAATAAGGAAGGTGGAAAATTTTGCTCTCAAAGAAAATGAAAAATAAAAATTGTGTACTTACTGAACACAAATTCTATGTCTTTTCTCTTTTTAAAATAATTTTCTGAAATATTTAGACAATTTTCAATAACTGAGCACACCAGTCAAGGTCTTGCTGTTTCTAGTTTGAATATCAGAATTATTGATGCAATGCCATAATATGACCCTAGTTTTTAAGGTAGCTTTTGTATCTTTTTGCTGAGTTTTCCTTTTAATTATCCTTTGTTTTTCTTTCCCAAGGATCTCAGATCAAGTTTTAGTTAGCCAAAGAAGAAATTGCTTCAAAAAGATGGTTGCACTAACAGAATATTAGGGAATGGTTTAGTGGTCAACCACTAGCAATCTATCACATGGAAAATATACCTGGAATTGAAGACTTGCTAATACAACAACACCACCCAGCAAAAAAAAAAAAAGAAAAAAAAAAAAAGAAGCTCTTCCATTGCCTTTTAAAGACTTTTACCTTTGGGGATTTCTTTTGCATCAAAGTCTAAACCATATTAACTGCTTTCTAGTAAGAACTTTAAAAGTTTTTAGGTCTAGCGGCATCCTTCTTAGCTTGCAAATATTTCTTGCTATTACCGTCATAAGTTTACATCTTACTAGTACTAATGTACCATTCTGTGTTTTATCAATTCTTCTCCTTAAAACAGATTTAGGAGTTCATACTTTTCTTTGATCTGAGAATCTCCACTAATGAACTGCAACTAATGGTATATTGTAGGTGCTTATAGCGACTCCCGAGGCCTTCCAGGAATAAGGAAGGAAGTGGCAGAGTTCATACACAGGCGAGATGGTTATCCAAGGTAATTATCCTCCATACTGTCCCATTCCTTTTCCTACTTTATATTCTGAAAAAAATTTCTACAGGGGCTCTTAAGCTTAGTTCCAATTTGTTAGACAAAGGGGTTAATTTCTTCTTGCTCCATTTACAGTGACCCAGAGCTCATATATCTCACTGATGGTGCCAGCAAGGGTGTGATGCAGATCTTAAATACTATCATCCGAGGTCAAGGGGATGGGGTAACATAGTCCTTCTTAGTACTTCAGTTTTCTATATTCACAGTGCCCTTTCAAAGTATTGCCCAACACTTCTTATTGCCAGATTTTGGTTCCAGTCCCACAATACCCGCTGTACTCAGCAACAATTGCTCTTCTTGGTGGTTCTTTTGTTCCGTACTACCTTGAAGAGACAGCGAACTGGGGTCTTGATGTTAATGAACTTCATCAATCAGTTGCACAGGCTCGCTATAAAGGAATAACTGTATGTGTTCTGGCTTGTCTAATGTGATGTATCCATTTTGTTTCTAGATCAAACTTATAAAACTAGATTTGTAAATGCTTGGATGAAGGGGATACTGAACATGAAGAGCATGAACCCTCTCATACTACCAATTGTTGTTGGTACTTTTCTTCCTGTTCCTTCTTAAGGTGACGACCAGAAATGACTCGGCTGGTTGCTTCATGCACCAGATGAGGGAAAAGAAACTAAAATAGATGGTTGATTGATGAACAATCTTCCCAGATGTAATTATAAAATATCTTGTTCTGCCAGTGACAAAATCATCCAATAATGAATTAGTTTTTGTTATTCTAAAATTTGATTTTCAAAACTAAATATCCTTCTGATAAATTCTTTCATTTGTCAAAATCTCTTCTCATCTATTCATACATGTAATGCCTTGTTTGATGGAAGTAACAAATTTTCTTATACATTGAAATTTGATCAGGTTAGAGCAATGGTGATCATAAATCCTGGAAACCCTACTGGTCAATGCCTCAGTGAAGCTAATCTAAGAGAGGTTTTGCAATTTTGTTATAAAGAAAATTTAGTGTTGCTTGGAGATGAAGTTTACCAGCAGAATATATATCAGGATGAACGGCCCTTTATTAGTGCTAAAAAGGTATACTTTGTTGTGCTGCTAATGTGATTTTTTCCTCAGTTGTTAACTTGAGCTAATAATATATATTTCTTTACACAACTAGATTTTGATGGACTTCGGGCCACCTATAAGCAAGGAACTCCAGCTTGTTTCTTTTCACACAGTGTCAAAAGGGTATTGGGGTGAATGTGGACAGAGGGGTGGATATTTTGAAATGACCAACATTCCTCCTGAGGTTTGTGTTTGCATTACTTGTCTTACTGAATTTTCTTGCACTTACTGTGTTTCAAGCTGGGATTTCTTGAAACATTTGGAATATGTAAAAGTTGCTGTTATGATTTATTGCACCTAATGCCTGTTGAGTTCTTCAAAATCACTGAGGAACTCGTGTTAAAACATGGGGGTGGTAGAAAAGTTGTTGAGATTAAACAAGGAATACAAAATACATTGATATCAAGATGTCCTTGACTGTAATGCTGCCAAATTTTACATCATTATATGTTAACTACTATTGTTGGTGCCACATGTAATGCAATGAACTGAATTATTTGGCTGCAGTAAAATAACCTTTTGCACTCATTTGTCTCTTGTCTGGACATAGGACCTTCTGACTAACTTGTAAGGTGTTCAGGCACATTGTCAGACATTCAATCTCTGCTGTAGCTACATTCCTGATGCTTTTCTTTAATTTCCATTTCCTTTTGCAGACAGTTGATGAGATCTATAAGATGGTATCAGTATCACTCAGTCCAAATGTTCCAGCACAAATATTTGTGAGTTGGAGCTGAATGTTTTTCTGTTACGAAATCTTAATTTGGACTCAATATTTGTTCAAAGTATAATTTCAGTGATTTCCTCTCCTTCTCTCCCCACCTCCCCCCTTCCTTCGCTCATCTTTTCCCCCATTTTCTACCTTGTTCTTCAGATGGGGCTTATGGTCAATCCACCCAAACCTGGAGATATTTCTTATGACCAATATGTTAGGGAAAGGTAATCATGCTAAGACTAATTTGCTAAATGTCAAGATTTTCTTCCAGTTAGCTTTGATTTTCCATATGGGTCGTGTTTGAGCATGAGAAAGTCAGCATTTCTTCCATCCCTTACTAACTGTCTGAAGTCATAAGAAAAGGTGGCCTCGTTATGTAGTGAATTGACAATCATACTATAATATGCAGCAAAGATATACTTGAATCACTGAGGAGAAGAGCAAGGATAATGACTGATGGATTCAACAGTTGCAGAAATGTTGTTTGTAATTTTACAGAAGGTATAGGCAATAGTGTTCCAAAAGAATTTGATGTGTTCTTGGGTTTGTTCAATCTTTGAATGTCTTGTGCCTGGTAATCATTAGTGATTCCTTGAGTTTTGTTCAGGTGCCATGTATTCATTCCCTCAAATACGATTGCCACCAAGAGCGATAGCAGCTGCTAAACAAGCTGGAAAGGTTCCAGATGTTTTCTACTGTCTCAAGCTTTTGGAAGCCACTGGCATATCCACTGTTCCTGGATCAGGATTTGGACAGAAAGAAGGGTACATACTTATCTATTTATTTCTCATATCTATCCCTTCTTCTATGCCATTCTTTAGAGTGATCCTACATGCCTACTCCATAGTTGTTTCAATGAGAATGTGATTTAACTAGGTCAAATACCTTGAACTACAACATATATGACGAAGAAAATAAATATTCCAGTGGTATTCTGTTTCTAATGCTTCTTTATTGTGTCAAACCTTTGCATATAGGGTCTTCCATTTGAGGACAACTATTTTACCATCTGAGGAAGACGTGCCTGCTATTATGGCTAGTTTCAAAAAGTTCAATGATGTGTTCATGGAGCAATACGAAGACCATAGAGGTTATTCAAGGATTTAAGAATATCATCGTAAAAGTTGTACAATTCTCATGGGCTTTTGTAAGCAGTTCAATCCATCCCTTCAAACACATAACCTCCTCTATACGGGGCTTCTACTTGTCCTCCATTGGAGATGATTCTTAAACTTAAGATTATCTTCTCTATCATCCCTAAATTGTCAGTCTTTCATGTATATTTAATCTTTCTTGCACCTTTATTATGTTGTGGCATGAGCAAGCACTCGTCTTGAATATGATAGTTTTCTCTTCATGTCCTGTCTTTTAGAAGCCCTAGGAAAAGGTTCAACATGGATAGGTGTTAGAAGATTCCCCTCGTGACTTGAAGTTGATACGTTGTTATTCAGAAGTGGGTGAGTGTCTTTTGAAACCCCAATTCATTCCCTCTTCCAAAAATGGAGAATCTACAATGTGGAGCACACCCCTGAAACACTGCACTTTCCTATGATTATTATTACTATATTAATGATTTCAAATACTTAAAAAGATTCCCAGGACAACCGACGCAGTTAAGATTTACTTGCAGAATTTTGCTGCTTACACAATTGAGAATGAGGACATATAGAAGCAACAAAATTAACACTTATAGTTTCGTCTCTTTTACCCTTTTTCTTATTTTTCGTTATTTATTATTAATTATTATTTTCTGGGTTTTCCATTCAATTTCAACTATGGTTTATGTCTTTAATAATCATAAGAGCCCACTACGTTGAGAAGGCGGAAAGTAAGAAAACGACAAATTTAGAATGTAAATCATTTTGTCCTTATTTAGTATGACAAAATATGAGAAAGTAAAAAAATTTTAAAAAAAATACATTTTATTTTTATTCTTGGTTGCATCTTCATTTTTTATATCTTCACTTCTTTCTATTTTTTAATATTTTTTTCACCGGTAGGTAAAAAGCTGTTGAAGCAAGAACATTCCTATAGTTGAGTGCCAAAAATTCCATATAAGCATTAGAACAGCAAGCCAGGATATTTTAACAGAAAGAGATAGAGTACCTTCGTTGTGGAGTCTAATTTCTGATAAATCATTCCAAAAAGAAAAAAAGAATAAAATCGTTGTTTAAGGATTGTTTTAAGAGATGAATATGGCTTCTCATACTGGTTTTGGATTATGCTTCATGCCACTCGGTCCAACTGGTTTGGTACCGAGTCCAATGCTATTGGCTTCATTATTAAAATTGTTGTCCTTGTCTTGTTTGTGCTTGCTTTCCTGCCACAGCTTGGCCATTGATAAATTCAAGCATAAATAAATAAATAAAAAAGACCAATAATTGCTTCAAGAAGTTGCAAAGATGTGTTGGAAAGTATATTTTTTTGTTTCATTTGAAATTGAAGTGATCCCTGCTTTTTCTTATTTGAAACTCGGGGGGTATATTTCTTGGCATTTGAATCCAGACGGAGTTTAGGATAAAAAGACCTTGCTTTTTCCCAGTTGTAAAGCAATGGAAATCGAGATGTAAAGCTATGGAATATAAGACATCTTAAAAGTCACTTTGGACCCTACAGCTGTTGCCGGTTTGTTTTTGCCCCAATTCTTATCCATATGGTTTGATTTTACAAAAACTCATTACTTTGTGCCACAAAAACATCATTTTTATTTTTTAATAAATAATAATATAAATGGAAATGTCTCAAATAGACTTCAAGTTGAAACTCTCTGACCTTAGCACAGATTTTTTTTTTGTTAAATTACAAAAAACTTTTTTTAATTATGGATCAAGTGTAAAAAATCTTTTTATATTTTAAAATTCATTAATACAACTTTCTAAATCCATCAAAACATGCATATTAATACATATTAACTCTCACATGCATGTGTAAAAAATCTTTTATAAAAAGTTAATATATATAATTTGATGAGTTTAGGGAATCATATTAATAAATTTTAAAATATAAAAAAATTTATATAATTCATAATTAAATATAATTTCTTGTAATTTAAAATTTGTTTTTTTTCTTTTGGCACAAAGAAACAAGAAAAGAAAGGAGGAAAAAGAGGCTTATCTTGCAAATTAAGGCTACAGCTATTCTATCGAAAAGAAGGCAGCAAAGCAGGAGGATTGGACCAAACAATCCGCCAAGGCAATAGTAGCTTCGCTCCCATCTTACGTCATGCTGGTTTGCCTCTCTAAGGACATTATTGACATGAATAGGAGAAATTTCCACAAATAATGGCCACGAGCTCAACTTTTGTGTTGGAAGCTAGGCCAATTTTGACATGAGAACTTGGACAACCACGATGATCCTTCTATATCCTTGGCCATTGGCCAAGCCAACATAACCTGTTAGAAGGTACATATTTTCAATATTATTTATACATATTTATAATATTGTTTTAAATTAGTCCTTTATCATATTTTTCTTTATAAGATACACATACATATACTTTCACAATACAAAAACTACTTTCCTAATGACCTTCTATATTCTAACATTGCTCCTGTTGTTCGAAATTGGATCCTTTGAAATCATTGTGTCCTGTCATTCACAGAGTACTGTAAAGGATAAAATTTTGAATTATTATATCAATCACGTCAATTACTTACATCAACTGCGTTAAAGAGGTCAACTAAATCAGCTGTTATCAGAATACTATAGAGTATCATTCCAAATATTGCTTTCACACAGCTAATAATATTATGAAAAAATTTTAAGTAAGTATTATTATTTATATTTTATTTAATAGTTTGACATGTGTTAAGTATTATTTGTATTTTATTTAATAATTTGACATGTGTTAATAATTTTTTAAAAAAATAATATATATTTATAATATAATTTATTAAATTTTAAATATATTAATTATTAAATAAAATATTTAAAATTAATAATATTTATTTAAAAATTTCTATTCATGTCGCTGTTAAGACGTTGAAAACGATGTCACTAAAAAAAAGTAAAACTCAAAACTGCCCTTTATAAATTGAACCCCTAATGACGATTGCTGAATATTTTTTTAAGTGTGTAATAATAGGACCCGCACCAATGTTGAACTGGAGTTAACCATTGGTTAATTCTTGGCATTAATTGGAGCTATAACAGTTGAAAGAAATCACAAATGTTTTTAAGTTTGACCCCATTAATAAAATCTTATCAAGTTATTTCGCTTAGAATGTCTATATAATTAAATTTCTAAAACCTTTAAATTTTCAATACTTTTTTTTGAATAATACTATTTTAAATAAAGAACACATTGTTGAGATGAAAACCCATGAAAAGCATTTTTTATTCCATTCATCTCTAACCATGTTCTAAAAACAAATGAAGGAAACGAGGCTCATCTATGATTGGCACTCTTAAAAATTGGTAGATTTTGGTCACTCCTTCAAAAGCTTGAATTGAAATTAATAATAATTTCACAAGTACAATCACCTTAATTAAAGGCGACCTTTTGTGATTTTTATTTCATCGTTGAAACTTGAAACCACTACAAGAAAATTGAATAAAAATGACATTTAGACCATTGAGATACTAGTTGAGTTTGCCGGAATATTCTCGACTAAAGAAAAACTTTCAATTAAAACATTAACACTTAAGAATCTTATAATTAATAGACCAGATAAAATATACACGTCATATATATGTAATGTGTATAGACATGTGATGACATAAAAAATTACCTGTATCATCTTGTCAAAAGCTTACTATAAAATTCGTATTATTTTGTAAATCTTTTATTAGAGAAATATATGTTACTATTTTTTTTTCCTAACACGCATTCTGATAGAAATTATATTTTCAATTGGAAATTATCCTCTTAGTAGTTAATATTTAATTAACAGTTAACAAATGTTATAAATAGGACCTAAACAATCTAATTGATTGAGTTTTCTAGGTTAGATCATTCAATACAATTGTATTGTATTAACTTATCTTGCAATATTTATATATAGGCAAAAAAGAATGAATTTTTATGATAAAAATTTTAAAAATATCATCTTGTAACTTATGTCAATCTTTCAAAAATAACATAATCATAATGACAATCTTGATGGGTGTTTTACTACTCTCCTTTTACCTCATGTTAAATATTATTGGTTACCAAATTGTTGGCTAATGGGAGCAAATTTACGTGCTTTGTGGAGGTAATGTGATAAATAACATCGAAACTGACAAACTCCGTCTGTCCTTGCGGCATAGACACTCCAGACTTGGCGCCAAGTTATCATAGGATTCCATGACCAGAGTAATTGAGAGGAGAAAAAGAGATCAATTAGCAGCAGAACTTGAATAGTATTATATTCTCATAATTTATTTTTTAATTATTAAATAAAAAAAATTAAATGAATTTTAATTTTTTAAAATATCAAATATTTTTATTTTTTATTTAATATTTATTTTAAATATTATTGAAAAAAATGAGTTGAAAGTATACAAGAGAAGTCGGAGAACATAGATAGAGAGCACTGAGTCATTTATGGATTTAGGAATAAAATAATATCATTTGATTGCACAGACACGTAATTTACAGTCAGTCAATCGTCACACACCCTGGTCGAAGGCTACATTCCAATAATGCTAATTTCTACTTGAATATGAGATAATTTTTAGGCTATCAAATAGCAATAGAATCAAATAAAGATGGAACTACTCCAACAGTTATAAGCGCAAGTGATTGCGCTGTATCCTATCAAATCCTCGAGCTCGCATCAGTGTCCTGATCTTAGTTTTTTAGAGTTAGAAGAAAGTCTTACAGCGAAAATATGACCATACGAGGATAAGGGACAAATCATAATGGAGATGCAGAAACTTCAATCACTAAACAGCGAGTGGAGGAGGGAAAAAAAAAACACAAGAATCACAAAACAAGATTTTGGTTGCCAATGGAAATTCTTTGAAAAAACGTTTGATTAGATAGATTTCCAATCCGTACCAAAACAGCATCTTGAAAAGGGTGAAAATGAGGGTCGGGAGGAGGAAATTAAAAAGGAAAAGATGTGCTTCGTAGACTTAATATAGGGTAGGAATAGGAGCATAGAGAGAGCGGGGACCACAGAGATAGGGAGAGATACAAGGGGTGTAAAAAACAAATACTTTTATTTATTATATTATTAAATATATGTAGTGTAACATTACATTCAATTTTTTTAATATTTATTTTTAATATATTGAATAATAAATAATAATAATGACTTCTATAATTAATATAATACATTGTTAATGATATAATATATTAAAAGTGTTAGTATCTTATACACTCCATCTAGCCAACAATCTTTAATAATTTAATAGTATTGTCTGTTGATGATTTTAATACTTTAAAAAATTGGCGCCAAATTTTAAGCCCCACTCTTTTTAGTCTCTAGTGTTTCTTTTTTAAAAAATTTTAAAAATATATTATTTATTTTAAATATTTTATTTAATAATTAACATATATTATTTAGTATCACACACAAGTTAAGTTGTAGGTCAATAAGTTAAGTTGTAGGCCAATAAGTGTAAATTAATTTTTTAAGTTTGGGTTAGGTTCGATCGATTTTGTCAAAAAAAATTTATTTAACATGAATTAAATCAAAATAATCAAAATTAGGTTGGTGAAGTTTGGATCATCGAATTATATATTTTATTTTATTTTTTTTAACAAGTATAAAAAATTTGTAAAAATTTAAAAAAATATATAATTTATTTTTTTTATAATAATACTTAAAAATATATATTTAAAAAATTATTTTTATTATAAAATCAAACTTAAAAGGAAAAATAATACTCTTTTAATGTCCAAAAAATATGTAAATAACAAAATTTAACAATAAAAATAATAATCAAGTCAAGTAATTAAGGTTATCAAATTATAAAAGATTATATACATTATCCAAACTGATTTATATTGAGTTCTTTAATTTTAATTTAAACTAAGTCGAATACCTAATTCGATCTAAAAATTTATCATCAAATTAGGTCGGATTGGTCAAGTTCACTACTTGATTCATACCTGTGATCACTTATTACTTTTAATATTATTAAATTCTTAAAAAATAATAATATTTATAATATAACTTATTTAAATTTTATATATTTTAATTATTAAATAAAATACTTAAAATAATAAATATCTATATAAGAATATCTGCTATTTTTCAATGTCCTGACTCGTGCCCGAGGTCTGCTATATTTTGAGAGAGCACTCACATCTCTCGTCTGTCACTCTTTGATAGTTTTATTGGTGTTATTTAATGGTATCCGCTTATGTCACGAGCTTCTTCGGGGTTCTCTTCGCTCTTTTTAGTCTTTCCAATTGCTTTGTAACACACAACATTTAACATCCCACTACCCCATTTAAAACCGTATCTTACTCTTACAATCTCCCTCTCTCTCACTCACAAATGTCACGAGGTATTTCATTTACAGCTGCATTTCAAATGTTTAACCATAAAATATTTGAGTATGTAAAATTTTTATATTTGATAAGATATCTTCAATATTTAAATACATGTAATATTTTTGTTTTATTACATTCAATAATTTTAAAAATAAACTTTTCCACCTTTATACATAATTTTAAAGTTAATAAATAAATATATCATATAATAATTTATTAAAACATTACATAATTTATAAAATTATGATAATATAATAATAAAAACAATTATAAAATAGCAATAATGACGTATTGATAATATAAAATTATTAGTAACTTTTGATGTTATATACATATATATATATATATATATATATATATATATTTGTTAATTAATGAAAAAAATAAAATTATTAAAAATGAGTGACACTTATAAAAAAAAATAATAAGACGTTAATTTTTTAAATTTATTTTTGGGTAAATAACAAGAGGTTAAATTTAATATTACATACAAATGGCTAAGTTTGTATCCAGTGGGTAGCTCACACTTTGCAGAAGTGAAGATGTAAAATATATTATATATATGATGATCTTATAAGTTATATCCTAAAATATATTATATATATGATGATCTTATAAGTTATATCCGCATACCAAACGCCTATAAAAGTCTCCGAACTCTTCCTCTCCTCTTTTCCCTGTCCCCTCACCTTCAACAAACTTGAGAGAAACTCTTCCACTCCCTCCCTCTCTTTTGTTTTCACGTCTTCCTAACTTTACTCAATTTCTCTCTTTATTCTTTGCCTTCTTCCCCACCCTTTTCATCAGTCAACACTTTCCTACTGCTTTCATTTGATTCCTTACCAGTTTACATCCAAAAGAAAAGTGAAACAAAAGAGAAAAAAAAAACCACACCTTTATTCCCTTATTTCCTGCTATATATACATACATATTTCCCTGAAACACTTTTTTTTCTGGTTAAATATGGGGTTCTCTGAGAAGGCGCAAGTGGACGGAGGGTTTGAGCCCGATAATAGAAAATGGGTCATCGCCGGAATCGCTCTACGAGCGCCGTTGAAGCCAATATATACCATCCCTGTGGAGAAAGCGCAACAAGACGACGGCGACACGGAGGAGTGTTCGACGACACCAACAGGGGAAGAAGCAAGAGTCCCAACCGCGTTGACGTGCCCACCTGCTCCTAGGAAGCGGAAACCTTCCCTGAAGTGCAATTATCGAGGCGGCGTTAGGGAGTTCTTCACTCCACCAGACTTAGAAACCGTGTTTATACGCCATGTTGAAAGGGCTAATTAATTGATCATAGAGATGTCATGGGACGAAGATGTGGGAAAACAAAAGAAAAGTAGCCACTAGCCATTGCCACCCTTATTAGAGCTAGCATCTGGTTCAATCTGTTGTGTACCTTCTCTTAATTAGTTTAAGCTTTTTCTCTGTTCTAGCTAGCTAGAGCTTCAGTAGTTAAGAGATTAGAAGTTAGAACTATTTGTATAAATTAAGAGCAGTATAAACAAATAAAAATGACTTCTTTGCTTGCATGTGCTTGATCTTTTTTTTTTTTTTTTTTTGAGTTCTCTGTGTTTGATCCTGAGCCTCTACAAGAAGAGATGGATATCCTATACCTGCTGAAGTAGCTGACGCACGAATTTAACCATGTCTGCGTGTTTCTGCTTCGTCTGATATGGTATATAGAAGACATCTTTCCTTATCTGTGAATTCATTAATTAGTACCATTGATTCATGGAAATGTACAGTATTGAACTAGCTAGCTCCCTGCATCTATGCGTGCCTATATGGCACTGTTCATGACCTTGCGCAGGAATGATAAATTCCAAGTCAAAATCCAAGGTAAGCAGCCAAATACGTCGTTGCCAAAAGCAAAGTAGGAGTAAAATCTCTTTCAAATGGGGTAGGCAGCTGCTGCACGGATGCTTCTCATCGTTGATTGACTGAGACCAATGCCCCACGTAACCCCCTCTTGGCCATGTAGCTTGCCCCAGTTATCTTTATGTATTCTGCTATCATCTGTTCCTCTCCTCTTTTTTAAAGTTTGGGGTCTTAATACATACCACATCTCCATAGATAAATAGCTTTTTCCACACCATTTTTGCACACTAACAAGTGTAAAAATTTACAGAAATTTTGTGTAATAAAATTTTTTAAAGGAAGTGAAAGTAATTTATTCAAAAATTTATCTCATATAAAAAATAATGAAATAAGAGTTTAGTTAAAATTTAAATTATATTACATAATTAAAATTTGTTACATATGTAGAAGTAGAAGCTTAGAGACATGCATATATAGATATATGTGCAATTACCTTGTCTCTCCCCAAATGGCCCCACCCACCTCGGACTTATATTGATAGTGGGAAAGTTTTCTAATGCTTTTGTGATATTAACTCATGGAGTCATGTCGTAAAGCGACGAATCACGTGGGGGGGAAGATTAGAATCCTATGCTATTTGAATGACCCTCGTTTTTGCACTTCTAAAGCCAAGTTTTGAAGGCCAATAATTGACGGATTGAGCACACTATCATAATAATTTGAAGTGATGGTTATCCTATCTCGTTCTTATACTATTAAATGAATATGGAATGTTTATTACGGACATGGCAAAACCTTATTAGTTTACTAAGTGGGGAATGTGCCGAGAACAAGCAAGGCAATTACGAGGATGGTGAGGGGGGGAGTTCACCTAATATGGTGAATTAAACAATGGTTTTCTTGGGATCGGAGCCTGTGATTGGGGGAATAGCATTCAAACACGTCTAAAGAAGACTGCAGGTTTTGTTTGGCTTGCAGTGGGTCATAGTGGATTAGATGACTTATACTAATCCTTAATTGGGTCTCATTATTGGAGCCCACATGCAGATTAACAAAGTTGTTTGGGGCATACATATACCTACACATGTTGTGCAGTAATTTAGCAATTCCTTTATATTGCTTCGTGTTTTTTTTTTTTACCCCGTGGAGGGAGACAAGGAGCAAAGAAAATGACAACGTTGTGATGAAGTATTGACTGCAGCTGAACTAGTTGAAGAAATGTTTGGGGGTCTGGTAGATTTGTACTGAGCATATATAACTTACTTTGTCTTGTAGACTGTAAACTCTGCACCCATGTGTCAATGCATGCGGCATACTGCATGGGCCATAGCTAGGGCTTAAGCTACTCACAATTGGAAGGAAGATGAAGTTTATACTATATTTTGTCGGCAATTATAGGTTAGGATGGATATATAGGGAAATGAAGACTTGGCAAGTTTAAATAAAAGTAAATTAATGTATGATATAAAAACTACATAAACATATTGAAGTTACACATGACATTTCTTTATGCCATTAAATCGATCGACAATAGAATTTTTGTTATCTTTCTGTTAGCAATATACTAGACAGTGAGTACATTTGTTACTGTGTGTGCAGATTTGAAAGATGTTTTAAAATTGAAAAAAAAAAGAAAGAAAGAGAATTGATAAAGAGAACTCTAAAAACAATTTTTTATTTTCATATATATTCTGACATAAAACTTTTCAAAATAATTCTTAACTATTTTATTTTTAAAAAATTAACTGTATAATTAAACACAAATATGTCATTTCACTATTTTTGAAAAAAGGACCTTCAAATAATAAAACCCATTATATTTTCTATTTATTTTCTTCATTTTTATATCATTCTTCTCCATTTAAAACATTTTCTATCCAATTTTGTCATTATGTTCATATTTATTCTCTAGTATATCTCACTTTATTACTTTTTTATTTTATTTTTTTCTCTATTTTCTATGCACGTATATGTATGTTTTTTTCTTTCTAGTTAAGGAGAGAAAATCAAATAGGAGAAGAAATAAAAAAATATTGAAAGTGAAAGGATGAGAATATATGATGCAGTTCACAAATTTTATTTAATTATATTTAAAATCTCATGATTTTTAATTTAAGTACATGGATACATAATAAGAATAATTTTGTTAAAATGAAAATTATCATGTGTGTTCTTTTAGTATAGAGTAGATATATGAAAGTGGTGGTTGTACATATACGTAAGTACATATGTATAATTTGCGTCATTAAAATATTTATAGTAAGGTCTAGAGTATTATTTAGAAGTGGGCACACATATTTTAAAAATAAATTCAAATAAAAAAGTTCTAAAAGGGGAGAGAGAGTGACGGAAATAGTAGAAGGTAACGATATCAATTATTTTTTATTTAAGTTTAACAATTATATTGCTTTAATAATAAAAATGCTAATAATAAGAATTTTTTTAGAATTTCAGAGATAAAATGTGTAAGACGAAAAACTAACTCTTAATTGAACAATGAATTTATAAGTAAGAAAATGTAATATATCAATTTTTAATTTATTATTTTTTAATTGCAAGTGCTTAAATGGAACCAATCGTCATCATTATGGAAATGTGTTATGGAAGTAAAATATCAAATTAAATGTTCAAGTAATATATCAAATTTTAATTTATTATTATATATGGAAGTAAGGATTATTTAGCAAAACACGAGTTACTTTTCTAACTGTCGGCGTTTAAGGCAGAAATGAGTTACATTATATATATATATACACATTCATTTTTTTATATTTCTCATAAATAACTAATTATTATTATTGTTCTTTTGTCTTCTTCCGTCTCATCTTCTCCCTTTTTCTTCTTCAATACTATAGGTCCGCATAAAATTATGTAAGAAACGTGAATATTAAGTTATGTATATATAACATTTCTCAATTATCTGTGGTCATGGATCAAACGTTGCTTCTCATATATTTATATCTAGTAAAAATTCTATGACACCAACTCCTTGCCTTATTTCTCTCTTTTTACAACGGAAAGGAATTCTTTCAAATTACAATAGCGAAAATGTAAATACATGAAAATACAATAGATGCGCTACAATTTTTTCGTTACATTACGAAACATATAAGTGTTAACGCATTTTCACTCAATTGCTGAATGAAAATTGATGACACAAGATTTTAAACTGTGTGCATTCAAGTGATGAGAGAGTAACTGGTTACATCCAATAAATCAAATTATAATATGTAAGTCCACCCTCCTAAAGAAAAAATGTCCGGGACTGAAGTTGAAGAACAACTAACATGCTGAGGGATAACATACTAAAAAGTTTAGGATCTGTCCAAATAAAGACGACATATGAAAAGATAAGAATCAAACTCTATGGTAGCTAGGTCTTAGATTTGATGCAAGTTTGTTAGAAAAACACGCACACCTCCATAGACAACGAGGGAAAGGTCAAGAAAGAAAAAAAATAGATGAAAAAATAGATCAAAGCATCTATTCATTTATAAATTTTTGGATAGACATTATCTATTTTAAATGCTCAAATATATTTACATTTGAGTAAGTCATGTTATAAATGTATTTTTATCTCAAAATTATAAATGTAAACATGTTAAAAATTAATTTAAGTACTTTAGACAGACAATATCTATTTAATAATTTTTCTTATTCCTCATCTTATTAATGTGCACATGGATAATTCTAGTTTTGTACTTAAATTAATACTTGTTAAATTCTCT
Source organism: Castanospermum australe (assembly GCA_019955255.1). NCBI lineage: Eukaryota > Viridiplantae > Streptophyta > Magnoliopsida > Fabales > Fabaceae > Castanospermum > Castanospermum australe. The sequence goes on from NSJW01000184.1 coordinate 110,441, forward strand.
TTTGGCTATTTGAAGTATGAACTATCGCACAGTATCGATTTGTATTTTCTCATAGAACTGTTTTTTATTTCCTTTTTCTGTGAATATAATGATGCCATGGAGGTTTGTATTTCTTACAAATTGCCCAAACTTTTCACTACTAGTTCATGCCTAGTGGCTTATTATTTTTTCTCTTGATATTAAATAAAATTCATTTGGTCTAAAAAATAATAATAAACACAGGTTAATAACAAGACTCTTTTTTGTATCATCAAAAATAAATAAATAAAAGATGCTTTTTTGAACAAAAATACATATATGCATGTATTACGCTCTTTTTGTCATTACACTTGATCTAAGCCCAAAACGCCTGGGCTGCACTAGATGGGTTGGGCCCAACGTGGTCTACAACTTGGGCCTAAAATTGGGCCCAGCTCAATTCAGAAATTCTGTATTCACAGCGTTAGCCGTTGATGGACACATAGCTTCTGCCTTCAGACCCAAAAAAAAAATATATAATAAATAAAGAACTAAAATGCAAGGGATGGTCCCAAAAAAAGAAAAAAGAAGAGCTATTAAGAGAAGCTAATTGACTCAAGTAATGCAGTTTTTTAAACTACTTACAAATATATAGTGCTTTGAAAATTTATAAGCGGTTTTGAGAGATGGAATGCGAAATGAAGATTCGTAATTTTGAATGATTACCAAACTAAATTCTATAATATTTTAGCATAAAGATTTTAGATTAATGTTAGCTCAAAATCTAAACTAAATTCAATAATATCTTAACCTATAAAATCTTTATTAGTGTGATTATAAAATGAGTTAAAAGTTCAGAATCTAAACTGTATAATTCTCCACAAAAACAAATATGGGAAGGCTCAAAACAGATCAGAGTCTAAGAATATTAACGAAGTTAAAGAAATGTGTTGAGATCAATTGCAGTTCATCATTATAAGAAATTCAGAAACTTTAAGGCTACAAAGCAAAATGTATTCAATACTTTTTAAAATGAAAAAATATAAATATTTTATTTTAATTCATTACTTAATGAAATTAATCAAAGAAAGTATAGGATTAGAGAAGGCATAAAAAGCTGTTCAAATCTATCTATCTAGATAATCAGTCAAATGAAATCAGATGTATCCCCAAGAACATTTCTACAGCTCAACAAAGTCGACAATACTATTAGTAATGCACTACGTACCGAGGTTGGTTCCACTGGCAGCTATACGTCAACAAAAAATGGACAAATGTGAAGTTTTCAAGAATGCTGTGGTGTAATTTAATACTAAGGAAAGGTGTTGAATGAGACGTTCAAAAGAAAAGACAGCACCACGAGTGGCACGAGGCCTCGTCTAGGGGGACATGTTTGGGAATGGCATGCAATAGCACGCTAATGGGACTTGTTTAACGATAAGGACGGAATCAAAAATTTTATGTTACGAGAGTCCTGAGTTAATTTTTTTTTTATAGAGAGCCAAATATAAAATTATATTAACAAATTTTAAACTTTTAACCGAATATATAATATTTTATATTTAATCTAATAACATGTAAAGTTATACAATCCATATGTTATAATTTTAATTAATTGAGTATAATATTTTAAGAGTACAACAAATTTTTTCATGCCTATGTCATGCTCAACCCATTATCACATTTTCTGTTTTTTTAATTAAAAACCGCGTAATGCAAGAATTTTTTTTTTGTTTTTATGAAGTGAAATCTTGCTCGAGCCCTCACAAAGTACAATTTAATAAAATTTGAACTCATAACATTATAAATAAAATTTATCTTATTAATTTTAATTTACTTATTACTAAACTATATCTTAATAGATAATACAATAACTTTGAGTCACCTATTCTAGTATTATATTTTTTGTCTAACTTTATAAAATTAGGATTTAAAGGTCACGGTTTCACGTACCAGAACGAGTGAGAATTATAATGTCTGCCAAAAGAAACTTATGAAATATATTCTGTCTTTTAATTTTTTTAAATTAAAAATATTTTTATAATATTCTATTCATTTAAATCGTCTTATAAAATTAATATTTTTTCATTGAGAATGATAATGATATAAATTGTATTTTTTTTACTACACTTCATTGAATATTAATAAACACTACAAATTATTAATTTTTGCTTAAATCATACTAAATTAACTAAGATATATCAGATTTATCTTCTAAAATATATGAATAAGAGAAATTGTGTGTTCTATGCATAAATTATTAAAAAAAAGGAAAAGACTCTATAAATCTTGGTTTTAAACAATAGAAGATAGTGACAAGTATTATGTTGGAAAATTATTGATAAAAAAAATCACATGTGTGGTAAGTGTTTTTTTTTTTAATTTTCCATTTTAACTAAATTATTAATAGTTTTGTCATTTTTTAATCCCAAAAATGGGTTTGAGGAAATAAAATAGAGACGTCAAAAGCAAGCTAAAATGATAAAAATGATCCGAATGGACCCAATAAAACTAGGCCTCTAAGTTCTGAAGTGAAAAGTGACGGTTCTAAATAAAAGTATATGTTTTTAGAAGAATGTTATTATTTTCACACATGGATAAAACATACTTTTCTATTAAAAATATTGAAGAATAAATTTAATAAATAAAATTTAGTATTTTTAAATAAAAATTTAAGAACATTAAATGTAATTTATTGAGCGCTACATTTAACGTCATTCCATTAAATAACTGAACCAAAGAACTTTTGAAATCAATTAATTACTTCATTTTTTTTATTTGTTGTTTGAAGTATTTATATAAAGATTAAAAAAATTGTTAAATAGTTTTATTTATAAAAAAATTATATTTGATTAAGTTATTTTTTATTAAAATAGTTAAAATATTGTTATTTATTCTAATAATTCTCTCATTTTAACTATAAAAAAATTCTCTTGTTTATTAATATATCAAAGACAAATTAAGTTTAAAAAAATATTATTATTTTTAAATTTTTTAAAATGATAAATAAAATGAAACATAGTTTTTTTTTAAATGAGAAAAAAAAGAATAGATGGAATATCAAATTTAGATTTTTCTTAGTTTGTTAGAATATGAGAAAATCTTGTTATAGAGAAAATTATTATGTAGAAAAGTTGTATATTAAGTCAATAAATACTTAACATGTATTAATTTTATATTTAGAAGATATACTATGATTAATTATAGCGTATACTAATTTTATTCAAAATTACTTTGTGTCTCGCAACAAGATCATGTCCTTTTCTATGCCTCAAAAAAGAAAAAAATGTTACTAACTCAGGTGATAATCTGACTATCCACCAAAATTAGAAAATATGTTCAAATTCCCTTATCTTATTTAGCATACGCTAATAATTCACTAATAAAAAAATTTAAAAATTAAACTTAAATTTTAGTGAAGTACAAGCAGACATCAATCAAGTGAATCAATTTTTGTTGGCATATAAAACATGTTTATTACTTTTCTCTTTAAGTAATTAATATAATTTAATAAAGAATAATAACATGTAAGTCAATAAAACTATTTTAAAAAAATTATTTTTAATAAAAAAATAAATTTAAATTAAAATAAATAATTAATATTTATAGTTTTATTTAATTTATATTTTAATTTTTATAATTTATTTTTTTAAATATTAATTTATATAATTTTATTCATTTAAATTTTAATTTTTAAAAAATTAATATTTTAATAATTAAAAATTATAAAAATTAATTTTTTATAAAAAATAAAAATTAATACTTTAATAAATAAAAATTATAAAATAAAATTTAAATTAATAAAAAATATAAAAACTGATATCATAATTATAAGAATTAAAATTTAAATAAATAAAATTATAAAAATTAATATAAAAAATTTTTAAAAACAAAAATTTAAATTAAATAAAATTATATAAATTAATTAATTATTAATTATTTTATTCATTAATCAAATAGTTAACAAACATATAAAATCAATTCGTCGTGGCACTTTTTTTTTTTTTGTTTGGACAAGATAGCATTCCTGTATATAAATATCTGCATTGCAGTGAATGACAAGTAATTATAGTTAAAAGAGGTCTAATTATTAATTAATGAACTTTACTTCACCCCTGGCCGTAGTTGAATGAAGTCCTCTCAATAAGCGAAAATTGAAAAGAATCCACGGACGTCTTCCCCATTACTGGTGACTGGTGAGTGGTGCTGGCAGAGGCACTCCCGCTGAGCCCCTTCTTCTGCGAGCAACGAAGATGAAGCAGAGAACATGGCCTCCTCCTTCCTCTGCCTCTCGCTTCTCATCTCTTCCCTTCCCCAACTTTGCCGCGTCCGACTGCTCCTCCACCAAACACCGTCCTCCCAAGCCCTCGGCTTACTTGGCTCGCTCCACTCGCCTCTGCTTCAGATCCTCTGCCACGCCGTCGGAATCTTCATCAGCCGCCGCCGCGGATTTCTCCGCTCTCCCCTACGACATTCTGACGAAGATCGCGGCCTCTTTCGACCACCCGAACCTTCGAGCGGCGTCCTTGGTGTGCCGGTCGTGGTCGGAGGCGCTTCGACCCTTGAGGGAGGCGATGCTGCTGTTGAGGTGGGGGAAGCGATTCAAGCATGGCTGGCGAGGGGTTCGTCCGAATATAGACAAGGCCCTCGACTCTTTCATGAAAGCCGCGGCTCGTGGCTCCGCCCTGGCTATGGTTGACGCGGGCCTCATTTACTGGGAGATGGGCGACAAACAGAAGGCGATTGCTTTGTATGAGAAAGCTGCGGAACTCGGAAACCCAGCTGGGCAGTGCAATTTGGGGATTTCCTATTTGCAAGGTATTTCCAGAATTTCAAGTTTGAACATTTATATGTATCTATATACCTATCTACACTGTCATTCGAAGCTTCAATTTTTGCTGCCGCTTTTCTTGTTTCCACCTTTAGAGATCAAGTACGCCGTGTTTCCCCTTCCATTTACTTATTGTAGATTCCTAATCACATGCAATTTTGGATTTTGGGTGTGCTTGGTAGGAGTGAAAATGTGAAGGTTGAAAATGGCAGGTATCCGGACTTAGGTTGTGTCGAAATACATTATTTTCCACCTGTCCATTTTCACTCCTACCACGCACAACATTACAATTCCTAAGTGAAAATGGTATGTTTTGCTAAATACCATTACAATTCCTGAATGAAAATGGTATGTTATGCTAAATACCATTACAATTCCCGAGTTAAAATGACATGTTATGCTAAATTGTAATAGTATCTACCCTCTGCTATATACATTTCAACTGAGGATAAAAACCGATAAGCTGGTACACTTTGAAATGACTGCGGTACCGGTGTCAGAAGTGTATCCATGTTGGATACACCTCGGATCACGACGTAATTTCTTCAAAAAAATTTTGTCAATATAGGTAAGATATCATTAAGAATTGGATAAATTGCAGTATTTTACTAATGTTGACTTTTCAAACATTGGCATCTGTTTTAATTTTGTCTTTAGGATTTGTGCTAGGAATGACTATGTAGTAATGCTTACATTTTAAACACAAGTGCTCATGTTAAGATTTCTGTTTCTATCTTAAATATATTTTAGAATTTGTGTTTTTATGTTACTTACTTGTGTCCTGTGTTTAATCTATGCTTTTTGAATTGAAAAAAAAAACTAATAAACAAAGTCAAGCATGCAATGAAATATAATGTACATAATTTGGTTTGCTGCAGAAGTGGTATCTATGGATGGGGAAAAGGTATTTCAATGAGCAATATCCAATAGATACTGCAGCTCTTTTTTTTTAAAAAGACTCCCAATTAGATCTGAACATGCCAGTGCAACAGTGTATATTAATTTAATTGAAGTTTTGGTTTTATCTGAAATCCTTGCTTTGTCCAGATCTGATTTCTTATCCCAACATTTGGCATTCAATGACATTTGACATGTGGATCAACTTCTTGTTTTCGAGTCAATGTAGCAATTTGGAGCAAGATTTCTGATGCTTAGGTTGTTGGCCACAAATCAGCAATAAACTTTATGAATGCAATCGTGCATCATTCATGAAACGATTTCTTTCCAATATCATCATGTGTTGCAATGGTGCACATAAATTTAACTTGAACTTATGTAGCTTTTGAGACTGCAATATAAGGTTTAGCAGTTGTAATGCATTATAATCCACTTTTTTCAATATATAAATTTATTAGAATACAGTTAAGCAGAGCAAATCAACGAAACTCATCTGTGTTCAACATTTACTCTTAGATTTTATTATACTTTGCTATAATATTTATCCTACATATACTTGTCTTAAACATGCCAAGAAATCAATTCTAATCTCTTACACTTCTACTTTTCTGCAAATCTTATAGAATGTTCATGGCTCTCTCTCTATCTCGTGTTGTTCCAGATAGATGATGGCTAGAAATGAAATCTAGGACAAGTATTTACTGTTAGTATCTGCATGTGTCTTCCTTTTTGAATCTTTACCGTATACAATCCTAGATGGCACAAAGCTATTTTATGATAATTCATACCTGATAAATGAATACCTTTACTATGCAGCTGAACCTCCAAACACTAAGCAAGCTTTAAAATGGTTATATAAAGCTTCCATTGGTGGGAATGTTCGTGCCCAATACCAACTTGCACTTTGTCTGCATCGAGGTGGTGGGATCAGTAGCAATATAAAAGAAGCTGTTGGTGCTCTATCCTATTCCTGTCCTCTTACTTCTAATTATGAATAAATTTGTTCTTTTGGGGAGGGGTTGAAAGCTGGGAAGTCCGCTAGACCCCATTATTAAAGCTTTCCTTGAAGTTTGTATCTACAGTTTCTTTTCTTCTTTGTTTTTATTCTGAACTTAATCATTGACCTATATAATGACACTAGGACCTCTGTTTGAGAGTTGGCTTGTAATATTGGGTATTTTAGGTTCCTTTATTATTATGATATATTCTGATCTTTGATTTTAACAAGTTTTCCCTGGAACAGGCTAAATGGTATCTGAAGGCTGCAGAAGGAGGGTATGTGCGTGCTATGTACAATATCTCTTTATGCTACTCCTTTGGGGAAGGTCTGACACATAGTCATCAATTGGCTAGAAAATGGATGAAACGGGCTGCGGATCATGGTCACAGTAAAGCTCAATTTGAGCATGGACTTGCTCTCTTTTCTGTAAGTATTTATACCTTTATGATCACCTTTGTATTTTGATTGTACACTGGAGAATAAATGAAACATACAAAATGTCTCTGTGAACTTTTCTCACTTACAAGAAAACCAGACATCGTGGCACTTTTTTCGAATCTGTGATCATACCACATGTTTCCGAAGCTTGTTAATTAGAAGTTACAACTGAGGTCATTTGCTAGACATATTTTTATGACTTTCTCATAGGCTACATGGATCTCTATGTTGCAGACCTCAGTTCTGCTAGTCTACAAGTGTATCATTATAGAGATAGACATGCACACTGACACAGAATGTGATTTTGTGCCTACACTGCTCATTCTTATTTGTTTGAGGTTCTATTTCAATTGCCTTCTGACACTTGTTCTTTCAGTGGGAGTTCAATGTCTGTTTTAGGATCAGTTGCCTCAATTTTGCAATTTGTTCATTTCATTCTTATATGGAATTTGTTTATACTCTTGGAATAGTAGTCAGCAATGACTAAAAATATTCATCGGCTTATGGTAATGATAATTGACAACTAGAAGTTGTAATATTGCGTCTGATATAGTAGACAATATGTGAAATTTTTCTTGCTTCTTTTTATTATATTAGAATGTCTTTCTAATGGAGGTATTATATGTGTACAGGAGGGAGACATGATGAAAGCTGTGGTATACTTGGAACTTGCTACTCGTGCTGGTGAAAGAGCTGCTGCTCATGTCAAGAATGTAGTTCTTCAGCGGCTTTCAGCTGCTTCGCGTGATCACGCCATACTTCTTGCTGACAGTTGGCGTGCTTTGCCATCAAGTTGAGTCATATATGGTTTGTGAGCAAGAAGTTGCATTACCTTGACCAGTTGCATCTTCTTAAAGGTGAAGTCAACAAAGAAAGCCTAAAGCATAAGAACAAGGAAAGCAGGAGCTGACCAACTATGCCTACAAATCCTGACTAGTGGTCTTCCAATGTTTAATGGCTAACTTCTTAGTTAGTGCTCTTTGACAAATGAAAAGCATACTATATCTCCAGATACAGAAAAACTGGACGAATCCTTTATAAGCCACCCAGTTGACTAGTTAAAAGTTGTTTTTACGGTGGCCCTTAGAACTGTACAGGGTAGAATGTGATGGGCTTTTTTTTTTTTTTTCATAAAATGGTTATCTGGAAGAATGCAACTTCATATTAAGCAAAATTATATAGCGTGAATATTAGTTTAGTGGCAATCTATCTGACTCTACAAAAGAGGATGAATTATCTCTAGTGTGGTTAGTGGATAATCTATAACTAAATAACCATACTAGTGATAATTTTATTTTTTCAATATTAAAATTAGGACATTTCGGTACAATTAGGACATCTATATATTCTCTCTTATATATGAAATAAGAGAGGTCAAAGCATGTGCCGCTTATGCACAAGTTCCCATGTACCTTGGTGCGCGGATGGCCCAGAGATTTGAATTTAGAAAATTTCAAGGTTAGGTGTCCGTTCTTTACCCGGAAGTTACATACGGGTAGGTTGTGAATGAAGAAAATTCCACTGATCATTTTGCTTCCAATTTGGCTTTGCTTGTCCAAGTAGATGAAAAATAGATAGGTGAAAAATTTGAAATAAAAAATTATATTACACTTGCTTGGTACAGAAAAATTGTGGAATGGTTTAAAGTGAAGTGCAATTTATTTATGCATTACCACAGATGAAATGCATTTCTTTGTCCTAGTAGTTCTTTGTCCTAGTAGCTGGTTGTGAATTTAGCAAGATGATGAGTGAGTCATTTCAACCCCTTACGGGGCCTAATTTTTTGTGACCACATTAGTTAAGAGTCTGCTAATTCCCAGGCCTTGCTATAATGAGCATTCAATTTGTTTTCAATAAGAATAAAGTATTTAAGGAGCTTTTTGGTGCACCACCATCATGTTTAGACATTTTAGATGTTTGAGCAAGATGTGAATGTCTAGAATGTGAGTATGAAATAACTATATCATATACTTATTGTGTGGCAAGTGAAGCCATTTCAAACCCATAAGATCTTAATAGATTGTGCTCTAAATCTAACCAGATTGTAAACAAAGAATTTTAATGGGGCGAAATGCCAGAATATCAAATACACGCATTGCGACGTTGATTCTTGCATAACTTTTACGGGTGAACAGCTCACCAGACCCCCATGTTGAAACTTGCCCATATCATACGAGAATAACAAGCTAGCCAACCATCAATCCTAGCGACCAAGCATAACCGCAGCAACAACACATCACAGCCCGACTAGCACCATCCACACAAAAGCAATGATAATGAACGCAAGTAGGCACAACAACATAGCAGCTCAGAGCTCATGAACAAGTACATGACAAGACATAACTATCCTATCCTATGCGCGTTGCTATGTATTAACATTGTAAACATATAATGGATTTTTAATCAGAATAACCCAGCCTCATATACACTTACCAAATAATAGCATTGTAAATATACAAAATAATAATAATAACAATTATTATTATTATTATTAAAATGATAATAATAGCCTTTTGAACTATCCACATGCGACGACATTAGCCTTCTCGGATCCAAAGATAAACTATTAAAAATGGCCTCAAAAATTGCTCGGAAAATATAATATGATGAAAATTGCTTTAAAACTTGGAAAATAAGTTAACTAATCTTACTTCCTGCCAATATTATATGCTTCCAGTGGGATGGAATATCATAAATGTGGTATTCATATTCTTTTTTTTGTTTTTGGTCAACTGGTATTCATAATCTTGAGGGGATCATGAAATCCAATAACAAACATGGGACGCGGATCATATGAGAATACAATGGGCCAAAAGGTTCTTGCCATCCAAAATTTACAACAAATCAATGCTTTTTAGGCACAAATAGCAGACAGGTAGAGCTTCCATGGAAGCTCAACGGCCCGAATTGGCATGGTGTTTGCTCCTGGGAAGTGATTACTTAACAAGCCAAAACATGAGTCCGGCATGGCTTAACAGCCAGATTAATGCGCGCGAGTGGAAGTAATTAAATTAATGTCAAATTTTTTAAAAAATTAAAATAATATTACTATTCATAATTCAATAACTAAATTGATATTGATATTTTTTAAAAAATTAAATTAAAAATTTACTCTTAATATTACAACATAACAAAAAGGGACCTCTCATAACCGGTTAAAAACATTCAGAAAAATAAGTCCCTCGCCATGTTCAATGGCCATCTCTGAAGTGTAGGTGTGTGTGTGTGTGTATCTTCCAACCTCTTATCTGTGGAATATAACCTAGCCGACTTGTACATGCAGACAAGTTCTTTCAATTTGGAGCTTTTTGCATCATCCCAAACAGAGCATCGAAAGACAGAATAAGAACACGAGCACTTTGCAACATAACAAAGCGCCTATTAACTAGTCAGAAACATCCGCAAAGATTAATCAAGCCATCGGCTCAAAACTCCTCCAATCAAACTATTGCGTCCTGCTGGAACTCATAGGGTCCACAAGATCAAAATGCTTGTGTTTGCAGAACCCGGGAGAAACCTAATAAGGAAAAATTTCACAGCCAAGATGCTGCAACAGTTATTTGAAGACAGGGAATGAACTGTTTCAACAGAATTTATTGAGAACACATAAACAAGCAGAAAATTTTGAAAATGTTCCTTCATTGCTATTTCATGAGAAGCACAATTAAATTTTTTACCCATATCATAATGCAATTATAGCATATCTCATGAAAACAAACCAACAGAAAGTCCAAGCCTGCTGTACATTAACTCATTGTAATATCTGGCCTTCCCCAAGTTGAGTTTCCTCTGCATAAAACACATGATCATATATAGCACCATACTATAAGTGGACATAGTGGGCAATGACTGATTCCTGTCACCAAATATGAAGCATAAAATGATGCTTATCGATTATCATCTTCATTGGGCTAACAAGCTATCACAAAAAGTAAGTTCCTGCTGTCAGAAAAAGCAGAAAAAGAAACACAGCAACATAAAATTCCAAAGAATAATGAACAAAGCACATTTCAGTTAACAGAATATCACAAACTGATGCACTGACCATTAATCAAAACATGACATCAGAGGTAAAGACTTCCAACAGCAAAGTAATTGCACATTCTATGAACGAATCAAGCCTCAAACAATTCTATCCTACTATAAGACGTTGCACTATCAAAAGGCAAGGTAGAGAACAAATTTGATGAACAAAATAGGTACACAACAATAATTTCAAATGTCTAAGAAGCGTTAATTATCCAATATAAATTAATCTCTGCACAACCATCATCCCCTCAGCCAGTTCTGTGAAAGAAAAAAATAATAATAATAAAAAAGAGAAGAGACAATCTAAGTTGAAAACTAATGTATTTTCTCAACTATGCTTTGTTTCTATAAAACCCCCTTATCCCCCAAAGAGTAGGCCAGATGCAACTAACTCAAAAGTATACCGATGAACCCATAAAAACACAGGGTTTACAAACTAGCTGATTTGTGGTCAGGGCAAATATGACATCCTTTGAGAATTCATTCCCGCATGATACAGATTGAGGTGGCCTATTGCCCTGGACACCAATTCTCTTAACTCAGGATGCTGAGCATTAACTGTTCGATCTGCACCCTCTAGAGCCGTCAACACCCTCGCTTGTTCCAAAGACTCACTGTTGCCAGCATGCAGTGCAAGGTAGCAGAGGAGAATTAGTCCATGCAACTGGGTAACTTCATTACCCCTTAGAATTCTCATCAGTGCCGGGACACCATTGAATTCAATTATTGCCTTAGAATGCTCCACACACAGAAAATTTTCCGGAGAAGCAAACTTGCTAAGAGCAATGGCTGCCTCAGCTGCTACATCTGGGTTTCTATGACTCAGTTGTGTTACTAGAGGACCAATTACTCGAGTCTCTCTAGCAGGAAATGTCCTAGCCAATGAACCAATTGACTTTATCGCTGGAATTTGCAATAATGGGCTGTCCACCTCTTTAATCATTCTTAAGAGCTGTTCCACCACAGCTTTAGCAGCAGGAGAGTTAGTCTTAAATGCTGCACGACGAAGGTCAGCATTGGATTCAGCTGCAGCTGTTATCTCCATTATTGTCATCAAGCAATTGTACTGCAGCTCTCCCTGCTCCTTCTCAACTAGCTTCGCCAAACAAAGCATCCCTTTGGTCTCGGTTATTTTCCTACTGTTTGACACACTTTCTCTCGAAAGCATCCACAAAGCCTCAGCACAACTAATTTTCAACTGAAGCTTCACTTCAGGATCCTCATTCTCCCTCTCTTTCCGATGGTTCCCTCCCCGGCTACTTCCATCCATATGCAAATATGAACTAGAGGATGAATTGGTAAATGGACGATTACTTGATCTACCCAATGACTTCTTCTCCAATTCCTTATTTATCTGAACAAGAGAAAGAATACTCTGCTTATCCAATTGGCCCATATGATCCTCCACAACCGTATCAAAAGACAAGAGGGTGACAAGCGGCCTGATCGCATTCTCCCTTGCAAAATCCTCCTGGGCAACAGGGTCATGCTCTGCCATTCTCGCCACCAAATTCGCCGCCCGAGACTGAACCCTCATGGGAGAGTCCCCAAGCACCTGCACAACAATTGGCACTCCAAGCTCGTCCACAATCGCTCTAACTCTCTCCCGATCGTTTGCCAGGTGACACAGCGCACTAGCGGCCGCAATCTGAGCAACGGGCGAGGTGATTTCCTTGAAAAGCTTCAACAATGGAGGCACCCCACCTTCCTCAACTATAATCTTCTTATTCCTATCGTTATCTTGGGCAAGCGAAGCCAGTTCGTTGGCAGCTTCAATTCGATCATTCAACTGACCCATTTGAATAGAAGCAATAAAAGACCATACCCACGAGAGAATCGGGTCGTTGCTGGCAATTGGGGGAAGGGAGACCACAATCCCGCCACCACCGGAGCCGTCGGTGTCGAAGATGCTGAGAAGCCATTTTATGTCCCCAATAGAAGCATCCAGATAGCCGATCACCTTGCGGAAATCGGCGGCGCTGACGATGGTGACGACCCGGCGAAGGATGCTCTGGCGCTTGCACTTCCGGACCAGGGTGAGCGTACGCTCGAGGTTCTTCGATATCTCGGCGGCCACACGCCTAATGGGTCGCTCGTAGAGGGAAGGGGCGACTGTGGTGGCGAACCGCACCAGGGCTCTTAGCATTTGCAGAAGGCGATCAACTTGCTTCCACACTTCGGAGCACTCGAGCTTGAAGGACTCCGCCTCGTCAACCGCCGCGCGAACCCGCTCCGCTAGCAGAATCGGATACGACAGCTCGTCCTCGATTCGCTTTTCCTCCGACGCCATCTCCACCGCTCCGAGTCAGTCGCTTGCACAGTCGCAGTGACTCAGCCACCGAGTCAAACCAATCCCAAAAATCAAACCTTTTTTCACCGATACCGGTTGGAGCAACTTGCGCTCGTGATGTTTGAGGAAGAAGGGTGAATTCGCGCGGATGTGGGCGAGTCGAGCGAGGCTAGGGTGAGTCAGAGGAATCAGAATTAGGCAAGGGCTTCTTAATTAGAATTTTGCGAGCGCAAACCGCAATTCTTTTTCTCGCTCTGCTCCCACTGCTACGCATGCTTTTCTGTTTGTTTGTCCAAAACCATTACCACAACCTTAGCGAGTAGTAACGTCTTTTTCTCTTCTGCTTTTGCCTCGTAGGTTCATGGGAAATTGCGACGCAATTAATTGTTTGTGAAAGCGCGTGGGTTTAAACTTTATACTTAACAAAGAATTTGTTTTGATTAATTAAGGTTTGGGAATGAAAGGAAAGGGAGCTGTGGAGTCAAATTGAGTCGCACGTAACGTAACCTCTGTTTCCGATGCTTGATCATTTTGTCAAGCACTTCACTCTTCATTTCACTCGCTCCCACCGAGCGTGCTGTATCAACACTTTCTCTCTCCATTTCCATTTCTTTCCACTTAAAACATCCTTTTATTATCTCGTTACTATTATTATATATAATGTCCTCTGTGAGGAGAGAAAATATTAGAAATTTTTTTTTATTGTGTGTAAGTTATTTTGTTTTGATAATTATACCAAAAGGAGTAAATGTTATTTTTAAATGAATAGTGCTACACAATAAAAAAAATTAATAGCTAAAATTTTATTTTAATTCATGAATAATTTTTAAATAAAATAAAATGATAAAAATTAGTCATTCATTCAAGAATTAATAAGTATTCTTACTTATTTTATCAAAAGTTGGCATTTTTTTAAAATATGAAGATGATAAATAATAAAAATATTCTCTTTATTAGTAACTGAAACTGATTATAATATGAAATGAGTTATAGCCATACAATGTAGTAAGAAAATTATACGAAATTGTGCAGATCTATTGAATTTAATAGCCTCTGGCCCATCCTACGAGACAATGATCTTGCACAACTTTTGCATTTTGTTATTTCATTATTTTCGTGGCTATATTATCACACAAAATACTTTTTTTTAATGTAAGATATATAAAAAGATGTCAAATTTTGAAGTTCATTCCTTAAACAGCTGTAAGTCAATTGCTTAATAGTCTAACAGCACTTGGTAATTTTAGAAGATACGTGTCAGAGATATCAGTGGATCTCATTATTCGTTTAATTTTTTTTTGGGTTTATTCTTCATGTTTAAAATTTTAACTTTATCATCACAAATTTCCTCGACTTAATTAATAAATGTATGAATTGGTTGGAAGGAAACACGAAATTGGAGGTGAGGCAATAAGGAAAAAGAACAGTAAGCATAAAAGTACAAGAACTCAACATGGAAATAAATGGGCACGTTGACTGATCCAAACGTGGATATGAAAGGGAGAAGGCAACTGAAGTCGTGCCGGAACTTGGAAGCCACGTTTCTACATTCTAGGCCTACAAGGCGTTTTTCAACGGTCACACCAAGTGCCACTTTATTATTACATTCAGTAAACTAAAATTATAAAACTTATATAGCATAATTATTTAAATAACTAAATTAAATATAAAAAATTAAATAATAAAATTTAAAATAAATCTTAACCTTGAATATAATATTTAAAGAATATTTTAAAATTTTATACAAGTAATAAAGTCTTATAGTGTATTGTATAATATAATAGTGAGTCAAGCCCCCAAAATTCACGCTCATCAAATACAAGTCATTCTTTTTCTCTTTCTCTTTTTATTTTCTCTTTCTCTTTCTCTTTTTTTCCTTTTCTTTACTCATTATTAATATTGACAATTACAAGCTGTGTTTAAATTACAAATGAACATATGAAATTCTAACCACTGCATCAATTTATCATGGCACTGCTTCAAAGAATCAGCAATGTGGTTGTAATACTTTGAAGCTGGCCTCAGACCAAAAGAAACATGATGGTGGCATTGGTCCACAGTTTGAGACAAAGGCACACCGCAACAAGCAAAATGGACAATATTAGAGGCTCAAAACAACACAACGGGTAGCTCAAATTGGACAGGACAACGGACGCTCTTGGCACTGGCGGGTCGTTCGCTGTGCTACGGCGTGCAACTTTTGAGACTCGCAATGCCACAATCAAAATGAAATGAATTTCTTCGCAATGTTCAGCTTATCGTGATAAGAGTAAGAATAAAATTCAAATTTTAAAACTATAATTTAAAACGGGTTTTAATCTCTGCCCTCTCAACTTAAAGGAGAGAGAATTTTTTTTCACTTTTTTACTAAAAAAAATGAAAATGAAATTGAACCATCTCCCCAGAAGCCTCCTTACCCACTCGCAACTTGCCACACCCATGCTAGAATTTTCCAATTTTGGAATGCCAGGCTGCCACTGATAGTAACGACAAGCCAAATCCGCATGTGGCCCCTTCTCGCCGCTTTTGTGGAACCAAGAAAAGTTTTTAGAGTAAATTACATGTAATTTTAATTTAATTTTCATTTCTATAACTTAAAAACACATTTTTTTAATATTTTACATAATAAATAATACCTTCTATTAATTTAATATTGACATTAAAGAATATGTTTAAATTTAGTCATGAAGGGCATAAATAATTTATTCAAATTTTTTTAATATCACTATTGGCTGAGACTTGAGACAACATTATTACTTACGAGATAATGTTTATGACGGCTAACCAGCATCTCTACATCATTAGGATTAAAGAAGCTGCAGAGGTAATCAAATCGAATCAAATATTAAAATATTTGCCAATAAATCAGCCTTTAAACTAGACGTCTTTCCCTGATTGGACGAGCCTAATAATCAGACCAACTCATGAAGGGTGGGTGGGTATCTCATGGATTTTCGGATAGTGGGCTATCATTGGAAGGGCTCGAACGGATTACTAAATATCTAAAATGATGCGAATATGAACTTGAATTCCGCAAACAGCATATCACATGCAAATTAATGGCAGGTACAATCCAACACTCATGATATTATTTCCCATTCCACTGAATATAGAAAAATATCATATCACAAATAAAAACTAAATATAATGCTTTAGAGATAACCACAAAGCATTATTACTGTCTAATTAGATTAGATGCGTTATCAGGTGGGCCACAAGAAACTTCACTCTAGATTAATTTAATTAAGAAGCAGTAATGTTTATTTAAATTGATCCACTCACTTGAATGATTTGATAAACACAACCAAAGGTCTGAGCCTTCGGTCCTTTCAGAGCTTGGCTATCAGCCCATTCTGAATAGGCTTCGCGGGCATCCCGTTTTCCTTATCATCCAAATCACTTGCGCTTGGGGGAACATCTACAGCTGGGGAGCAGTTGAAAAACCCATGTGGCTGCATCATGAATTATATGACTAGATGAATTCCAACACTACTTACAGAAAATTATTACAAGTTTTTGTTTCCAAGCAAACAACTTTGTTCCATAGATGCTACTGAATACTCCCAAAGACTAGTCCCTAATTTTTCTAATATAGCAAGATAAACTTCAATTTGAGATGTTGTATGAGCACATAATCTCGTATGTTTGAGTGCAGAGTGTTTTAATCTGAGTCTCATTTGAAATTTGCATAGAAAGAATGGCAAGGACATAAGCTAATGTTGAGTGGAATACCATAAGCATAAAACCAATGTGATCCACTGGCATAACAGGCCAGTCTTCCAATCGAGGAATGTGTGTCACTCCAAATACGTACCTGGAAAATTTTGACCAAATCAGATGACATGTGCAAAGAATGAATAACCACAACAAATACAAAAGGCCATAGAGCGCAATCATCAGCCATAGATGGCTGAAGCCAACCAACCATCTCAGCAACTATGATAAGCTACACTGCATATTCAAGTGTGAAATGGATCTATGGAAGTGCAGCATGCATAAAGCAAGGCTATACTTCAGAATATGTGCCAACTACCAAGTATATATCATCACTATCATTGATATCATCTCTCACAGAAATAGAATCAACTGAACTAACCAAAGAACAATATCAGCTTCCTCCAGTGATCTATTTTGCTTAACCCAAGTAACCAAACCCTCTCCAACACGTGGATTTTGATTAGGGAACTCTCCTCCAGGATGCATTTCATCGCTTGCATAAGGAGTGACCCAAAGATTGTGCTTCAAGAAAGCTGCTCTTCTCAGAACCTTGGCCTCTGAACCAGCTAAAGGTAAACAATTTGAACCAGGCACTAGCTTGTAACCTGTTAGCTGCCCAGTTCGGTTTACAGTCCTTGTGTTCCGAACCTAAAACAGGAAATTCACTTAGGCAACTCTAGGTGCAGGCTATTAAAAGAGCGTTTTGAAACAAGTAAACAATCCCGACTTTCAAAAATAATTACAGACACAGTAAATATGCGTGTAGGAAATATGCAATTGGAATATTTGAAAACAGAGAAGGCAGAAGAAAGAGATGATGAAGTAGCAGACATAAAGACATTCTAGTGTCAATACAGATTAATGATTTAGAAAAACATATTAAGGCTCTTGGAACAACAACCACAATTGATACATTATAGACCAACAAGGAAAAATCAACAATATAGTATGGGACCCATGGATACTAGTACCTTGCAATCTTAAATCAATACGAACACCAGAAACATGCAATCTCCCAACGAAACCACTTAATCATAAATTTGGTCGATTTATGTAAATAAATTTAACATACATGATACATCTGTAGCATAAACACACACTACACAACATCCTTCATGCTTTACAGTAAGGCAGAAGCATAAAAGCAGTAGCCAAATTTGAAATTTTCACTGATTGTCCCTGCTACCACAATATCTACAGGGGACAGTGACAGAGGGCAGAAATATCACCCTGAAAATTTAACTTTTGTTTCTGTTTTTTTTCCCCCTATAAACAAGTAGAAAGAACTTACAATCCAATGCCTAGCAGATAAAGGGTTACAATCACGCATTGCTTCCAATTCTGATTTAAGCAGTTTTTCCTCAGCATAAAATGCATTGTTGTGAACATTATTCTTTCCTGGCTCTTCAACTTTGACATCCACCTCAACAACCTGAGCACGGAGAGGGAGTTATCTGTTAATACCTTGTCATATTGTTCATGAACACCTAATGACAATGAATTTTCTAGCTTAGTAATGGAAAAGGAAGAGTTTTATATCAAAAAGGAATCATAGAATGAACTACTAAGTTATAAAACCAAAAGTTCAAAATGGCATATTAAAAGGAAAAATAAAGAAAAAGAAAAAGAAAAGAAACTTCATATAGCCATGGGTGGCTATGTCAAACATCATGCTAGTTATTGGTTAACGTGACACAATGAAAAGAGAAACTAATATGTACTCTTAATATATGGCATTCTTCAAAACACTCTGACTGCTTATCTTCCTGCAACAGCATGCAAGCCACCTAGCTGTAGACTTCATGCAATTATTTTTCTAAAAAACAATACTAGGGTTGAGCACCGATAAGAGGGCAGGGGGGCAACATTACACTGGCTTAAAATATCGGAGGACATGTCAACCAAAATTTTCCTTTGACATTGAAGACCCTTCCCACTGAAAATAAAATTGCATACTGACCTGATTAAATGCTTCACCAGGCTTACAATCAACTGCCATGTCCATACGGGCAACAAAAAAATGTTGGTGGACAGGTGCATATAATCCAGGTGCAATAGTTGTGCCATATTTTCGAGTTTCACCTGGTTGCAATGCTCCTAAGCTGAGAATTCCTGTGAGCTTGACCTCGGCTTCTATTTTTCCATCCTGCAAGAAGCATGGAGCAAATACAAAATTACAGAGACAAATTGCTAGCATACCTAAGTTTAAAAAAATTTAAATCCACCAAAAAGCCATAACTGAATGCCGGGAGAGAGGTAGGAAAAATAAATTCAGGAGAAAAAGAATCAAACTTAAAGAAAAAGAATAGATTTCATAACCATGCAGCTAAGTTGAAAAAATTGAAATAAAATGTCTCTGCAGAATAATATGATGATGCAAGCAATGTTACCAATCTTCCTTTCTTTCTGGTTCAGATGCTACGATACACAGCAGGACCACCCTTCCTCTCTGAATCCCTCGCAATACTCTCTACTCAAACTTAAACCTGAGACACTTCTTTGTATATATTTAAAGGAAGTTATATCACTAGGCCTTAACCATTGATGCGATTCTACCAATCTCATTAGACAGACTCACAGATCAATGAATGTAGACATCAACTTGCCTGATAAAAGTGCCAGAAAAATCCATATTCATAGTTAGCCACGGTGCATACAAAAGACACTGTCAGCCTTCTAGACCGTCGAACTTCAGCTAAACCTGTTCTCCAATCTTGATGCTTCCATAAAATACCATGATCTTCTTCATGCAAGCAAACACAATTCTCTATTGTTTCAACACCTCCATTAAAGTTTGTGAAGTGTGCATCAAAGTACTTTATATAGCCTAAACAATCACAACCCTGCAATAATGGCATCATGCAAAACAAGTTTAATTTCATCTACACTGGAAAAGGAGAACAATTTAGGACATGAATGGTTGGAATAAAAGTGAATGCCTTAACCTTTTTGAGAGAATGAGCATTTTTACCCAGGCCATCTTCTCCAGCATCAAAAGCATTCTTCCTATAGTGAGGATCATTTGGATCCCCATAAGGGACCACCATCTCAACAAAACTCAACCTGTGGGCCACTGGCCTTCGCCCCCGACTTCCATCAATATAGGCTACTGAATAAATAACCAAACCCTCCCTAGGAGTGAAACCAATACGAAAGTTCCACTGCAAGTGAGCAATTACTTTTAGAAGTTTTCAATATGGCTCCTATGAATTAGTTTTAGAAAAAGTACACAGACAAACAATTACCTTCTGCCACTGAATAAAGTGTCCGTTGACACGAAAACTTGGACCTTCAGGCTGAATAATCTGTAAGGGTTTCACATCACTTCGATCAACTCCTCCCCGGGTTTCACCAGAAGTATAATTTCTTAGTGGATCAGCAGGTGGAAGGGGGATTAATTTACGGTCTTCAAACTCAAAGAACAACCATATTTTGCATATCAACAAGTACATGGATTCCTTCAACTGGACGAGCATAGCCATTTTCCATAGGGCAGTCACTCTCAGTCCTACAAAAGATTAGTGGTTTAGCAAGTCTGCGGCTAGGAGCATCAGCATCACTATGATATCCAGCACACCTGTAAGTTTTGGCACCTCAAGTATTAGAGACATACATGAAACAAATTATCATACAATGTCACCAAATCATCTTGAAGCAGTAACTGACCAGGGATCTACCATCACCAGATCCATATCCTCAATCCCTCTCTTCTTCATTGCTTCTTGAAATGGAGGAAAGTCCTTTACAACAGCTTCACATTCAGCATACTCCACAGCATCCTGTATGCGTAAAGTGAATAACACAAATTAATGTTGATTTGAAACTGATGGAAATAAGGACTAACATGTCAGTGTGGTAGTTGCAGTAATTATCACAATTGGAAATACTTCTCAATAGGTTTATTTGGCTGCATGCAAGTGTACAAGAAACTATTTTGGATAGTTGATGCAGAATGATGACGAATTTGATTAGGGCTTCAATTTGGGAATTAGAATTTTTTTATGAAGCATGGACATTTCAAGGAAGGGGCCACGTTCGTGTCAGACATGACGCAATATTTGAAAATACATGTGGATACATCAATATTTGTTTTTGCCATGTCTGTGTCGTCTCATGAAGAAATTCCTAGGTAGTCTAAGAGTAGCACACCAAACCAGTGAAAACATAACATGTTACAAAAATATGAATGTGAACCATCAAATTAAATTTATAATATTATATAATAAAATTTATGTAAGATCTAAACCGTTGAGAGTATTACTCTCAAAGTACATAAGAATTTCTTCATGTTTCTATCCATGTCATAGTCATACTTCTTACTTCTTAGATAATTAGAGGCTTTAATTTGGAGGTTTTTAATTGTTTGAGTAAGGATTTTATCCTTTGTTTGGATAATAAAGAATTTTCAAAATTGTGCTTGTGTATTCGGTTACTTGGTTCTTCATCAATAGGCCTACAATGTCACTAAGATTAAGTTCAAACTTCAAAGCATAACAAATGAAAGTAATGTAATTTTTTTCCCTTGAATTTACTTCTGATATAATACAAAAAAATTGTTGTGCCAACAACATCTTAAGATTAATAAAAAACCATCAGTATTGGTGGTGATTCCAATTCTCTAGGCTCTCCATGCAAGTATTACCAAAGTCATTTAAATTCTGAAAGGTGAACATCACACCACAAATAGATTGTGCCAATGGATCTTCAGATCAATAAAGAACCATTAATGTTTGCTGTGAGTTCCATTCTAAAAGCTGTTCATTCAATTTATAGAAAATTTGCAAAAGAAAAAGGCAAAATAATGTAGTTATCAATAACCACGGGGATGAGGAACACTCAACAAATCCTAATATGCAGCACAATTTTCAGGAAGCATAAAATCAAATAATATTTATGTACCATTGGAGGCTGAACATTTGGAACAACTTTAGAAGAAACTACTTTGCCCCTATGGTGGCCACCTCGAGTCACTGCATGAACTTCTCTAAGTTCAACAATCCATATGCTTGTCTCATTTGACCTTTTGTTGTAAACAACTAGTCTTGCTTTCCTCGGGGGAAGTTTAGTCGGAATCACAGGTCCACCTTTAGTCCTGGGTAGCAGTGATGGCTGGAAAGGAGGAAAGAAATATGCATCTGCTAATGCAACAACTTGCTTATCTGGTTCTACCAAGACTACTTCAACAAAGCGCATGCTATCCCTCACCTAACAATATAATCAAAGAACTTCATCAATATGCAAATCCAAGGACTTAAGAGAGGTTATAGGCAATATCTAACATAGTTTAACCATTACTTGGCAATAAATTCAACTATAATCTACATTGATAAAAACAATTGTGTAATCTACCTCAGGGGTTGCCCCAGCTGCCCGAACAGTTGCTACAGCTACTGATATTTCTGCAGCAGATAATGGATCTAAAGGGTGGCATGTTTGAACTTTTGCCATGGCTGGTATACCTATGCCAGCAGGTAAGAAAAAGAAAAATTCAATAGAAAAGAATTTCATTAATGAGAAATGATAAGAAGTACAACTTAGGGGAGGATAAAAGATCCTCCAAAATAGAAAAAGCCTAAATACAAGAAAAATGGCCAAGAAACACAGGGAATAAAAATAAGTATGCAGCAAGGCTTCCCAATCTCTCAGCAAATCCGAGATAGCAACACGCTTGAAGCAGCCATGAGAAGTACACTGCAGTGAAGCCAACAACATAAACTCTATCCCGGATCAAAATTGGGGGCAGAGAAACACCCTTAAAGATACGAATGTTCCTCTCCAACTACACACACAAAAGGACTGCATAAGCTACACACTGCCACAGAAAGTCCATCCCGTTGGTCTCCAAATTGAGAAGGAATATTAACAGGTTGATTAATAGAAAATATCTCAACGTGTGTATTCCTTTCTTTAAGCAATTAAAAGGCTAAATGGCAGTTCATTCAACTAAGTTCTCCTGAATGACAGTTAAAAGTTCTGATTATCCCATCACCAAGTATATGGATTATGGACAATGGAGAGGTTAAACTTAAACAAGAAAATAGCATAGAGTTGACACAACAAATCCACACACAAAAAAAGAAGATTGATCCAGGATAAGGGAACATGCAGTGTGCACTTTACCAAGTATGCAAGTAAGAAAAAGACTCTGCTGCTCTGTTTTGTAGCTGAGAGTATAGGGGGGGAAATAATAGTCAATTTTAAATGAAATTTGTCAGTGTCAGCTAACTAGAATAGATGAAGACAAAGTCAAATTCAAATAAATAGATTCAATAGTACTTTGATATGAACAAGTTACTTATTCTACTTCAACGATTCTAAGTTCAACTATCATTAATCAGCAACCCAGAAGAAGATCAACTCAGACACCAAAACAATCACGGCGAAAAAACTCCTGAAAGAAAAAATCATTAGTGCTTGAAAAGTTTAAGACAAAAACCTTTGGTCGAAGTGGTTTTCGGATGAGGATCAGGGAAGGAATCGACGGCAGAAATCAAGGTGGCGACGGGGGCTCCGTTGCGGATCGAATCCCGAGGAGGGTCGGTCGAGGTGGCAGGCCAATCGCGCAAGACTTGCTGGGGAGCTGGAGCTGCGGAAGAAGTACCGTGTTTGTTATTGTTGCCGCAACAAGGCGTCGCTTTTTCCTGAGCTGTGGCCATTGTAAAGGGTTAGCGAGCTCACCGTATCCGCCGTAGTAAATTCCACTGTAGTATTCTGCTGACATACAGCAATGCCTCTGTGACTGTAGAAGACGGTTGCTTCCACTCTCCGCCGCCGCCGCCACCACCCCAGAGAGCTGCGAGCCGCGACCAAGATGGACGCAGGTGTAGAAAATGTTGTTTCAGAGAGAAGAGGGAATAGGGGAGAGGGGTAGGAGGCAGATGGTGGATACAGACACCTTTTGAATGCAATGAAAAGGGGTGTGTTTGTGAAGAGGTTGCTTTCCTGTGAAGGACGAAAGCGATGTAAAGTGGTTTCGGTAAATTTATCCAATTTATTTTTAGTTATTGCTTTGTCCATCATCCCCGTCCATTAGAACAAGCACAGTGGCTGCGTACCGACATGTTTGCCAATCAGCACTCGGCAAGACGGCAACCAAAGAAGACGACACTGACACACAGAAAACTACCCACAAAAATAGGAGGAAAATGGAACATGTAATGGGTGGAATTATTGGACACCGCACCTGTTAAGAGTGATTTTAATTTTTTAAATTTAATAAAACAGTTTTAAATGAAGCAGATTGGCGTTAAACATTTTGAGATATTCGAATATAGACAAATTTATTTATTATTATATTTCGGTGTAGTTGTGCCTTATCAAAGGCACTTTTCTTTTTATCTACTCTGTTATTTCTCCACTTTGTGATGGCGACTTCTTCGAGGAGAACAAGAGTTGATGGCACTTGACAACTTTTCCTTCGTTGTCACTTCTTCAATTGTATGTTAAGAAATTGTTACTCTTAACATTATTTTTTTCTTTGTTCTTTCTTTACATTTTTTTATTCATGAATAAAGAAAGACTCTTCTTATCTGTTGGTACGGGTTTTTCCAAAGACTTTCCAAGTCATGTAATGCTACCGATAGTGACACATCATGTCATCTATTTAGATGACTTTCTCCAATTTAATTAATATCACGTCATGTGATCTTTTTTAAAAAAATTTTTACAAGTAATGTAATATTATATAATATTATGAATTATAAAAAAATTTGTAAATTATTTAATGTTACATCAAGTTAAGTACTACTATAATCTCCTCCAAATAAATTTAGAATTTTAGAATTTTATAAGAGAAATGGTTACAAAATTTTGAAAACAATATACATAATGAAAATAGTATAGCATTTTTATGATTATTAATAAAAATATATCAATTAAAAATAAAAATAAAAAATAAATCAAACACTATTTATATTTTTATTAAAAAAAAATTTAATATTCAGTCAATTATTTATATTTATAAAAAAATAATGATATATAAATTATTTGTGATACTTTTATAAATAATATTTTATTACATTAAATAACTTGTATTTGGTTATTTTTATTTTTTAATTTATACACAGTATAATTACATTAAGATGGCATATAAAGAAAAATTACAATTTTCAAGGACTTAATATTATATAGTGTATGTATGTATATAATTTTTAATTAGTATATATATTAAATTTTTAATATATATAAATATAAATATATATTTAATTATAACTTAATTTAATCATAATTTAATTATTAAATTATTAAACTACAAATCAATTCATTTATCAATTTAATAACTGATCGAATTTTCAGAGCTTTGGATAATGGACGTTTAGTAAATACATAAAATAACATATTCGTTCCAATTTTCAAATTCTTAAAATGTCATGGGCTATCTGTCAGCTAAAGACAGGTTGAGTTAGGAACTTTTTAAAATAGTAAAATAATTGAAAATTCTTAAAATTTAAATAAAAGCATAAATTGATAATAAAAACTCCATAAAATCGTAAATATATATTTAAAATATCAATGAAAAATATGCGGTAACCTACGCATTATCTCATTTTAACTTTTTTTTTCTGTTTTGACAGGTTGAGTAGCATCTGGGCCACAGGCTGGCCAGTGTCCAGCCCACAGACTTAACAAGTTTGACTGTTGAAAAAAACTATTAAACAAACTGATAAATAGAAAATTAGCATGTTTTAACGTCCATTTAAATTAATTTGTTTTATAATTAAATAATTTATAATTAAAATTTCATTAAAATTTTTAAAAAAATTATTTTTTAAATTAATCTATTATTAAACATACACTTAATAAATTATATAGACTATTCTAAGTTCATGCCCATTCTTGACCTGGACTTTGGTTCTGCTGGACCTCCCTCCGCAGATACGTGAGGGATTCATTTCCATGATGTAATTATATACTCACAAATGAAGACCCCAGAGCAATTTCACGCATGAGTTGAATGACATGTTAGTTGTCTTAATATCAATCACATTCATATTCGATTTTTCTCCCTCTCACCTCCAAATACCCCCCTCCCCAACCAAAACAAAAAAATGAAGACCAAAAAAACAATTCAAAAGTAATTTAATTATATTTGTGTGTGAATGAATAATTTGGTTTAGAGTTTATCAAATCAACAAAGAAATTGCGCTAATTTTAGTATAATCACTTTCTACTTAATTGTGCTTCAGAAATTTTCGATTGCAAATTATAAATATAGAATTTAGCAAGTTCTTGGGACTCAAATTTAAAGTACTTAAATATAAATAATTAAATAGACTTACATAGTATAATTACTATATTTTTTATAAAATACAAAATATCTAATAAATATTGTAAATGATCAAACAAATGGATATTTTTTTGTTATTTTACTCCACTAATAAGGGGTTATTCTTTTTTTTTTTTCTTCTTCTGCTTACTCTTTGTTTTCACTCTTTGTTCTATATGAAAACGATTATGAATTGAAGTTGCATTGCTCGAGGGTAGGGCGTGGGGTAACCACTCTACCAGAAACATCATCCTAGCTATCATGAAGAGGCTTGAGTGGAATTGGCAATTGAAAATCATTCATCAGTTATAGGAAAGTAAATAAAGGTGCAGATTAATTACATGGCCAACCTCAGTATAAACCAGGATGTAATGGGAGTTGCTACTCCCAGAAAATACTCTGTCATTTTTTTTTTTTTTGAACTTTTGCCTCTTTATTTCAACAAAGAAAAAGGAAAGCAGAAGCGTATGTCTTTGTTTGAAATTGTTATTACACCAATTTGAGGTGAAAATTTGACGGATTAATTTTTTATATATAATTAATTTTAAAATTTTCACCTTTATCTTGAAGAGATTATATATCAAACTAACTCTTAATTTGTATATTTAGAATTCATTATAAAATTAAATTTATTTTTATTTTATAACTTTTTAAACAAAAGATTTTATTTATAAGTTATATTAATTCTCAAAATTTATGATTTCAACCATATTCAAAAAATTTCTCATGCAATGTTTCGTTATATATTGTTTTTCTTGATGATTTTAACACTCTCGTGGTTATAATAAAGACTTAGCAATGTTCTAAAAAAGTATGTAAAGTTAATTGTAGAACCAGACAACTTAAAATTTAACTTGGCTAATTATTAAATAGCTGAGTTTTTTTTTTATGCAAATAGCCGAGATCAAAACTTGACAACATTTTATATCAAAAAAAAAAATTGAAACGATCAATAAATTGAGCTTAGCAATTAAGCTGAAAAAATGATCAAGTTTATGATGTGGACATAATAAACATAATAGCACAAGTCAATGAATAAGTCACTAAAATTGAGTTATTAATAATTGAAGAGTTACTTTCTTCGTCTATTTTTATTTTTTGTTTAAGGTTTTTATACAATGATTAATAAAGTTATTAAATAATCTTAGTTATAAAAAAATATAATTTAACATGACTAAATTATTTATTCTCTCACTTCATTAATATTTTTGTTCTTTCTCAATTTTACTTGTTCTACTAATTTTTTCTATAATAAAAGATAAAAATAAAATTAAAAAAGTATTAATTAATATTTTTTAATATTAATTAATACTTATTTAATATTTTTAAATAACAAATATTTTTAAATAAAAAATTTATTTTATACGATAAATAAAAATTGACCAAGAGAATAATGTGTAGGAGATCAAAAAGTTAATTAAAAAATTAAAACCTTTGTGAATTTACTGTAACAAAAAATCAAGTCAATGAATTGTTGGGGACAACAATCAATTGAAGCAATTTTGGTAGTATTCTACTCCGAGTGTAATTAAATAGAAAACCTTACAACATCTTAGACTCTTAGTTAATGATTTTTTTTGGGGTTAAGAGTCCTTAATCATCTAGTTGGTCACATGAATTAATGCATCTGATTTAAAGAATGTGGCCACGCCAATGAATAATTGGTCAATTTGGTAAAGTCCGAGGCCGAAGGCCATAATCATCCATGTAGTATTAATATAGATGTCATTTTGTTAGCTGTTGAATCTTCAAATGCTGGCGGGTTTGTCGCCAAAACGAAGATAGCTATTTTTAACGGGTAATACTATATTCTCTTTAAAAAAATTTAAATATTCTTTTTAATATTAAATAAAATAAAAATTAAATAAAAATAAAAATTTAATATTTTTTAAATGTAAAAAATATTTAATATTTCTTTTATTTAATAATTAAAGGATTTATTAAAAAATGGGTTTTATTTAATATTTTTAATATTTTTTTTAAATTTTACTTATTTCTACTAATTCTTTCTCAATTAAATGATAAGGACAAAGTAAAAAAAAAATTTAATACTTCTTTAATATTCTCAAATAATAAATATGTTAGGAACAAAAAAATTTTTTTAAGATGACTTATAAAAGTAGACGGTGATCAAGTAAGTATTAAAAAGATTATTAAAATGATAAATTATGAAGATATAACAAAACTGTTTTTAATAAGATTTTATTAACATGTACCCTTAAGGCACATGTTAAGGAATACAAATAGCATTATATCACCTTTTATATTAACAAAAATATTATTTTTATACCTTATTTTATATCTCTCTACATACCTATCCTAAATGATAATAATTAAGAAAAAGAAATTTTTTTCATATTTTTCTTTTCTCTCTCTTCATTTTTGTCATAAAAAGAAGGTGTATAGAGGAGGTGTAAGATTGAGGTGCAAAAATACGATAGTTAATCCATTAATAAATCTTAATTACTTATGATATGTTTGGAATGATAAATTTTATAATTTGATTTCATTTTTAAATCATATTTTTTGTTTAAAAAATTATAAAATAAAAATTAATGTGATTTGGAAATATATGAAAATAAGAGGATTTGAGTGAATTTTATATAAATTTACTATTGTACCCTTAATAAAAATGTAATAATCACATTATTATAAGTGTAAAAATATAAATTTTTTAAAATAAAATCATTTCAATTCTTTTTTAGTGCATTCCAAATATAAAAATTAATTTTTAAATAAATTTAAATTATATTTTTTAAAAATAAATTATAAATATATAAATTGATTTTCAATTCAATTGAAATTAATTTAACTCAACTCAATCTAATTTAATTTTAATTTTTATAATTCTAAATATATTCTTAAAAAAAAGTATTAATATTTAAGAATTTGAATATATTAAACATTTATACTTTTAAATTAATAATTTTTATTTTTGATTCCTTAACCTTCTCTTTAAGATATATGTTAACAAAACTTAAATACTCTATATCATTTAATTATTTATAATAATTTTTTTAAAAAAAATTAAATTCTTTAATTATACAAAAATATATAATTGAACAATAAATTATAATTAAACTTATTCATAATTAAAGTTTTATTTTTTGAAAATATTTTTTATTTATTATTAATATAAAAAATTATACATTATTATTTAATTATATACTATCAAATTATTAAGTAACTTAAATATTATAAAAAAATCTTTCTACTAAACAAAATTAAATCTTATTTAAAATTAATTTAATAATATAAAATAAATTTTTATTAGATAGCATGTTTTGATTGTAATATTCTTATACTCACCAACCAAAGGATCCATCATGCTATAAAGAAAGAAAATGGAGCAAGGCAACAAACCCTACAGTTTGTAAGGACCAATCCTTTCTATATCATTACTGAGGAATGGAGGATGATAGTAACCACAGCCACCCACTGCTCACTCCGCTAAACCAACACGACCGGACCGGCGCACCAGATACAGCGGTTTTCACCGCCCAATCCGATGACATCCCTCCGATTACCGGCCCGGGCGATTTAGCCAGAGAGTTCCTGGTAGAGTTCAAGAAGCTCTGGTACCTCGCCGGCCCCGCCATCTTCACCTCCGTTTTCCAGTACTCCCTCGGCGCCGTCACACAGGTCTTCGCCGGCCATCTCGGCACCATCGAGCTCGCCGCATTCTCCGTCGAGAACTCCGTCATCGCCGGCTTCTGCTTCGGCATAATGGTAAGCTTGGGAAGGGAACAAATTAACTGGGTTTTGGTCAATTGTATATATAACGAAAGTGAAGCGCTGATTTTGAGTGGTTGCAACGCAGCTTGGGATGGGAAGCGCGCTGGAAACGCTGTGCGGGCAAGCGTTCGGAGCTGGGCAGGTTTCTATGCTGGGGATATACATGCAAAGGTCGTGGGTGATTCTCAACTTCACGGCGCTGCTCCTCTGCCTGCTCTACATATTCGCCAAGCCACTTCTCATGGTGATAGGTCAGACGGCGGCGATATCGGAGGCGGCAGGGGTGTTCGCCATCTGGATGATCCCGCAGCTCTTCGCTTACGCGATGAACTTCCCCATCCAGAAGTTCTTGCAGGCGCAGAGCAAGATCATGGTGATGGCGTGGATATCGGCGGTGGCGCTGTTGCTGCACACGGTGCTCAGCTGGCTTCTGATGCTGAAGCTGGGGTGGGACCTGGTGGGTGCGGCGGTGGTGCTGAACTCGTCGTGGTGGTTCATAGTGGTGGCTCAGCTGGTGTATATCCTTAGCGGGACATGTGGTTCAGCTTGGACGGGCTTCTCCTCCGAAGCCTTTCAGAGCCTCTGGGGATTCGTTCGCCTCTCCCTCGCCTCTGCTATCATGCTATGGTCCGTCACACCCTTTTCATTTATTATTATTATTAATATTACTTTCATTTAATTTCTGTCATTTATATTACCAAACATCATTTTGGTGGTATAATTCTTATACTATTCCAATTTTTCGTTTAACTAGAAAAGTAATAATCGTGGATTTATCACTTTAACGTAAGTTTTATTGTTGTTCTAGTTTTATTTTATTTTATCTTCGTTGTGATGGGATTCATACATGAATTATGTTTTGTTTAAAATTTTTTAGAAGTGTGAAACTCACACACTAATTATATTATATTTTATGTTTATTTTAAAATATTCAAAGCCTTAGTCATTTTGTTTAAAAAAAAAACACAATATATTTCGGTGATTTTCAGGATAATTAACTTTTCCTTAAAATCTTGTGCAGCCTAGAAATGTGGTATATTTTATGGCCCTGATCCTGTTCGCTGGATATCTCAAGAATGCAGTAGTTTCGGTGGATGCATTGTCTATCTGGTGAGTGGGGCCCGATCCCCCAGTGCGACCCCCAGCTATAATATATTTTTAATGCAAAATCTTTCCACGCATTTACCGTGCGCCACCACTTTTATTATTAACTACTTAAATTTCTAAAGAATCATCATCATGGAGTACAAAGAAAGAGTATTTTTAAATTTCATTACACGATTCGGCCTAGAAGAGAGGACAAACGAGGATCTCGTGTTTCATTAGTAAATAGTAGTAAACTGCATACTTTGCCAGTTGGCCATCAGTCCAGGAAGGACGATGGTGGTTTTTAATTTCCATATCATTTTGTTTTCATGCAGGATTCACATGCATACTTATAAGTTCTTAGTGCCGAAAGTTAATTAATCATTGTGTAAAAATCAGAATGTATATTGTAACCAAAACAAAAACAAAATAGAATGTTATAAACATAATATAAGTAAAAATGATGTACAAAATCAACTCTATAAAACGGCATATATATGGAAAAAAAAAAAAGGTAATGTCACAACTTCGCCCCAAAAAGAAGCACAATTCTTGTTTTGTATCATATTACTCTAGCCCAATGTAAAACCCAATTATGCTTTTTCTCTCACTTATTCAGAGTTCGGTCAACCATCATGTGCCTCATTATATATATATTTTTTGAATTTGCAGCATGAACATACTTGGGTGGACCGTCATGGTATCCATCGGAATGAACGCCGCCGTAAGGTTTGGTCTCGTTACACACGCCTTCATTCAAAATGCTGCTGCTATAGTTATTAACATATATTTTTTTTATTTTTATCTGTTATTTAAAATTTTAGTATAAAAATTTAAAAAATTAATAAATAATTTTTAATTTTAAATAAATATAATTATAATATAACTAATTTTTTATTTTATTAATATTTTTTCTTATCTTTAATTTCATTTAGTCTGCGAAATATTCTCAATTTGAGTCCTAAAACTGTGCAGTGTGAGAGTGTCAAATGAACTGGGGGCATGTCACCCAAGAACGGCAAAATTTTCACTGGTGGTTGCCGTGACTACTTCGTTTCTGATCGGTCTCTTGCTTCTCCATGGTTCTGATCATCTTCCGGGAACAGTACCCTTCCTTGTTCTCAAACGACCCAGAAGTGAAAGAACTAGTGGCGGAGGAGCTCACACCCATGCTGGCCTTGTGCATTGTCATCAACAACGTGCAGCCAGTTCTTTCAGGGGTTGCCATTGGGGCAGGATGGCAGACTGCAGTTGCTTATGTAAACGTTGCTTGTTACTACCTATTTGGTGTTCCTCTGGGCCTTATTTTGGGTTTCGTTTTTTGACTTGGGTGTCATGGTGAGCCATTCTCTTCCCCTTTCTTCCATTGTTAATATATTTGCTTTTTCATTTGCTTCTACTGTCAATTATTCATATTCATACTCTTGGGGAGAAATTCTTATATTAGTTCAGTACTGGTGACAGTAATCGTGGTACTTACAATATAATGGCGGCACTGATCTATTGAAGTTGTGCTAGTAGATGACCCTTTTTTCTTTTGGATGATTTTCAGGGGATATGGTCTGGAATGCTGTCAGGGACCATCATACAAACATGCGTTCTATTCTTCATGGTCTATAAAACTGACTGGAATAAAGAGGTAATTTTTTTTAAGAGTATATATTTAGTGATATGATTAAGATTGTCTAAATGTTGATGAAATTAAGGCTAATTTTGTGTGTGAATGGCAGGCCTCCCTTGCCGAAGATAGGATAAAGAAGTGGGGCGGGCATACAGATTCAAAAGTGGACAACAGTGGGAGGAATTATGAAGAATCATGAAAAGTATTGCAAATTCTTAATTCTAGCAGCAGATTTTTTTATCCTACTTGTTTTTCACGAGTTAAACGCAGAGCCTTTTATTTATAAACATTATTATTCTTAATTTAATCGTATTTATATTTAAAAAATATTGTTATTGCTATTTTTTTATCAAAATTTTTAATAAAATAATTTAACATGTCTGTTAACTTTTGAATAAGTAATTAATCTTATCATTTTATTCTATTCAATAATTTTTTTTAATCTTAACTGAATTTTTTTAAAAAATTTAATTATTTTTTTAAATATATAGCATTACTTTTTATATTTTTTTGGCGGGAATGATACCAATGTTTACCGGATCTCTCTTTACACAACTGGTATAGACCGATATTATAGCTCTTGTTTTACTTGAAAACTAGAAGAAAAACACATGTATGGAATTTATTTTTTTTCCGAAAATAAGAAGATAAATGGAAAAAGATTTGAAATTTTAGAAAAGGAAAAGCAGAGTAGATTATTGAAAATTTCTGTCTCGTCTCCCTATAAATAATTAAATACTGCCAAGCGAAAAAAACTAGAGTCATTACTTTCAATCATTTGTCTTTTTGTTTGGTTATCAAAGGGAGCAGACATAAGCTAGTGGCTAGATTTTAATGGATTCATGTAATTCGGTGAATGTGGCCAGGCCCAACGAATGATTGGGGAAAAGTCCGTGTGTAATTGTTAAATCATCAAATGGACCAAAGGCATATATGGTCCCCCCAATGATTAAACGTTGTTATTTTCAGCACAAATTATAAAGTCAATATTAAATAGATCGAAATCAAGTCACTAAAAATGAGTTAATAATAAAAAATTTGAGTAGAGAAATTATCAATTTAAACTTTTATATCACTATTGTAAACAAAGATAAAAAAAAATAGTATAGAATTGTATCAATTCTCATCAAGTTGAGATTGTAGAATTTGTAAACTAATAAATATATGGTTGAATTAGTTTATTTTATATTTAAATTAATTTATAATTAAAATTTTATTAAAAAAATTTTAAAAATAATTTTTTTAATTAAACATTACCAAATATATATTAAGTGCTTGTTTGGTTTGAGAAAAGATTTTTTATTTTTCTCATCTTATTTTTTATTTTTAAAATAATTTTTATTTTCAAAATTTTCAATTTTAATAAAATATTTTATTAATATAATTTTTATCACAATTACCAAGCTGCCATTACGTTTTCAGTTTCATATTTTCAAAAATGATAAAAATAACTATTGCTTTTAGGTTTGGTCCCATTTTAAGAAATATTTCATAAAAAATATTTTCAATAAAAACAACTAAAAATATTTTCAAACTTATTTCCTATTTTTATTGAAAATAAAAACAAAAAATATTCAAACCAAACGCACCCTTAGATGATGTTGATTTAGAAGTTTTTAGTATTCAAGGTTCAAACTAACTTAATTATTCAACTCAACTCACCCTTTTAATTCCAGTCTAGGTTGGATTAATCAAATTTATAAGTCAACTCGATCAAGCACATAGTCGTAGTTAAATAAATATAGACGTAAGGAGGGGCGGAACTAAATTAAAAAAGGGTGAGATAGGGAAAAATAAAAATTTTAAGAGGATTAAATTTATATTTAGAGATTTCTCCGGTACCCTTCATCTTTGTAAAGTTAGCAATATCCTTTTTATGTGTTAAAATATAATAGGTTAGTTAATAATATTTTTTAATCATAACTGGTTTATCAATCTATCCAATAAATAATATTTATTTATTTGTATTTTTTATTTCATATTCTAAATTTATTCTATTTATAAAACTGTTCAAATCTCAAATCTCAAATCTCTCAAGTTATTGCTAAAAAGAAAAATATTTTATTGAACCTTTTATGATAAAACTTTAAATTTTAAAAAGATTTTTTATAAAAAAAATCACAAAAAATCAAAATGAGAATGTTAGATAAAGTTACCAAATGTTAAAAAGAGAAACTGTAAAATTACGCTCTAAAATTTTTTATCAAACTTAAATTCATGTAATATAATTTTAAATAGAGTGAAATAATATTGAGTTCTTCTACATTTACGTGTTTTTAATGGGATTTTGATTTTTAGGTTGTTTCTGAAATTTTTATCATAATACCAATTTTTGTTCAATGAGTCGATTATTTACTTGAGATTTTTTTAAATAAAAGAACTTTTATATATAAAATTATAAATATTAATAAAAAGATTTAATTTTTTAATTATTATTAAAAAATTAAATAAAAAATAAATTAATAATATTATGTTATGTCGTAAGGATATCTGTACCCATAATTATAAATTGGGTACTGTAAAAATTTATTTTATATTTTTTATGAAAAATTACAAAGAAAACTTAAAAACAATTTCAAAAGTTTGGAGGCCATGCATAAAGTAGTTCTGTCTCTCAATATGACGTCATGCATGTAATCATTTGGACGGGCGAGTAGGGTGCTGGGTGGTAATTGTAATTAGGTGAGCCTTGTTTAGAGATTAATTATTGATAACTTGAAAACAAGATGGGAAAAAAAAATAGTCTTTAAAGAAAGTTTCTCTAAGAAACCAACCACCCAAATGAAAACAACAGTTTCGGACAACATGAACATATCAACGAATCAAATCCTTTCACACTATATATATCTCCAAATTGGCCAGCTAAAAGAAAGAGAAAATTATCAAGTTTAAATTTTTGTGAACTAGAATACGACTAAAACTGTGACAATGATGAAGTCCACTAAAAGAGGGAGAATTATTAAGCAGCAGAGAGAGAATTTGCTGTGCAAACAACAAAAACAGTCTGAATCCGATTGTGGCGTTGAGACAACGACTAATTATATTGCGTCTAGCAGAAATTACTTGTACAAAATTCGAGAATCTATGTTTCGTCCACACGACATGTGCTTGAGTTTGTTTTTAGGTCAGCTACCGTTTTCGAGGAACTGGTAGTTGAATGTTTGAATGACGGTTTCCGGGCGCACCCAACTTTTTGTACTAAGTTTTACGATGAGTTGGATGGTAATTTTTACAATGAGAGCTAAATAATTTGTATAGCGACGTTATACGAATGATATATTTTGAAGGTTTTACTATAAATAAATTGTAGTGTAGAAATGAAAAAAAAAAGGTTGAAAAGTTGGTATATATCATTAATATTCATTTTATGCTAAATTGTAATGAAGAAATAAACAAACTTGTTCTTTCTAAGTGGTATTATAAATTCTGATTAAAATAATTTTAATAAATCTAATCATATATTAAATTATAAATAATTTTAATTTTAAATAAACAAGTTAATTAATTTTAAAGAAAGGCATGTAAAAAAAGTTTACATTTAAAGGTTAATTTATTTAATCGACCTTTTACTCGTACTTCGTCATGATTTAAGTTTGATTTTCAAGTTTTTATAAGTACTTAATGAATTCAAAAACATATCCTAATTTTAAATTAAGATAAAAAAAATTTTAAATTAAATTTTTTATTATTAAAAAAGAAGTGTAATGTACCTTTAGAGACATTTCATAGACCACGTTTAAACAAATTTTTATTTATTTAAAATTTTATAAGCATGATATTCATGATCTAAATTTTTAATGTAATGATGAATTTGGTTTAAAAAAAGGATCCAAGATAAAGTGTCGATTTTGATTTACATTGATATCAATAACATGTGATGTGTGTGTTTGAGGGTTGAAGATATTGAGTTGGAATCTATTGATACCGTTAACTTGATACACTTACACACTCAATAAATCCTTATAGAAAAATCATTATAACCAATCCAATCGTTAAAAGAAAATTAATTATTATATAAAATCTTGCTCGTCAAATTTTAAAAAAGTTAGAGAAAAATAAGTTTATAATCAAATAGTTTGATTTTTTGAAAAAGTGTGCTACATGTTCATTTTAAGACATTTTTTTAGAAGATAAACAATGATGGGTTTTTAATTTCTCCTCAATAATGTCTTGTTTCATAAATAAAATATAAAAATGTCAAAACACACCCTTTTGTTAAATTACTTGCCGAAATATTATCTATTTTAATTTGTCAGATTAATTAGTTTTTTTTTATTTAATTTTCTGCGTTATGACGCGGATTGCGCAGTGGCTGGTTTTCCCAGCTATTGTTTTCGTCAAGCGAATCGAACATGGGATTGAATACAAGAGCGTACGTGGTCCATATGCAATGGCCTATAAGTTTTAAGGTGGCTTCTCCTCGTCCAGTTCTTGATGAAGATGCCACTGTAAAATATGCTTCCTTGCCTTTTGAAGCTCATCTTTTCTTATACCAAGAATTCCCATTAGCCATAAGCTTGGCTGTTGTGGAGGATAAAAATGTTTGTATGTTTTTAGAATAATATTTTTTTTACTCTATTAAAGTGACAGAGCTTAATAGGGACGGGAGGTGGCAGCTGCCTCCCAAAATAGGTTCCACCATTGAGTTCATGTATAATGGTAGCTCGTGTTTGCTTTTACACTTGTAATTACCCCTTAAAGATTTCTCACATGTTCTGCCATTGAATGTAAGGTAAATATATAAAAATAATGTTAAATATAATATTATATATTTATTTATCTTATATTCATTTATACAGAATAAAAAAAAACACTTATTTTAAAATTATATAAGAATTTCTCCGTACAAGATGGATGGTATTGGTTTTGTGAGAGACAAATGGCAACTTCCAGTCAACTGTCATGGGCCCAGTGATGGTGCCAGGGTGGCACTTACAGTGGACCGTGAGAGTGAGCATGTGTGTGCATTTCCTAAAATGTGGAGAGCTCCTCTGCCAAATAAATTTTAGGCTTTTTTTTAATTTGTGGCTAGCTTGCAAGGAGATATATTACCCACAAAATCAACTGTGCAAAGGAGGGGAATGCAAATTATGGGTGGCTGTTATCTTTGTGACTGTCATGAACAAACAACTAGCCAATATGTTATTGTTATGTACATGACCATTGTTAAACGAGTTATGGTAGTGTGACTGGTTTAGATATGTCTGATCACAAGTCCATGACTACAGTTTCAAAGAATGCTTTTAACGGGACGATCCAAGGTTCGAAAATACTTATTTTAAATATCTTAAATTTTTAATTTTAAAATAAACTTTTCTCTATCATATTTTTTTTTATTTTCTTTTAAATCCAAACATACACTTATGTCATGTTTAATACGCTGTATAATAGATAAATAATATAGTATAATTTATATTATTTATTTTTATATAATATTTTAACAAAACACTAGATAATATAATATTTAATTAAAATAATTTTATTTAATTTTAATTTTATAATAGATAAAAACTAAATTATTTTATCTTGTATAAGATAAGATGAAATTATTTTAATCAATTAAATTGTTATTAAATATTTTGTTTAAATATTATATAAATAAAAATAATATATAATTAATTATATTATATTATTAACAGAATTTTAGTATCTATGCAGTGGTCCTTAATTTTATTAGAATTGGAATTTTACCATTTCCGGAACTGCTGATTGCGTGGGAAGCCTGCCAAACTCTTTTATCAGAAGTACAAGAGGTTTTTTTTTTTTTTGGGTAAGTAGAAGTACAAGATTTTTAATTCCCAGAACTTCGACCACGTCTTGAAGTCAAGGTGAACTTTAAAAACAATGCAATGTGAGTTTTTTTTTAATGCGCTCTAAGGTATGTTTAGAGATAGAAATATGGAGGGTGAGTAAATTTTCATTTTTAAAATGTTTATAAAAGCAAATATAATAAAGACTGAATGGAGACTTACATAACAATTTTTTATTTGAAAAAAATTCTAAATACAAAAAATATTTACTGGAAATAAAACTTTTTTCATTTCCTTGCTCTCCATTATATATACTCTTCCATTTAGACATATAAAATTTTTCTAACTATTGAATAATAATAGTTCAAACAAATAGATAGAATTCATTCCTATTTCGGATTAAATTTAATGATGTAAGAATATTTATCATTATATACTTACAAGTTGGTGTTACTTTTAATTTAAACATTTTTCAGGCATATCCCTCACCTTAATCAATGTAACAGATAACATATCATCATACACTTTGATTGAATTCTATTTATTATTAAATTCTTAAATCTAGTCCAAAATAATTTCCTTTTATCTCCCATCTGTTTTTCTTTCCAAGTGCAGAAGACTCATGAAAACAATCCTTTTGATCTACATATAAACACTTGATTTTATTTTATAGAAAATATTAGATTTTAAAAAGTTTTAAACTAATATAACTCCTGACAAATTGATTCACTGCTAGTATATAAACAAATTTATATTATTATTTAATTATATATTAATATATTATTAAATAAATTTAATTATGATAATAATTAATTAAAAAGCCATAAACTTTTAATTATTTATTAAAATATAATTAAATAATAATATAAATTTTTTTACTAAAACACCCTCAATTGAAGACATATTATTTTTTAGTATTTTGCTCCGAGCCAAATGGAAAAACTTACAGCATCTTAGAGTTATTAGTTAATGAGTTTTTTTGGGTTTAAGAGTCCTACTCATCTAGTTTGTCACATTGCAATTAATGCACGTGTGAGCAGGGTAGGGTAGAAATAAGTTAGGTTAAATTAAATTTTTTTAAAATAAATTTGATTTATTTTATAAAATATTAAACTTAATCTTAATCTATTATTTGATATAAATTTTTTTTTAACTGAACTTTTTATAAAAATATAAAAATTTGCCTGACCTATAAATATATTTAAAAACTTACATTATATGAAAATTTTAAATTAAGTTAACAAGTCTATACTTTAAAAATTTTAAATAATTTGTGTCTTTAATTAAAATTATTAAATTATATTTAAAATTAATAAAATATATAAATTTATAATTATAAATAGTATAAATATTATAATTTTTTTAATTATATATATATAATAGATAAATAAATTGACCTTATTAAGTCAAATAAATATTTTTAACTGTTTAGTTTTAGCCTATTTAACTAAATAGATTTTTACAAAAGCCTAAATCTGACTTATATATTATATAAGCATAAGATTACTAAGATTGAAAATGGGTTAAACCGTAAGTTTTTGGTAGGTCGCCTAACCTATTTTTATTTCTATATGCAAAGAAAATTTTTACATTTTTTTAGAGTAAGTATTTTTTTATTTTATAAAAAAAATATAAAATAAATAAATACATAATATTAAATTTAATATTATTTTTATACACTTATCAAATATATATTTTCATGAAATAAGAAAATACACTTACTTAAAGAGAATACAAAAATTTTTCTGCACGCGATTTAATGAATGGGGCCAGGCAAATGAATGATTGGTCAAAAAGAAATTTGAGTAGTGGTGAAAGATTTGAGTAATAGGTATTGTCATAATACTTTGTTTTTTTTTATGATACTAATTGTTATTTGAAATGATTTG
The DNA here is from genome assembly GCA_019955255.1 of Castanospermum australe. Classification (NCBI taxonomy): domain Eukaryota; kingdom Viridiplantae; phylum Streptophyta; class Magnoliopsida; order Fabales; family Fabaceae; genus Castanospermum; species Castanospermum australe. Next base: position 150,947 of record NSJW01000184.1, read on the forward strand.
TGAAGTATTTATTAATTATTAATTTTAATAATAAATATTTAAAGTTTATTAAATATAAAAGATAACTTATAAGTTTTTGGCAATTAATTAACTACGATATTAATATAAAAATAAGTATTAAAATAATTGCCGTAAATAATGTGCAAACGTTCATAAACTTAAATCTTGTCTTGTCATTTAAAAAATAAATTTTATTAATATGTGTTATATATAAGAAATTTAAAAAATATTTATTATTTATTATTAAATTATTTTAATTATTTTAAAAAATATTAAATATGTTTTATATTTTTAAAATATTAAATATTTATATTTTTTATAATTAATAATTTTTATTTTTTATTTATTAACATATATCCTTAAAGAATATGTTGACAAAATCTTTTAAAAATAAACTGGAAAAGTCTAACGTATGACAAAAGCAAAATTTATCTGTTGGTTGTGAAATCTTCAAATGCTGGCGGATCTGTCACCGGCAGGCGCCAGCACAACGGAAACAGGTCTCTTCCTCTTCATTGGGCTGTTGTAGCTTCGTTAATTTTTTTGAAAAAGCTTATATACGAAGACCCAAAAGAAAAAAGTTATATATTTAAAATTTTGTAATTTTTTTTGATAAATTAATAAGTGAGTGATCTATATTATTTTACTCTATCCAACAAGGCAATAACTACTACTACATCTAATTAAATTTTATTAAAAATTTTAATTATATTTTTTAATTATATAATATTACTGTAATCTTTTTTTACCAAAATAAGATTCATAACATGTTTTCCTCTGCTTATCCGAACCTGATTTGATATCGACAGTATATTAAGAAAACTCTCATCCAATATATTTTATATAATAAAAATAAATTATATCTTTAAATATAAAAACTGTAATTCATTTTCTATAATTTTAGTAGACAATTTAAATAAATTAAATTTTATAAAAATATTATTTATTTATATAAAAAAGAAAAAGTCTAATCAATTTTAATTTTTAAGATATCAAAAAATTTAAAAAAATAATTTTATTTTAGTACATGAAAAAATTATAAAAAGATTATAAAAAATCAAAACACATCACAAGTTTTAATAAATATTTATAATAATTAATATTTACAGATCTCTTAAAAGTAAACGGATCACTAAAAATTTTGATTGAATCATCGTTCTAATTTTTTATATTATATTAATCGCTAGAATGATTATATTATTAGAACAAACTTTTTATTACTCCCTCCCCCCTAGTAAACAAGCATGTATTAGCAACCAACGGATAGCTCCGTTTCGAGAAGTGCTCCACCGTTTCAAAAGTGCTCTTTGCTAAATATTTTTTTTTAAACAAAATATTTTTATAAAATTTGATCTATTAAAATTATTTTATATATTTAATTTTTTTAAACCAGAGTTAACATTAACACTTAATTCTTGCTAAACATTTTTTTGCAATGGTGGAAGGGTCTGCTGCTAACTTATATAAAATTAACAGAATTTTATTTTTTATTATAAAATAAATTTAAAATTTAGTGTGAAAAGAGAAGCCAAACTCTAAAGTGTAAATAAAATAATTTTGGTGAAATTTTATTTTATAAATTAAATAATTTTTAAAAAATTGATGCAATTTGAGAAAATAATTTTGTTTTAATCTTTTGACAATGACATTTCTGTCAATAATTCTATATATCGGTAACATTTATAATTAATTTTTTAAAAATACCAAAACGTTCCATCTGATCTAATGCTTAAACATAGATTTAATACTTGGTTTTACTTGAGATAATAAGTACTATTTTCTTCAAATAAATAAATAATTATTGTCTAAATAAAAGATTAACATATAAATAAATTGGAAGATAAATTAAGGTTAAATTAAAAAAAAAAACTCTAACTATAGGTCAAGTGCATAAAACCTTCTTATATTTTAAAATACACAAACAAGAATCTTTAAACTTAACAAAATATGTATATTAGTATAAAATAAATTTTCCGTAAATGTTTAAATTTTTTTATAAAAAGTCAATATATATGATTTGATGAATATAGGAAATTGAATTAGTCAGAGCACATGAAATTTTCTATACATAGTTTATAATTGAAGAGATTTTTTTTATAATTTAGTCATAAATTAAATGAGTTTTTTAGAAACATTATTAAATTGGGTAGGCCACTTGCAGTTGTATTGATGTAATGCTTGTGTGGTGCAATTTGGACCATAAGGATTTTTTAATTTTGGTATTATAAAAGTTTAAAAAGAAGAGATGTTACTGGTTAGAATATGTCAATGAAAACTTGTGGTGATATTTTTAGATTTATTTTTATCACAAATGACCCTAAAAAATATATATATATTTGGATTCTAACAGGTGAATTAATTGTTGTCGACAGATTATATCATAAGTTTTAAGTTTAGTTTGATAAAAGAAAAATTTAAATTAAATTCATTGTACTTAAATGTGCTTTCAATGTATTAAAATAAATCAAAATCTAATAACAAGAATTATATATAATTAAAAACATTGTCTCTAGTTTGAAAAAAAAAATGTCTCTATCAGACTGCAATTCAAATTTGTGACGCATAGTACCCAAAGCGTTTTTGGCTTTTGCATCGATATGATAAAATAACAATCTTGTTACCTTGAAATTTCTCATATATAAAATAATAAAAAAAATGCCATTTTCAAATAAACGAAGACCGCCAAGCTTTTGGTACACAACAAGTAACATTTTTTTTGAAGGGAGGTATCATCCGCTGGTCAGAGGAGAAAAATTTTGAACGAGAAAAGGTAAAATCCTATTGAAAAGTGAAAACCACTTGTTAAAAACATTGAGAGAATCTGAAGAACTTGACGAGGGTTCCCTTGCATACTCTGAGTGCATGTTTGAAAATAATTTATTTTTAAATAAAAGTATTTTTTTAAAGTTTTTAATATAATTTTAATTATAAATTATTTTTATTATAAAATAAGTTAATCTAAATACATACTAATTATGTATATTATTTTGGATTCTCCTATCCAAGTTTTTTTTTCAAGATATCAATATATTAATTATCATTAAATATTTATTAATTTTAATGATATATTATTACATAATTAAACAACAATGTAACATTTTTTTAATACTCTTACTAAATTAAAATTAAATTCAACATTAAATTTAACATTTAATATACTATTTATATATAAAAAATTATATTATCATTTAATTTTATGTTGTCATATATTATTAAAAAATTTAATTATGATAATAGTAATAAAAATGTCAAATTATTTGTATAATATAATAATATATAATTAATTGATAGTGTAAATTAAAATTATTTAGTATGTACACATAAATTATCATGTATTTTTGGAATATATTTGTGTCTCTTAACCACATAGATGTCATGTGAAAAGTTATCTATTATTAATAATAATCCAGGTCATATCATGAAATTATTTAGATACTTTTTATATGAGAATTTTTTATATAATCATATGCTTACATAATCATTTAAATTAATATTTGATATGCCATGCATCTCTCTAAAAACTTATTACAGATGAGTAATGATAATATAAGTGCCTAATCTCTACTATCTACAGTCCTAGTGAACTGAATCAAACTCTTTTATTTTTTAAATAATTTCAATTTGACTTTTATCATTATTGGCCTTTCATGAAATAAAAATCCAAGTACTAGAATCCAATGGCACTTGGTGGCGGTCATGTTACAAGATACTGGCTTGCGCTGATCACATGCTACTCGACAGATTAGTTCTTACTGACTCCTATAATAATATATATTTTGCAATTGAAGTTTTATTTTAAATTAATTTAACAAAATAAATTACATTTTTCATTACACAGGATCTATATTAATTGTAATATTCTTAGTCACGAACCAAAGCATCTATCGTGTTATACATTTACTTTTGGCCCGTATATTTACTTTTCATGATAGAAAAGAAAAAAACAATTAAAAAAATTGAGTCTTCTTTTCTATTGTTAAAAAAAAAATAGGATTGAATATAAAAATAACATATTTTTTTAAAAGAAAACAAGAATGCCATGATTAAAAATGGCATATATAATTATATATGACTAAATTTGCCTGCCATCCAACGCGAGTCTTACTGTTTGCAATTGCTAGTCATGGAGGATGACAGCAACCACAGCCACCCACTGCTCGCGCCGCTAAACCAACAGGACCGGGCCCGCCCATCAGGCACAGCGGTTTTCACCGCTCAATCCGATGACATCCCTCCGATCAACGGCCCCGGAGATTTCGCCAGGGAGTTCTTGATCGAGTCCAAGAAGCTCTGGTACCTCGCCGGCCCCGCCATCTTCACCTCCCTTTCCCAGTACTCCCTCGGCGCCATCACTCAGGTCTTCGCCGGCCATGTCGGCACCATCGAGCTCGCAGCCGTCTCCGTCGAGAACTCCGTCATCGCCGGCTTCTGCTTCGGCGTCATGGTAAGCTTAGGAAAAGCTAGATGTTTTAATTTCAATTGCTTAATTGGGTTTTGGTCAATTGTATTTGTATGTAATGAAAGTGAAGCACTGATTTTGAATGGCTGTACGCAGCTTGGGATGGGAAGCGCGCTGGAAACGCTGTGCGGCCAAGCGTTCGGAGCTGGGCAGATTGATATGCTGGGCATATACATGCAAAGGTCATGGGTGATTCTCAACACCACGGGGCTGCTCCTCTGCCTGCTTTACGTCTTCGCCAAGCCGCTTCTCAAGCTGATAGGTCAGACGGCGACGATATCGGAGGCGGCGGGGGTGTTCGCCATATGGATGATCCCGCAGCTCTTCGCATACTCGATGAACTTCCCCATCCAGAAGTTCTTGCAGGCGCAGAGCAAGATCATGGTGATGGCGTGGATATCGGCGGTGGCGCTGGTGCTGCATACGGTGCTCAGCTGGCTGCTGATGCTGAAGGTCGGGTGGGGCCTGGTGGGCGCGGCGGTGGTGCTGAACTCCTCGTGGTGGTTCATAGTGGTGGCTCAGCTGGTATATATCTTCAGTGGGACATGTGGTTCAGCTTGGACGGGCTTCTCCTTTAAAGCCTTTCAGAATCTCTGGGGATTCGTTCGTCTCTCCCTCGCCTCTGCTGTCATGCTCTGGTCTGTCACAGTTTCTACAACCAAAATTTTCATTTTTCATTTATTATTAATTTTTATTTTATTTGTTTTTACAACTGTCATTCATTTTTTTCAGGAATTTTACTGTCATTCATATACTAAGTAAGGTATTTGCATATGATTTTGGTGATATAATTCTTATACTATTTTAATTTTAGTTTAATTTTAATCTAATATTTGTGTAAAAAAATTTATATTATTATCTAATTATATATTATTAAATTATTAAAAAAATTTAACTAAATTAACAACTACATAAAAAGTTAAAGATATAATAATACATGATTAAATAATAATATAAAATAAATTTACTTATTAAAATTAAATCCTTCTAATTTTTAGATATGAATTAGTTTTTTTTCAAAGAAAACTATATGTAAATATCATTTTTCATACACCTAAAGTCATTACTGCTGGCGTTGCCAACCCAGTGACAAACAGTCACAACCTATTTATAAATAGTTGGGTACAGTGACAAGCAAATTGCCTTCTTAAGCGAGAACAAAGGTGAGTTTTAAAAATTTTGTGAGAAGACTTAATTGTATCACTTTGTATTTAAAGGGATTAGTCTCACACTAAATATTGTAAATTTCTTGAAAACCAATAAAAAAGTTGGTCACAACCTTATCAATATAATACGTTTTGATTAAAAATTTTCCTTCATTATTAATTTTCTTTAAGTTAAATAATTTCGTTTTTACAATATTTTCTGTACTGAAGATTGGTTCTTGTTTAGGACTTATACATATATATAATGAGTTTTCTGGGTAAGAATCCGATCAATTATTATAAAAAAATGATGTGCAAATATTAAGATACGATTCTTTTTCAAATTCAAAACCGAAAATCATGCATGAATATATTAAATATATATAAAGATCGTTAATTTTTCCTTAAAAATCTTGTGCAGCCTAGAGGTGTGGTATTTCATGGCGCTGATTCTCTTCGCTGGATATCTCGAGAATGCGGAAGTTTCAGTGGATGCCTTGTCCATCTGGTAAGTGGTGACGCGTAGCCTTATGCAAAATCATTCAACGCATTGACCGCCGCCATTTTTTTTAGAAAATTGAGTTTTAAATACCAAACGAATCACATAAGTACAAATAAATTTTTTAAAATTTTACTGCCAATTACTGATAGATGTTTCTGTCACAGCTCATGCATGTTCACATTGCGTTGATCACGCACATATAAAATTAGGACAACTCACTTTTTTTTTGGGTAGTAGGATAATTCACGTTTTAATGTTTTTATATTTGATTTGATATCACAATTAAAAGTATAATAATTTATTCTTATATTTTTTAGTAATAAAATAAGCAAAATATATATTTTAACACATGTTTTTTTAATTTTTCTTTTTTAAGTAACAAAATATAAATTTTAATATAAATAATTAATGTGTAAATAACATTTTCTTTTGTATCCGGATCTATTAGGTGTATCATTTGGGTCATATCTTCTTACACCCCAACTCTTTGAGAATAAAGATGGTGTAGACCCCACCACGGTGGGGCCACCGTTTTCAGATTTCAGCCTGTACGTATAAATTATAATAGAGGACCAACTAGGATCTCGTGTCTAACTTGGATACTTTGCCCGTTGGCCATCGATCAGTCCAGGTGCAGTGTTAGCTTTACCCAGATAAAAAATGGTTTCTTTTATACCTTAATCTTATATATTTTTTTTTTACATAGTTACTTTAAAATAATAATAAAAAATTAATTTTTTTATCATTTTATTTTTTTTATAAAGATAAATGTATAAAAATAAATATAAAAATAATATAATTATATTTAAATTTATCCTTTAGGTCGATATTATTTAGTGAAAAATATTGCTCTTATGCTCTTTTATTTATATTTTTTTTACACTTTTTTTATGAGAAAAGAAAAGAAATGAAGTAAAAAATTAAATTTTTTTGTTTCTTTTTTTTTATAAAAAGGTATAAATAAAAAAGTATAAGAATAATATTGTGCTTATTTACCTATGTTTAGAATGAAAGAAAGAAATTAAGGGAGAAAGAAAATTTAAAATTTTTTCTTGATTGATTAAAGAGAAAATGAAAAAAATAAAAAACAAAGAAAACTATAAAAACAAAAAAATCAAAACTTTCTCTCCAAATGTTGTCTTCATTTTAAATTTTAAAATTTTATCTCTTTCCTCATTTTCTTTCCACCTGTTTGAATAAAAGGTCAGGGTTCATGAACACGTGGCCTGGGTTCCATCACAGTAAAACAGATATGAGGTTCAGGATAAAGAAAAACTAATGGAGAGCTTCAGCTTAGTGAATATGTAGCACTCACTGTCAGGCCTTAGATTGCTTATATATTGCTCTTCTTCTCGGTATGGCAGAAATCAAAATTTGAGGACTCCAAAAGCGTTTCCAGTTTCTGGAACCTATTGATCCCTTGGGGTATAGATCCATATGGGATTCACCAAATCATGCCATGCTGTATTTCCAAATCCTCACTTTGATAGGAATACGATAAGACATCACTAGTTAAAGTAAACACGTGCCAAGCTTTTCGTCCTTTCTAGCAAATTTTATATCATACTTCAACACAATCAATATAATTATTAAAACCATAAGAAAAACTTTCCATAAGAAAAGTGATGCTTTTCGATACGTATTATTTAGGGGAAAAAAAAATCCTTACCTCCTCTATCTCTCTTTAGTCTAATCAAGATAAGATGATCCTCCACACTTCCTGTTTGCTTGTAATTTTCTTCTTTCTTGTTGTCTTTTGCCTATTACTCGAATAGCGCGCAGAACAATAATTAAGTTAATTATTTTGTCTTTCCGAAGATGAGAGTGCAGGGTCATTGTACCCCAATAAAAAACCATTACATATAGGACAGGAAAATGATACTGCATATCATTTTGCTTTTACACATAATTTTTTACAATAAAATTTTATACATAAATTTGTTTTCATGCAGATCCACTTGCTTATATCCTCTTTATGCATACAGTAATTGAATCACATTATAAAAAGTAGAGTGGTATAAACATAACGTATATAAAAATCAACGCTATAAAAATAGCACAAGAAAAAAGAAAGCTAATGTCACAACTCACAACTTTGCCCCAAGACGAAGTAATATTCTTCTTGTGTTATTGCTCCAGCTCAATGAAAGACATCAAACTCTGCTTTTTCTCTCACTTATTTTTGAGTTCGATCAACCATCTGTGCCTCATTTAATTTTCTGATATTGAATTTGCAGCACGAACATACTGGGGTGGACCGTTATGGTATCCTTCGGAATGAACGCAGCCGTAAGGTTTGGTTTGGTTTTTGTTACACAAAACTTCAATTTGAAAATGCTTCTACTTGAACGTATAGCTTAACAAAATCATGGAAAAGAGTGGGTTTAATTATAATTTAAATTAATTTGAGTCCTGAAACGATGCAGTGTAAGAGTGTCAAATGAACTCGGGGCAAGTCACCCAAGAACGGCAAAATTTTCACTAGGGGTTGCCGTGATTACTTCGTTTCTGATTGGTCTCTTGCTCTCCCTGGTTCTGATAATCTTCCGGGAACAGTACCCTTCCTTGTTCTCGAACGACGCAGAAGTGAAAGAACTAGTGGTGGAGCTCACACCCATGCTGGCCCTGTGCATTGTCATCAACAACGTGCAGCCAGTTCTTTCAGGGGTTGCCATTGGGGCAGGATGGCAGACTGCAGTTGCTTATGTAAACGTTGCTTGTTACTACCTATTTGGTGTTCCTCTGGGCCTTATTTTGGGTTTCGTTTTTGACTTGGGTGTCATGGTGAGCCATTCTCTTCCCCTTTCTTCCATTGTTAATATATTTGCGTTTTCATTTGCTTCTACTGTCCGCATGGCCTTCTAGTGGAGTCGTACCAGTAGGTGACGTTCAGTCAATATACAATGCAGCACCCAAGAATTTCTCAATCTCGGAATGAATATATATATATATATATATATAGCTATTCATTTGAGGAGAAAATTTTAAATAAAAATTTCATCACAGTAAAGACGAAGGATTATTATATTTTTGTGTTGGATTATTTTCAGGGGATCTGGTCTGGAATGCTGGCAGGGACCGTCCTACAAACTTGTGTTCTATTCTTCATGGTGTACAAAACCAACTGGAATACAGAGGTAAGTTTTTTTTTTTTTAGCGTATATATACATTGTATGCAAAACCGAACCAATTTAATTAATGATATGATTATAAGGTCGTAATAATGTTGATGAAATTAAGGCTAATTAATTTTGTGTGTGAATGGCAGGCCTCGCTTGCTGAAGATAGGATAAAGAAGTGGGGAGGACTTAAAGATTCAAAAGCGGACAACAGTGGAAAGAATGATCAAGAATAATGAAAGTACAGCAAAATTCAGCTGCAGATTTAATTTTGTACCCAATTTAACAACTGAACACGTGGAGTCTTTCGTTTATAATAAAGATTCATTTTCTTAATTTAATCGTCTTTATATTTTGGATTTATGGGATCTCCTTACCGCGCAGGAAATAGATGTAGATCGATATTACATATTTTCGTAGAAATATATAGGTCCCTTGTTTTACTAACTATAATATAAACACATGTATCTTATAAGAAAAATATAAACACATGTATAGAATTTAAATTTGTTCAGGAAGTAAAAAATAATGAGTTTAATTTTAATTTATTATTAGTATAATAAAATATTTTCTATTATTATCTAATCATAATTATTAAATTATTAAAAAAATTAATTAAAATAATAATAATTTAAAATGTCAAATATTTGATAATATGTGATTGAATGATAATGTGAAAAAAATAGTTTAATATATATTTATTTTATTTTAAAACAATTAAAATGTAAGAACAAAAAGGATAAAAAATACAATATTTTGAGTTTTACAAAATGAGAGTTTTGCACTTTTAGTCACCTATAATCACATACAAACACACATAAAGGATAAAAAAAATTGGACGAATATTTAGAATATAATAGTTTGAGATCCATATCCTTGTAAGAACTCGGAAAAGTGTGAGATCACTCTTTTGTAAACTCTCAGTCTTTTTCTTATTTGAAAAAAAAAACTTTCACTCTTTTTTTGGTACATGCATAAGGGAACAAGCACAAAAGCCACAAGGGGGGAAGTAACTATGCATAGCATCTCCCGGGATTTTGACATTCAAAGCAGGAGGACAGCTTTCCAAAGTACAGAGCTGAGCATTAGATTTTGATTCCAATTTTGCGAAATAATCACGCCTAACATATGAGCCAGGACCACTTCCCATTCACGTCCAAGAAATGCTCTTCGAGACTGCCATAGATACGCGTTGATGGTGATCCATTATTAGTGAGATGCAAAGCTTGAGCCGAGTCTCTGATTCTACATACAATGCCCTGAATCCTCTATCCCAAGCAATCTAAGCTTATTGCACAAAAGTCTGCCTGCGTGTTTGTTCTCCAATCAATGCCACCGTTAAAATCCCACCAACAATTTGGTTGGAGCCACGAATATTATTTGAAGTTTTTAAATTTTTTTTTCATTATTCTTCAAATCAAACATGTCTTCTGAATGTAGTTTGTCCATCAAAAGCGGTTTCCTGCAAAATATCCTCTCTTTTTTTTTTATAATTTGGGTCTTGCTCATTCTCTCCATTTTTAATTGTTATTTTAGTTAATTAAAATAAAAATATTACGTTACATCTTTCTACATCTTAACTGCGGCTGCTGCTTAAAGTAATAGCCGCAGTTGGGAAAGGTGGACGAGGCAATTGGAAAGAGACAGAGATTAAAATTCAAGAGAAGGAATTGAGACTTGAGGGGGAAATAAATATAACAAAATATCCGACAATTGCTACAGCCTTATTATTACTATTTTAAGGATATTATTTAATAAAACAACTAATTAAAGTACTTGTACCATAAAAAATAATAAAACATATAAATAACAAAAAAATGGCGTGTCTTTTTCGGATAAATTGTCCTCACCGGCTTGCTGACATTGTTAGGTTTGAGTTTGATCTGTCTTCTGGGTTGCAAGTGTTCGCATGCACACATATTAAATTCATAGAAATTCTCAGTCTTGGAGTAACACACAAATCACTAAAATCAAAATATATGATACAATATATAAATGTATGTGATGTGATTAGATTAAAGAATAATTCTTGTTGAAGTCTGGACCTAGGCCACGTTGTTATCTAGCGGAATCTGACTCCTTGGAACCACCATGCACTCACCTCCTCGATTCCATGCTTGCTTTGCGGTTACGAGGGATATTCATAACCTCATTCAACATGACCGGGTTGTCCACATCTCACATGTTCTGAGACAGAAAAATAACTGTGCACATCATCTTGCCAAGTTAGGAGCTAAGAATGGAGCAACTCTTCGCGATTTGGAACTCACCCCCGGCCACCAGGATTATCTTCTCTGCTGTTGGCTGACTCTTTGGGAGTGTCTTTTATTAGATCTTAATTTGTTGTTTTTTCTTTCTTTCCACTGTACCAAAAAGATAAAAGAATAATTCTCCTAAACAACTTTTTTAATACTTCTTTTAACACCAAATAAAATAAGTATTACATTAAAAAAATATATTTAATATTAAGAAATTAAATTTAAAATGTATTTAATAATATTTACATTTAGTAATTAAAAAGATATTAAGTTAATTGTTTAGAAGGAGATAAAATTATACTGAATAATGTTATATTTTCTTAATTTATTATCTTAATAATCTTCTTAATACTTAAAATGAATAATTAATTCTTATAATTTTACTTGATTTAAATTTAAATTTTTATAATTTTTTTATATATCAGTTCTTATAATTTCACTCATTTAAATTTTAATCTCTTAAGAATTAATACCTTAATTAATAATTGAAAATTATAGGGGCTAATATATTTTTCATAAAAAATAAGAACTAACACTTTAATGAATAATATAAGGATTAAAACCTAAATGAGTGAAAAAATAATAATCAATACCTTAACGATATGGATTAAAATTTAAATAAGTAAAACTATAGAGATTAATATAAAAAAATTATAGAAACAAAAATTTAAATTGAGTGAAATTATAATAACTAATCATTTATTTTAACCAAACATTTATAATCTTAAAAATTTAAAATACATTAAAATACTTTCTTTATTTGATAATTAAGATGATTATTTAATTATTTTTTTAAAAAATGCTATTTATCACACCTAAATTAAGATCAATATTATTATTTATATATTATTTTTATTACACTATATTTATATTACTTTTTTAATAATAAAAAAATAAACACACATTCTAATATAGTTTTTTCTTTTCAAATAAAGACATAAAAATAATAGTGTAAATAAAGAGGTGTGCAACAAAATTTTTTCAGCTAAGATAAATTCTGAAAAAAAAAAACTAAGATAGATTCTCTTTCTTTTCAATTTTATGTAAGAATTAATTACTTTATCTTTCGACCAATCATCCTTCCACGTCCATATCAAAAAAAAAAAAAAGATCCTTCCACGTTGAATAACTCTCTCTCTCTCTCTCTCTCTCTCTCTCTCTCTCACGGTCATGGAAGACTTGATGGAAATTCCATAGAGCCACTTCTCGCACCCAGGGCCAGAGACGAACCCGATCAAACCCATTCACCCCACCAACCTCACCCTCATGCCTCCCATCCCATTCCCAACCCAGCAGCCACTGCCGTTTTCACCGCCGAAGCCCATGACATCGCTTCCATCACCGGTCCCGGCACTTTCTCCAGAGAGTTCATCATCGAGTCGAAGAAGCTCTGGTACGTAGCCGGCCCCGCCATCTTCTCCTCCGTCTCCAAGTACTCCCTCGGCGCCATCACTCAGGCCTTCGCCGGCCATGTCAGTACCATCGACCTCGCCGCCGTCTCCGTCGAGAACTCCGTCGTCCCCGGCTTCTGGTTCGGCGTCATGGTAAAACTCTTAGTCTTTATGATCACTCTGAACCAATCAGGAATTGGGTTTTTTGCACTTTTTTCTTGGTTCAAACTTCAAAGTGATGCGACGATGATTCTCCCTTGAATTTTTTGAACAGCTTGGGATGGGAAGCGCGCTGGAGACACTGTGCGGGCAAGCGGTTGGAGCAGGGAAGCTTGACATGCTAGGGGTGTACATGCAGAGATCATGGGTGATCCTCATCTGCATGGCTTTTCTTCTGAGCTTCTTGAACATCTTCGCGGGACCCATCCTGAAGCTCATAGGACAAACCACCGAGAAATCGGAGGCGGCAGGGACTTTTGCCCTCTGGATCATCCCGCAGCTCTTTGCTTACGGCATGAACTTTCCGGTGGCCAAGTTCCTGCAGGCGCAGAGCAAGGTCATGGTGATCGCCGGCATATCCGCAGTGGCTCTGGTCCTGCACACGGCGTTCAGCTGGTTGCTGATTCTGAAACTGGGGTGGGGACTGGTGGGGGTGGCGGTGGCGCTGAACGGATCGTGGTGGTTCATAGTGTTGGCTCAGTTGGGGTATATTCTGAGCGGGAGGTGTGGTCGAGCATGGAGTGGGTTCTCGTGGAAAGCGTTTCATAATCTCTGGGGATTCGTTCGTCTCTCTCTAGCTTCCGCTGTGATGCTCTGGTGAGTGGATACTGACACACCCGTTTTACTTTTTTTTTTTAACTTATAAAAAATTTAAAAAATTAATAAATTATATGGTATCACTTATCAAAAAATAGTTTAATTTTTTTATTAGAAGGAAAACTTTAGTTATTATAATTATATAATTTTTTTTATTTTTTGATAATATTAATATTTTTATATTAATAAAAAATTAATTCTGGACTAAATCGTATAAGTGTAAGGCCAGTTTCTATTGATGATTATTTAAAATGGAGGAAAAGTGAATTATGTACGACTGGATATATGAATACTCCTAACGTAGAGTAGAAGGAGCACAATCACGACCCATTAAAGCATTAATATGTTCAACAAACAAAACAAGTAGTAGTACATACTTAGTGGTGGTAGGTGACTTATAAAGTACACATCATGAGGAACTCCCAAAAAAAAAAACACACTTCATGTGATTCATGTAAAATAAAACTAATAATGTACGACTATGAGTAATCTAACATAAAGTAAAAGGAGCACAATCACGACCCATTAAAATATATATATTAGTAAGCAGTAGGTGCTTTATACTAGGAAAAAAAAGGTTATCTTACCCAAAAGAAAAACATGATTATGCATTTTTTTAATAATGACATTTAGAATATTTATGTTTACATATTTATCTATTTTTTGTTACAAAGTTTTTTGGATGAGTTACAATCTCGAGATCAAACAATTCTCATAAAGACTTGATGTTAATTGAATTAAGATTTTTTAACATATTTACACACTTATTTTTTATAATTCGTTAAATAATATTAAAATTTTAGTTTTTTTAATAATTTAGATTATACACATATATACACATCATACAATATGTAGAACTATCATTGGTTAGTTACTATTATTTTCTAAGACATTAAATTTTACTTGAGAATTTAGACATTTTAGGTGTTGATGCCTTTTAATCTTTATATGCATTTGGAAATGAACATTTCAAACTAAAAGCAGGTTATAATGACAATATTAAAGGGCTTTTACATTTCAGTCTAACGAACATGTATTTAGTATATATTAAAGACCTTCTCCTATAACAGATTTGTAATTAATAAATTTATGTAATGTGAATATTTTATTTATGATAAAAATAAAAAATAACAAAAGCTAGCTTTGATCAATAGATTTTAAGAGGCTACAGTTTGAATCGTTGTTTCGCAAAAATTAATCTGAATGTGAATAAATTCATTGTGATGAGTGTTTAAGGGATTTTGTCATTAATTTTTATGTAGTTATGAATTTTTTTCCCTTCATATCTTTAAAGATTTGATTTGATTCCATCTTTCAATCGTCTGTGTTACATATGGATGGGTAATTACTTGTTGACTTGTATTCTCCTTTGATCTATTATGGATATCTCTGTTAGTTATTTTATTTAAAAATAAAAATTTTATTCTTACACTTTAATCCTATACCTAATTAATAGTAATAAGGGAGAGAAACTCAATTTCTTTTAAAAATCACACTATTCCCTACACTTTCTTGTTTGAGAAAAAGAAAGATAGAGAAAGAATGTGTTGTTATGTGTTTTATTGCTAAAAAAGTATAAAAATAATATAATAAAAATGATGTACAAATAATATTGTTGATTTCTTTTTATTTTTTTTATCATAAAAAGTACATGAATGGAGAAGGTGTAAAAATATTTAGGTACAGAAATAATGTAGTTATTTTTTTTTGGTCGTCAATAATATAGTTAATCTAAACAAGATAGCAATGATATATTATACTTTATTTACATGGATATATCTTCTGCAGCTTGGAAGTGTAGTGCTTTATGGCCCTGATTTTGTTTGCTGGATATCTCGAGAATGCAGAAGTCTCCGTGGATGCCTTGTCCATCTGGTGAGTGAGTAATTAATGAGCTCTAAAGTTTATATCTAGTCTTCATAATTTCGCTCTTTCTTTTGGCAAATATGAGAGAGCATTGATCACGACTAGTGAAGTGAGTACGTACTTACTAGTAGCTTACCATAGAGAAGTAGGAGAGCCATCAAAGAGAAGAGAAATTTAGAAGAAAGACCTAATCATCTTTCATTTTTTACATGGCAGCATGAATATATCGGGATGAACGTGGCCATAAGGTTTGCCTTGCTTCATCCACGCTTCCTTACTTGAAGAAAATATATCTGCCCCTGCATGCCCACTTTATTTAAAGTTCCAGTGAAATTAATTCTGCAGTGTGAGAGTGTCGAATGAACTGGGGGCAGTTCACCCAAGAACAGCAAGATTTTCACTGGTGGTTGCTGTGATTACTTCGGCTGTCATCGGTCTCTTACTCGCCCTTGTTTTCATCGTATCTGCATTGTCATTGATAACGTTCAGCCTGTTCTTTCAGGTGGTAGCAGCACAGATAAATTCTTTTCTCTCGTCCAGTGACGGAGTCAGGACCCTAAGGTCAGTGACAGCATTTAAAAATATTTAGAATTTGATGCGTCATTATAAAAATTAATTTTATTAAAATATAAAAAAAGTTGACGCTCATAATAAGAAATTGATCTTCTTTTTTTTTTTAAAGAAATTTATTCATATCCTATTAAAAAAAACACAAATACAATTAAAATTTAGAAAAAAAGTACAATTTATAATTTTTATTAAATTAAGGCTATTCATCAGTTTTAACTAGAAAAAATAAACTATTGAATCCTATACGAAAACCAAACACTAAAAAAAAATTGATATTGTGCAAAAGAGAAAAAAGAAAAAGTTATTAGAATATATTATAGTATATATTAAAATTTAAAAATAAATATAACAAATAGACAGAGGAAGCATTTTAGTTTGATGAAAATGTGAGTTGATAATTAAAAATTTTAAATAATTTCGTAAGCCTCTTCCAAGATTTAAAAACGACAAAGAGAGTAAGTTTGGTATCTAGTGATAATAAGTGAGATGAGAATTATAACATAATAAAATTTTATAAATTATAGCTAACTTCAGTTAAGAAGGGAAAGAGACAAAAAAAAAAGAAGATAAAAATGAAGTGAGAGAAAAAAGTAAGATATATGAGATATAATTTTGATATAATAAGCTTAAATAAAATATTTATATCTAATAAAAAATATTGGTAAGATCACATTTTAACTATTAGAATGAATACTTTGTAAGAAAAATATTATTTTAATTATTTTTTTTAAGTCAGGATGGACCTGTACTCACCCTAAACAGTACGCGGTTCCGCCGCTGCTCTCGTCGTTCTTCTTTTCTCAAGAACTAAGGCATCATTGTGTTGCTAATGCATGTGGGTGGCATTTCAAATTTTCTGCAGGAGTAGCCATTGGGGCAGGATGGCAGACTTTTGTTGCCTATGTGAACGTTGCATGCTGCAACCTGTTTGGAATTCCTGTGGGTCTTATATTGGGTTACAAAGTTAACTTGGGCGTCAGGGTAAGCCATTCTCCTTCTCCTCTTCTTTGATTTATACTTTTTAACTGTTTGCCTTCTATCTAAAGCAATTCATTTAAGGACGAGAAAACAAAAAATAACAAATACAAACAAAATCACGATCCTTAATTTGATATAGCAGGGATAAGGTTAGCATTCACAAGAAGGCAGTACAACCTTCCGAGTTCCGAACATGGCAGGGATAGGATTTTTATAACCCAACTTGCAAAACAAGGAGCCAATTTGGAAGTATTTGCCTCAATTTGATTTCTTGTCAGGAATTGCATTGGTTTTTGAAAATTTTGATAACTCTCCCAATCCCATCAAGCATAAGTACTGTACAGTTTGTTTGGGTCTTTGCTGTTCTCTTTTCTGCGTGAATATTACATAAGTCGTCCTCTTACTTACTTCCTTTAAAAGTTTAAGTCTTTTTTCCCCCTTAATTGTTAAAGCAGAATTCCATTTCACATTCTGCATTCAGACACTTTCTTTGACTTTCTTTACGTCCAGACACTTTCTAACATTGCCATGCATGTCACCTGTCTAGCCCCCATAAAACTGGCCAAATATCCGTGTTTTCAGAAAAATTCATTGACAAGCCATAACTACAGTCTGTAGAGCCACAATGCATGCCCACAAAAACGAACTATGAAAATGTAAAAGTGTGACTATTGACTATTAAAAAGGTCAAGTAAAATTCGTAACATGTCGCTCAAAAGAGAAAAAGTCGAAGGCAGTAAACAGCACTTCATATATGTCTTTGTTGACTGTTGAGTTTCAGGGGATCTGGTATGGAATGCTCTCAGGGACTGTCCTGAAGACGAGTGTTCTTTTCCTGATGGTTTGCAGAACTAACTGGAACAAAGAGGTAATTTATTATTTATTCAGCATACTATATTTTACAAGTGCGTAGATACATAGCCAAGTCAATGGTGCTTGATCATGATAGCATATATTACAGTAAAAGTGACGACTAAATTGACAAAATCGCAGGCCTCCCTTGCCGAAGATAGGACAAGGAATTGGGGCGGCCACAAAGAAGGAACAGTGAACGATGTAGAAAAACACAGAAGAAACATGAGGACAAACAAGAATTTTCGATTGCATTTTCATTTTATCAAGAGGAACACCCTTGTTACCTCCAAACAGACATTTTTTTGTATCAATTATTTTTTTTCTACGTACCCGAATTATGAAACATTCAACCAATTCTTAGGTAATAGAATTAGTTATTGTGCCTTTGGAACATGAGTTTAATTATTGATCAATTGTCATTATAAAATTTTTTATACTGTATATATGTCATTCAATGTCAAACTCTTCTAATTTGTTTAATTAGATTTTTTTATTATTTTATTTAAAAATGCACACAAACCTCATTCAATTTCTGAGTTTTGCTAAATAAAATCTTAACTTTTAATTTTTCCAGTTAACCTCCTTAACTTCAAACAAAAAAAGGAATCTCAGTAACAACTTATGCTCAACAAAATGACTTCTTAAAAAACTGTGTTTCTTAGTACGAATATTTTTCAATAAACAAACAATGGTAGGCTTGACAACTTAAAAGTATCAACTGAAGAGTGGTTTGAATATGAATTGACGTCCAAAATAAATTGATAAAAATAGCTACTTTTTTTTTTTTCCAAAATTTAAGAGAGTTAATTGAATGTTGAGACACTTATTTGTTAAAAATTCAAAATTGAAAGGAATTGTTGTATACATTTCTACTTTTCTTTTTTGTGAATTTTTTTACTTCATTAATTTAGAAATTGCATTTTGACCAATTTTTATGGGCGTGGTTGAACACCATAGCCCTTCTGGATCATACCCTGAATTAAATGCATATCACGACAAATATAAGGATACAACTTACGGGGACCCTACAGCTATGGCGGCTTTGGATTTCCGGCAACAATTGCAATGACGAAAATTTCATACCTCAGATAACTTTTGTAGTCAAGACTGCAACAATTCTGTCTGCGGTTATTTGCCCTGCTATGACATCAGTTGCAATGATTATTTGCCCTCACGATGATGAATCCATTAATATGTTTGGATTTAATTTGGATTTTTCTACCTCACCCAGACCTTGGCCTGAATTGGATGGTCTATGATTTCTTGAGATATGCTTTGCAACCTTCTTCAATGAATCAAACATGCCAAATTAAAGCAGTTTCTTGCAACTGACGTCTATTAAATATTGGTTAAGTTACAACACTTTTATGAATTGTAAGTGAAGTTTGTGTACCTTCTGAAAAAAAAAAAAATGCATGCAAAACACAAAATACAACAGAGGAGAATATTTTACTCTCTAAGAAGACAAGATGAGGACACTAGTTTTATAGAGATTGCTGTAATTTACTAATAAATATATATAAAGCAAATTAGTCAACCAATGTATACTTGGCATAAAGGATGGAAAAGAAAGAAAAAAAAAAAAAACCGCCAAAGGATAATATTTTACTCTATAAGAAGACAAGATGAGGACATAGTTGATATTAAGGTCTCACATCGAAATTTAGATTGGCTATCCAAGATAATTAAGTTTAAGTATTCTTTCGCCTAACAGGCTAGTTTTTCGGGTTAGATTCTTCCTTGGCTTGAATAAATCTATTCAATAGGAAGGTAATAAATGTACAAACTATTTATTAAAATTGAGAGCTAAAAGCAGTTTCCAATTTTCTATTCTAGACCAGTGTCCGGTTGTAGTTCTTTCATGTACTCTTTAGCCAAAAAAAAAAAAAAAAGTTTCATTGGGGTGCTAAGTTGAGAAGTAACATTTTGTTGTTTGTCTAATAAAAAGTTACATTTGAATGTATTTTTTTAAACCTTTTTAATTTTTTTATTCTAAACGACACAACCAATTACCAAACTCATGTTTTTTTTTAAATAATTACACATCTGAAAATAAATTTTATCAATATTATTTAAACACCATAAACTAAATCATTGTAAACTTATTTCTCAACAAAATCAGTTTTACATATTTGCTCAAGATCTGTAAGGGTCTAGCATGTTCTTTCAAGTTTCAAGTAATATTGAGCCAATGAGTCAAATGATGATGCCTGAACAACTGGTAAAATCAAATTATGTATTCCAAAAGTTATTGGATTCAAATCCTAAAATAAATTCATGTTAGATAAATCTTAATTTTTAAAATTTTTTAATAAAATTTTAATTATAAATTATTTTAAATATAAAATAAATTAATTAAAAGATGTACTAAAACTTGTGATATGCCTAATTTTAAAATGAAATAACTTCTCTTCTCCCTAAACTTTTTAATATCTTTTTTAAGTAATATTGATTTTCCCGTCCAGATTCAGGCCTGATTTTGTACCTGAGCCGGTTTCGTCTCCAAACTTTTTGGCCTCTTAGTTATTTCAGAAACGAAGATTTGAAAAAGGGCAGCATAGCTTGTTTATTGTTACACCCTATCCGTATTCCTGCGGGCTGCGGCTGCGCATCTTATATTGGGTTATAAAATCATCATGGGCCTCAGGGTTAGCAATTCTTGCGCTCCTCATAATATTCATGCGAGCTACTTACCACGAAGGATAGGAAATATAGCCACACGGGATTTTCCTTCAGCCTTTCATGTCTGATGAAACTGGGGTAAAAATAACATGCACAGAAACGATATTTTTTTCGGTCTTGTAGAAGTTCCCAGAAACGTTTAGAACCCACCTTTCAAGATATGGAATTAATTCAACATTTTGCTCCTTCAGTAATTCGTAATCTCGGATCAAACAGAACCCTGTTGCTCGGGGTCTTCGCATTGCAACACCAAGATGGCATGTATCAAGAGAATCTGATTTGGAATGGTGTTAAGGGCTCTCTACTCTACAGACTTGAGATCTGTTCTCGATGGTCTATAAAACCAAGTGGTACACAGGTGAGAGTGAATGTTTTTTTTTTGGGGGGGAGGGTTGGAACATTATAACTGAACATGAAAATTCGGTATTTATGAGTCAGGAAACATTGAAGTGCAGTTGGAGAATTTGTACAATTCATAATTGAAACTAAGAAAGGTAGGAAATGCTAGACATTCATATTTTAACAGGCGCACCCTAGGGGCATTTCAGGGCACCCACTTTGGATTTCCTAATTCTTTATCTTGTCCTTCTTCCTGTCAAGGAATAAGAGTTCTGAAAATGGTGATTCCTTAGTTTGGTACATAAAAAGCCGGATATGAACGGCCATACCTTCCTAATGAGGTAGGAATGATCGTTCCTTGAATAATGGAATGAATTAGCTCTATTATATATTAATTAAGTGTACCTAACATGAAAACGTAATGGAAAAGAACAAAGTAGATTATATTCCTGAACAAGCCAAACACCAGAACAGAACACTCGATGCTGAGGGCATCGCACAGTCTTTTGGAGTTTAGACTCAATGCTACAAGAACCAGCCTATAAAAGCCAGTTGATTCTCAAATGATAAAACATGAACAATGTCCAATCATAAAAGATAAGATACTTGCATAAGCATTACTCGTTCTCATAAGATGAAACCTGATCATATAGATGAGAAATCCTACCTGGGTCAGAGGCTCCAGAAAACTCCAGCATCAAAGTCAATAGAACAATTTTAATTTCCTAGGCCAAGACTAGAAGGTGCAATTCCGCATCAAGACGGATACCCAATATCTAAAGAACATGATTAATGATTAGAAATGCCAAGCTTGGTTAACATGCCTGTAGTATAGTGTCGTGCAGCACTGATCAGTATTTTAGCTTCCTATTACAAGAGTATTAGATTCAGGAGATGGACACAAATTCAGAAGCAGTGAGGTAGTAATCGGAATTTGGTATCAGAAAATGGACGCCATCAAACAAAGAAAACTCATTCCATGAGGTTGTAGGCCATATACTGTCATTAAGTTAGTAGGGCATAGTGATGAAATTGGTACTAAAGCTAAGTTTGATAAAAAAGAAGCTTTCAAGTGCCAAGTGATAAAGTAATGGTGTGCCTTACAGGGGAAAATGACAATGTATTTGGAGGACTCCAATAGCAACTTTTTTCTTCTTTTTTTTGCTAATAGATTATTCTACTTAAAATCTACTGTGATTGAGGATTGGGGGGATAAACATTGCGTAATTTAATATGTAAATATACTCACACCTTCGGAACCACGAATGCATATTAACGCAATCCACATACAGAAAGCGGTAACATAATTTCTACTTCAAAAGAAGAAACTCACCCGTTCCATAAATCAACAAGAAAGGCACTAAAAGTATAATATAGCATTGGAAACTGAGCATATAGCATACAAAATGTAACCAAAACCAATAACATCACAGTTAAAAAGAGATATAACAGAGGGGTCTTTACTTGAGTCTAAATAGATCAAAAACAACCGAAAATGCAACACTAACAGGGAATCAAAGCCCTAATTAACCGAAAAGAAGGCAAACCTAAGCGGTAAGAACCACAGCGCCACCGGCCTCCTTAATCTTCTTCTCTGCGATCTTGGACACAAGCTTGGCCTTCACCACGACGGGCTGGTTCTCCGGCAAGACCCCTTTACCCAAAACCTTAAAGTATCCGTATTGGGTCACATCGATCAAGGGCACACTGTCCTTGGAGGCCTTGTCTTTGACCTCCTGGGGAACCAAAGACCAAAGCTTGTCGATGTTGACGATGGGGCAGTAGAACTTGTTGCGCAGCTTGTGGAAGTAGCGCATACCCACTTTACCGAAGTACCCAGGGTGGTACTTGTCGAAGAGGATGCGGTGGTGGTGCATGCCACCGGCGTTACCACGGCCACCGGGGTGCTTCCGGTGCTTGCCGATACGGCCGTGACCGGCGCTCACGTGGCCGCGCTTCTTGCGGTTCTTCTTGAAGCGGGTCGTCATCTCCGATCTCTCCCTCTCTCTCTCTGCCCTGAGGTTTCGGCGGCCGAATGAGCGAGCGAAGTTAGGGGCTTGGGAATTTGGGTAATTTATTGGACGAGGAAGGAATGATTGGACTCAGTTTACGTTTCTGCCCCTAGGGTTTGGTGATCCACACGGATGCCAGACCTTAGAGGTGGGGATATTCATGGAAAAATGGCTTTGCTCAATGAAATCTAGTTGGGCTGATTTTTGTAACTAAGGATCCAGTCCATCAAATTACTAGCCCCAATGGGCCCAATCTCTTATGTATCATTTGTTTTTTGTGCGTGAATCAAGAATTTGAGGAACCGTGCACTAGATTGATGTAATTTTTTTTCTCTTTCTTAATATGACACCGTCATATTCTTCAGAAAAATGAGGAAATCTAAATTCGTCATATTCCTAATGTATAGCAAAGAACAGGTATTAAGTTGTTAATATAGAACCAATCCTAATGTACAAACACCACAATTATCAAGTTCGATCTAGTTGATATAATGCTTTAAGCATGGAAACATAGCATGCATATTGGAATTTCATCCAAGAAGAGAAAACCTATTCATCAGAGCGACCGACGTGTTCATACAGTTGAAGAAAAATAACGTCAAGCTTATGTTATTATAACTGCAGATTATGTTATCGAATTTCTTTGTTCAATTAGAGAAATCATGGAGGAAAAAAAAAACAAAAGAACAAGCAGGCCTATGGGGTAAGAGCCTATTCTCGCCAACACAACCTTCTGTTTTTTTTTAACAGAACAACTATACATCCTTGCAATTCCAACAGATAAACAGTAAACACCATGAAACACACGAATTGTACTATCAGGAAATTTAACAAAATAACATCTTTATCTATTTGATACATACAATTATTTTACAACATGGGCTTCACGATATATAAATAAATAAAAAAACTAATCACAAATTGGAGAATTCAAACTATGTATGTACGCGTATTTCATCTTTGAAGAAAGAGGGCAGCTCCAACTAAACCCAACCATAATGTCAAACCAACCCAGAAAGCTCGGTTTTTCTCTAACCCAATGGGAGGTCGCCATACAAGAAAGTCCCCAAGGTAATCTCTAGACGATGGAAGCTGATTGGTGACTGATCCACTCCTTCGATCCTTGTCCTTGTATTTATCACTCCATGATGCCGCATAACTACAATTATGTCATAATATATAACTAATTTACTCAGAGTCACAAAAGTAACATGAAGGAGAGGAAGCACAGTTCTAACTATGCAGCTAGAAAGCGATGCCAGCGGCAGTTCCTTTTTATGGAAAACTAAAGTAATTGAAGAAATATATTCTGATTTTCGAGAACAATAAATAAATTGAAAAAAGAAAGATATGAATAGAATATGACACTCACAATATGATACAATTGCAGCAATTCCAATCCTTTTTATACCCCTAATCCTCATAAGGGAAGGGAAAAAGAAACATAAACCAATAATATTAGTGGCATCCATTCAGAGTGACAAATTCAGTTCAAATAACCCTAAGACAATATAGATATGTTATTGTTGTTGAGCTCATTGTAAGACAGAACATTAAGGCATGTAGCTCTGCTGTTGTTTGTTGCTGAGTTAATTATAATACAGTAGCATCATTGATATTATTGTTTAAAGATCATGGACTATATAATTAGGCCTCCATGCAAAATAGGCAGAGAAATACTTGGAAATCATTTTGTTTATAATGCCCTGAAGAATGATGTGGCAACAAAACCAGTAAATCACAAACAAGAAAAGAATATCTTATAACGAATTAGGGAATGTTTTACACCAGGTATAGGAATCATTCTGACTGTATAACCACTAGTGTTTGGCTAATTGGCTAAGAACTGAAATGGACAAAAAGCTCAGGAAATTAAATCATACAGTGTATGAATCCTCTTCAAGGCAATCTAAATCCATAGAAGGATTTGATAAAGTAAGAGTATAAGTAGTTAAAACAAAATAATGCATTTCACCAAAAGTTTTGTCAATAAAAATAAGACAGATTAAGTAGCTTAATTGGTCAGACAGTATTCAAAGAGTCATACTTGGTTAAGAAGCAAATGAAAATTACAAAGATCTGCGCATCTAAATTTTGGAACCCATTCCACTGAACTTAGGAAGATCTTGTGGCCAAATAACAAGATAAGACTATATAAGAAAAGGCCTGGCTCTATATATGATGTCAGTGTACGGAGGGCGGTGCAACCCAATATGATAGGAGTGTTAGAGCCGGGCAACTTCACCAAGAAGTGTGCTCTATATCTCCACTATCAGCATCAACAAGCGAGGCATGGATTTGCATTATTTTAGGTATTTACTTGCAGGTTTCATTTAGCAAGTAATTTGTCCAAGAAATTTTATTCACAAAAGGTGAATGCAAGAAAAGCAACGAGGATCCTATTAACTAAGTCTTATATAAACTAAACTGCATCACTGATTGATAAAAAAATTCACTTTCAGAGGCTTCACTGACCATATTGCAGAATCAGTATCATATATGCTTGGGATAACAGATGTAGCAGTCATATGTTGATAAAGTACCATATACCACAAAACAAATACCGATATTAATTCAATAAGTTCTAATATAAATCCTATTGTTATTGCAGGACAAGGTGTGTGTTTGGATTAACTTATTTTGTGGTCAAAATAATTTATAATCAAAATCTTACTGAGAGAGCTTTTGAAAAAATAAGCAATTTTTTTCCTAAAAAAAGGCTATTCCCATACATGCACAAGATCCCCTCTTATTAGGGGAATTCTAGTTTTTTTTGGGGGGGGGGGGGGAGGCAAAGATGAGCTGGACTGGAATTTAGGATCCCATTCTCTCTTTCCATAATGAATTATCAATCATCCAAAAACTCTTCATGTGTTAGAGGGCATGGATATTTATTCATTAACATGTCGTAACATTTTAAAAATCCCATTACATGTGCATAATGCGTACAGTATAGATAGAAACAAACATGAATAACCGCATTATCGTATGCAATAGCCAATAGGTAAAGTTGAAAATAAGGAATAAAATTGACCTGAATGGATTCAATTAGCAAAAGCAACAATCAAATTACCTGTCATAACTAGAACCAATCAAGGGTATAGTCACCATCTCCTCTTGTGATATCTTGAGCTTTGGTGCTTGCAAAATGTAGCGAAGATCTGCAGCTTGGCGTCGGATGCTAACACTTGGGTGCTTCTTTTCTAATTGCTGGTATAGAGCAATGCAATCTGCATGGCGGTTATTGGCCTCATAAGCCATAGCAAGCCATATTTGTATCTGAAATTTACAGCACCAAAAAAAAAATCTCCTTTTATTTCTTAACTCTGCAATTAGACACAAGTAGAAAGAAACAAGGAAGGAATGTTGGAATCTACGAATATCAACAACCCTCCAAGACTTGTGGATGATTATCTCTTAATTTTGAAAGATATAGCATATCAGTTTGTATATATCAGTTTAGAATATCAGCTTCTGTACATCAGTTTGGGATATCAGTTTGTTTTGTCTGCTTGGATATTTGTTTCTTCTTGTATAAATTGTACTAAACAGAGGATGAAATGCAATTGATTCCAATTCTTCTAAGAAGATCCTAGCATTGTTATAAGGAATATGCAGGGATTGTTATTTAGGCAACAGTCAACTAACCTCGCCACCCAAAATTGTAGGTCTGGGGATAATCGTAAGTGCACCTTCAAGAAACTCGATGGCGCGTCCATACATACCCTTCCCATAAGCTTTTTGACCCAAATCAAACATCAACTGAGCTGTGGCCCTCCTCTCTGCCTGCTCCTTAGCCACCTGGATTTATGAAAGCCCAGAAACAACAACAACAAATAAGAGCCAATTCTATCACCCCATTCTCAACAAGGGGGGGGGGGGGGAAATGTTCTTCATTTAACTACTTTAACTGCTGCAAAGTCTAATAACGACATCATAAAAAAAAAAAACAAATAAACAAAATCAAACCTTTTCTAGCTCCTTCCTCACTCTCATCCTCTTCTCTTCCTCGGTCTCTTCCCTACCTTCTTCACCTTCAGCATCGTCTGCCAGACTCTGCAATTCCTCAGCTTTCTTCTCGAGCTCCCTCCTCTCCTCAAACTCCCTCAGTCTCCTCCGCATTTCCTTTTCCCAATCAAACGATTCGTCGTCCCCATCTCCGAACCCGTTACCATTGCCGTTCTCTTCATCGCTTGACTCCGCTCCAAAATCAACACCGTTCGGCTCCGAGTTCGATTTTCCACGAGCCACGACTCGGCTCCTGGACTCCCCATCGGAGTCGAAGCTCTTCGCCGTGACTGGAGCATAGTAGGAGTGAGGATCCCTCTTGGGCAAGTTCAAAACGACGTCGACCGCCACAGCACGAGCCTTCCTTTCCAGAATTATACTCCGCGGAGAGGCCACGTCTAGCGGCAGAGCCAAATTCCCCAGATTCACAGCCATAGTGCCGAAGAAGACGAGAGAGAGAGAGAGAACAGGTTCCCGCTAAAAAGATAAAGACAGCGTCGAAGATATTTAGGTGGTTGGAGATGTAAAGACCAAAATACCCAAGAATTATGTTCTTCAACGGTTCGGAGAAAAGAAAACGTTGTGAATTGTCGAAAGGACGTCGGTGTCCTTGAGGGTGGGAACGTGGCGTTGTGTAGGCGAAGCTGCGTGGCAACTGGAGCAGCCCAATAGATAAGGATTTCTTCCTCTCACGCAAACGCAATACCTGAGTTTGATCCTGCCGATACAAAAAAAAAAAAAAAAAAACAAACAAGGAACAAAGAATCTTGGGAAAAATCACAAACGAGTCCACGAGAAAGATTTGCTTCTCCTTCAGGACCATCTTATAAGAAGTAAAGAAGAGTTCAACACTTCCACTCCAGTTCATTTCATACATAAATTGGTGGGAAAAAAAAGTAATCAAATTTGGAAAGCAGTATATAAGGTTTTGATGAAATATTAGTCTTTGAGAAACAAACACAAGCTGAGTGAAGTGTTGTATCGCATTGGCGTAGCTTTCTTGGTCACAATTTGCACAGTTTGGAATTTGCTTAGGGACATAGGGAACCTAGCCTAGTACTTATTAAATAAAAAGGCACGAAGATGTATTACATTTCTGGACAAATTGGGCAGATTGTATACAACGAATAATACTATATTATTATAATCAATTATTTCAATAATTTTTGTAATATTTAACTAACAATTTGAGAGTCACTAATATGCCTCTTAATTTATATTTTTTATTTTAATAACTTAAATAATTTTATTGCATAATAATTTAATAATTTAGTTTATTTTTTATAACAAAATATTTAAATTTTAAAACAATTGTAACTGTTTTATAATAATAGTATTTTGAAAATGATTAGATTTTAATACTGAAGAGTATAATCTATTTTATAGTTGCAAGATTAAAATGTATTTGAATTTTGAAGACAGTTATAAATGTTTTACAGTTTAATCTTTTATTAAAATATATTTAAATATAAAAATAATGATATTGAGAATAATAAAAAAATAATTTCTTTATAATAATATAGATAAAGAAAATATTAAATATTAACTAAAAATAAAAATATTTTATATTTTATAAATATAAAATACATTTAATATGCTTTTTTATCAATAATAATATAATTATTAAATTAATTGTTATCACAAGAAGTGAGATGAGAAACATACAATTACAATAGTTTCTTCTTGTGAGCTCAATTTTTAAAGATGCTGTGAAGACAAACCGTTCTCAAGATCCGTACAATTGCTGCCTTTAAAAGCATGGCTACGTGGTTACAAGCTAAACAGATTTTGAAAAAGTAATAGGAAATTGTTGCGTGTGTAGCTGATACACCTTGTTTTCGAAGGTAAATATTATAGAGTAATATTTTATGTAATTTTCACAACATATAATGACATTAATAATCTTTTACTAATAGACGATGTCAAAATAACTTATCAAAATATTTAGCGTGATTTGTTTTCTGTATATATACTCATAAACAGTTAAAATCTTTGTGGATGCTTATCTTCCATTCTTCTCCCAATTTCATTGACCATGATTAAATCTCTAAAAAACCTACTGACATAGCTATTTGCAAACCTTGGATCCAAATTCTAAAAACGAGTAAAATTAACGGTACACGAATATGTCATTCGTCATTTACAAGTGAGTTAGTAAAAGAATAAAATAAAAGGTTAAATTCAATTTTGTCTTTATATGATTTAGGATGATATTACTTTATCACTCATAGTTTCATTATCTAATATATTTAAGATTTTTGTATATCTTTTTTTTAAAATTTTAACAAATTCAATAAGTAATTTTACAGATAAAAATATATTTAATTTATATAATTAATATTTTATTTTACTCAATAAAATTTAATTGTTATTAATACCCCAAAAAAATTTACTTGTTATTATAATACTAAATTTAATAATTAAAAAGTCAAATCTATACAATAGTAATTTGATCCCAAATTATAGGAGTAGACTGAATTTATTTAACCCTAAAATAAAGCTCTCCGATCACAACTACATTTACGAAAAGAACAATTTTGAAATGAAATGCATTGGATTTGGAACAAAATGATAGATTAGAAGAAAATTTTTTCCAACATAGACTTCGAAGGGAAAACAAATTTTAAATTTGTTTCATGGAGTTGATTGGATTTTGACCGTGAATCTACGAGATGGTTGCGACAGCGGATAAAAACGCTGTCGTTTCATGCATGCTTGTGAGGAGAGTAGGTGAAAGAAGAACCAAGCAAATTCAGCTGAACTGCAGCCGCAACCATTCCATTCCCTCTTCCTCGGCTCTGATACACATGGACCACAATATAGCGCGCTCAAGCTCGTAGCTTTATCCGAAACCCCTCTCTCTGTTCCATGTTCCGTACTACTCCTTCACCATTACATCAACACCATGCCTCTCCTACTTGCCGGTATACAACCTCAGCTACTGCCTTCGATTCCTCAACACCAAAACAAGAAGCCCCTTATCAGAGCCTCTCACAAACGCTTCCGTTTCGCCGCTAATAACACAACTCGAATTGTTCTGTCCACTCCTGCTTTCGATTCCAGACGTATTCTCGTAAGCCCTCCAAAGTCCGCGTCCATAAACGGGGTTTCTGTTCAGAACAATCCAGAACTAGAAGCTCTCGGCCAAGGCCGTGTCGGGGTAGAAGGCAATGTTGAATTTCTGGAGAGACTCAGGAGATGGGTCGGCTTATTTCCTTTGATTTTGCCTGGTGGCAGCTGGTGGGACTTCTCCGATGACGTCGAGGTTCAGATTTTGGCTCAGCCGGTGTCCGTGTGGCGCGCTCTGGGCAAAATGTGGGAACTTGTTTCTCAAGACCGATGGGTTATTTTCGCGGCATTCTCCGCTCTGATTCTTGCAGCGGTGCGTGAGTCCTGTTTTTCATCTTTTCTTGACTAGTTTCTGCTATTCAGTTTGTGCCCATTTGGTATATTTCGAAGATGAGATAAAAATTGCAAACTTTTTTTTTTTTGAAGTAGCGTAACCTTACTTACTTCGCCCAATACGGTTTCAGATTTCGGAGATTTCCATACCACATTTCTTGACGGCATCCATCTTCTCCGCACAGGGTGCGGAAATTACAGTTTTCCATCGGAATGTGCGTCTCTTGGTTCTACTGTGTATAACTTCTGGAATATGCAGGTCAAAATCTTGTATGGTCAAATCTCCCTTCTACCTGCTGACAGTGATATGATTCTTTTTTGCTTCGCCACTAACTGCTGTTACATAAAAAACATTCAATAAAGAATGCAATGGAATTTGGTCTCCCTTTGCCTTGCCAAAAGGGGATCATTCTCTTTACCTTTTTTTTTTTCGTGTCCTGTTGTAGATGATGAGTTATCCCTTCTAAGATTCTGTAATGAAACAAATGTAAATTGCGGCACATTGAGAAATTGATGGCATTCGTTTAGTCGATGTTTATTCTGCTTCATTTGAAACTTTTCATGTTGCACGTAGGATATGAGGATTCCTAACAAGCATTTTCCTGTGCTTCAGTGGAATACGAGGTTGCTGTTTTGGCATTGCAAACATGATTCTGGTGAGTTTCTCTGCGCCATATATGTGAAGGGGAACTTAGATGGATCATGTTAACTACCTATTGAGTCGGCAATAAGAGAGAGTAGAGTAAAAAAAGAAATAAACGGAAGTGGGTGCATACCTTAGCAATAAGCGCCGTACATTCTTTTTGTTAGATAGACTAGACCATAATGAAATAAGAAATATAATTATCTAATTAAGACTGTTATACTTGAGCAATGACCATTCTCGGCCCCAGTTCTTCATATATTTTACAAATGAGCTGACTTTGGGCATTCTTCAACATTTTTGTGCAAATGTGTTATGCAATGGTGTTTAACTTCACTGTTTTCTGGAGTTTAAAACTTTAAAAATATGTGCAGGTTAAGAGAATGAGAGAAACATTATACTCTTCCCTTCTTCTTCAGGTTCTGCTGCACTTAATAATTGATCTCTTATTCTTGCTGCATTTATTTTGTTTTTCTTTTTGGTGTATAGTTTAACTCATTCATCAGTGCCCTTATTGTAGGATATATCATTTTTTGACACTGAAACAGTTGGTGATTTGACAAGTAGGCTTGGGGCAGATTGTCAACAAGTGTCACGAGTTATTGGAAATGATCTTAACTTGATATTGCGCAATGTTCTTCAGGTTGATTTAGTTATGAAAGATGTAACGCTCATAGAAGTCATTATGCATGTTGGAGGCTTCAATTTTTTTTCAATCTTTTTAGGGGACAGGTGCATTAATCTACTTGTTGATTTTGTCCTGGCCACTTGGTTTATGTACATTGATGATATGCTCCATTTTAGCAGTGGTGATGTTATTTTATGGAAGGTAAATTCTTGGTTAATTATCTTCAAATTCCTGCTTTAGAAACTTGAGATTGCCTTTCTAGTGGCTTACAATGGACAAATGCAAATTAAATGAGCACTGCTATAGGCAGCATGTCTAAAGATGAATATATCAATCAGAATGTGCATCAATGCCAATCATATTCACTTGTTCTTAATTAATTAAAGTAGTAGACTCTAATTAACTCTCACTTTTAGAAAAGGTGCCAATCTGTATAGGCCGTAGGACTCACTGCCTTCTCCCCAAAACTTTGGCTGCTATAATGGTTTTTTTGAGATATTTATATATTACTTTTCAAAAAAGAAAAGTTGATGCCTTTAAGCTCCCTTCCAGGCTTCCACCCTTTCCTTCTTTGTGTCCTTTGTTTCACTAGTATTGATTTGGTTACATATTTCTGCATAGGTACCAGAAAAAGGCAGCAAGGTTGGTCCAAGAAGTCACTGCTTCTGCAAACGACGTAGAATAAGATGCCTTATACTCTAATTTTTTCATATTTTTTCTAAATGGCGTTGTAATGATAATTTTCTCACTATTGATTTATAGGTAGCTCAAGAGACGTTCTCTCTTATTAGAACTGTCCGTGTTTATGGAACAGAAGAAGAAGAACTTGGAAGGTGATAATGCTACTACAATTATAACATTTCTGTACTCATTCATTCTTATAGTTCTGCAGTTTTCACATGTACCTCATTCCTCCCAATCTATAGGTACAAATGGTGGCTGGGGAAATTAGCTGATATAAGTTTGCGACAAAGTGCTGCATATGGATTTTGGAATTTTAACTTCAACATTCTCTATCATTCAACTCAGGTATAGCTAAGGATTTCTAAAATCTTGATAGTGATCTATGTGTATAATTTTTTTTTTCCTTTCTTCCCCTTCAAATGTGTAATCTAACTGTTGAAAGAAAGTTTGCTAGGATTAATAATTGATAATTTTTTTTATTAAAGTCCAGTTAAGCCTTTGTACTTGACTTTTGCTTTTATTGGAACATTTAATCTTATAGGTTATTGCTGTGCTATTTGGAGGAATGTCTATTCTTGCGGGTCATATCTCAGCAGAGAAACTTACTAAGTTTATACTATACAGTGAATGGCTAATTTATTCAACCTGGTGGGTGGGAGACAATGTATCCTCTTTGATGCAATCTGTTGGGGCTAGTGAAAAAGTATTCCATTTGATGGATCTCTCACCTAGCAGCCAATTTGTAGCAAGAGGCAAGCATTTTTATGAGCCATGTTCAACTATTTCATATGCTTACACAGCTTTATATTGATTTAGTCCTTTTCATACCTCCTTTGATTTGCTAAGCTACCATCTTTATGGGGATTGCATCTCACTGCATATTCAATTTTCATTCTATTTTCCAAGTTAAGTATTATGTGGGCTAAATTATTATTTTCCAAGTGAAAATATAATGAGCCATGCATTGGCTACATTGTGTAGTTTACTGGTAAGGGATGCGCTGGTTCTAACTGTTATTGTTTCACATTATGGTGATGTGTAGCTCTTGATATATTATTGTTGTGATAATACATATTAGTAGGTGTTTAGTGCCCCTATAGTACGCAACTCCGGTCTCTGCATCCGTTCTCACATCTCTACCAATAAAATTATATAAATAAGAGAAACAAAGGCTCATGTGTTAGAAATTATGCATTTCTGTATGACTTTTCATTATTGTTTTAATTTTAAATATATTGAAGATCGGATGTAACTTTGTTACAGGAGTAAAGTTGCAGAGGTTAATGGGGCATATTGAGTTTCTAAATGTATCTTTTCACTATCCTTCAAGGCCAACGGTAGATCTCCTATACCTAACATCTTCAATTGGCTCCTAGAGTTGAAATTTGTATATTTGATACTCTTTTTGTTGCCCAGTTTATTCTGTGAAGGATGAATGGTGCTACAATAGAAATAAAAAATTTGATGCAGAGATTTTTAATCCCCCCATTCCCCGCAAAATGTGTGTGCAGCACAGTGGTGTAGTATCTTATTTTCCTCAGCCTTAGAAAATGCATGTTTAATATAACAGTGAGCACTTCTGGAAAAAAACAGACTTTTTTTTTTGTTTTGGGCATGCACGGAGGAGTTCTTGATCATAGACATATCAGGGTTTATCTAATTCAGTAATTCTTCCTCATTGTAAGCACTTTGTTGCACGTATCTTCAATACAAACGAAATTTCTCAAGTGAGTGGAATGGTTTACTAATATGGATGTTATCTTGACTTCTGAATTCTTATGGCATCATTTTTCCCTTTGCTTGGCATGTATAACCAGCCATATTCAATTTGATTGTCCATCTACATGGGGTTAAGATTACCATTGTCACTCATACAGGCTCAACTAATGAGCAGACATTGTGACAGGTATCTGTAGTGCAACATGTAAACTTTGCTGTACATCCTAGTGAGGTGGTTGCTATTGTAAGAAACTGCTCTGTTCTCTTCAATTTATTCCTTCCCTCCACTATGGCTAAAAGATTAACTTGATTAACTTGCTGTTTCTTTGGATTGGGCATAGGTTGGTCTTAGTGGTAGTGGCAAAAGCACACTGGTGAACCTTTTGCTCCGTCTATATGAGCCAACAAATGGTCAGGTAGTATTTGTTTGTCTCATTAAAACTAAAAGTGGAATTGGATGGTTTGATTAAAAAGATCTGCATTGGATTTGCAAAAAAGGGTAGAAGGGAAAAGAATACTGAATTACTTTGTGTGTGGGGGGGAGACTATCTTGTTTTTGCTAAATCTAAGTCATGACACAGTAAATGCCCAAAAGATATTGTCTTCTATCCTAGTAAAATAACCATATTCTCTTCAATTAGATATTTCATGACATTATTGGATTAACCTCGAGTTGGAACTAGAAGTTCAGAGAAAGAGAGAGAATGGTTTTTTGTTTCCTGCTTTTTAAGAACAAGGGTAAAGGATATCATGGGTTCTGAATCCAACCGCTAAGACTTTAGATTCTAGATTTCCTTTTTGGTAAATTATTAAGTTTCTTTGTTGGTTGTATTACATTCATTTAAATTAAACTTTGGTTGATTATATTTTTTAAAAATTATTTCCATAATGTGAACTTTTTAAGCTTGAGTCACCATTTTTCCCTATCCAGTTGCGGATATTGATTAGAGGTTTCTCTCTCACATAATTAAATATGTAGTACCTGTAGCCAGTTATGCTGGTAGTATTTTTAGAGCTGGTGCTTTTTACTTGAATATTTTCTTAACATGCAGTTTTATTGCAGATTTTGATAGATGGCAACCCTCTTGAAGAGTTGGATATCATGTGGTGGAGAGAGAGAATTGGATTTGTGGGACAGGTTCTTAAATTGCCCACATGGACAATATTCAGTGAATATATTGTTCTTTTCTCGTAGCCCTAAAAAAATTTGTTTGTACAGGAACCCAAGCTTTTCCGAATGGATATAAGTTCAAACATCAGATATGGATGCACTCGAGATATAACGCATGAGGACGTTGAATGGGCTGCAAAGCAAGCCTATGCCCATGACTTCATCTCAGCACTTCCCAGTGGTTATGAAACACTTGTTGACGATGATCTGCTAAGTGGGGGACAAAAGCAGCGAATTGCTATTGCTAGGGCCATTCTTAGGGACCCAAAAATATTGATCCTTGATGAAGCCACTAGTGCACTGGATGCTGAGAGTGAACATAATGTCAAGGTCTGCTTCTGGAATCTACTCCTAGAAGTCAGTTGGCAGTTAGACACACTAAATGTTAAGAGAAAAAAAGATTAAGAAAAGGTTCTGATTCTTCAGTTTCCATTATATGTAGGGTGTTCTTCGATCTGTAAGAAGTGACTCCACGACAAGGAGAAGTGTCATAGTCATTGCACACAGGTGGTACTTTGATTTGTCAGTGTCAATTAAGTGTTATCCCAACTCTTAGTTTTGAAGTGTATGACCTGCTTTACAGGCTTTCTACCATACAAGCAGCTGACAGGATTGTTGTAATGGATGGTGGTCAAGTTGTTGAGGTTGGTAAATTGTTGATTCATTTTGATTGCGTTAAATAATATTGTCAATATTTATTAATGTTCCTTTTTGAAGCTTATTATCCTTGATGTTTCCATCAGCTGTCTCTTCCTTTCTTTTTTTTGGGTTTTTGTTTTGCTTCGTTAACAATGTAAAGGTCACGCATGTGAAAAGTTACCATATTTTTATGTGGTTGTTTAATTATGTGCGGGTGAAACTCATGCTAAGTTGCTCTCCTCCCGTAGAATAAGGCTATTTTAACATCGCATGCATTACTGATACTCCTTGGATTTCATATGTGATTCATGAAAAGCTATACTTTGTTTTTTCAGTATCCTTTCTTTCCCGTAATCTGAAACGTAACTGTCAATAACTTCTGTCCATGCAGAATGGAAGTCACAGGGAACTTCTCTTAAAAGATGGTTTATATGCAAGGTTGACTAGAAAACAGGCTGATGCCATGGCATGATTTTGTGTTTCCAAAGCAGATATTCTATTTTTCCTCTGGCTTGTTTCTTTTCGAATGCAGTATATTGGGGCAAGCAACTTTTTTTTTCTCGCTGACCCATGTATTTATAGTATTATACAAGAAAACTTGATGAAGTTTATCAAAGAAGGAAGAAATGTGTATTGCTGCAGCAGTTTTGGTTCAACATGCGAGGCAGCTTCAAAAGGATTTCAAAGTATCAGGTTCTCAGGCATATGCAAAAGCATGAAGCTAGGTCCATAGGGCTATTGATAGTCAAGACGCTGATATATGTAAGTTGCACTCTGTCATCGTGGTATAGCCTATTCATTTTGTAGCTGTAATCCTGTAACTTAAATGCTTAACGTTTAAAGACATTTGATTTGAAGAATACCTTGACTTGCCCGAGTTTGATGGCACTTCATACTCAAGCTGAAGTCAATAAAATTTTTTAGTTTTCTAATTAACATTGCTTCTCCTGTTTCTATAGATGGAGTTTAGGTTGATGCCTTTTAGTTCAACTTCTAATGTTAAAAAAAGAGCTATTGCATGATGAAGGAAACGAGTTTATAGGTCTATGGGTACCAAATTGAGTTATTTACA
Source organism: Castanospermum australe (assembly GCA_019955255.1). Lineage (NCBI taxonomy): Eukaryota > Viridiplantae > Streptophyta > Magnoliopsida > Fabales > Fabaceae > Castanospermum > Castanospermum australe. Next base: position 187,905 of record NSJW01000184.1, read on the forward strand.
TTGAATCCCAAAAATTAATAAATATATAGATTACCTTGAAGCATATTTATAATTACTACAAGGAGGGTGTATGAGAAATCTAAGAAGTGTTGGTGTAGTAAAAATGAATTATATTCTCATATATGAGAATTGCGATTAGATTTTTAAAAATTAACAGTAACTGTACCAGATGTTCCTTTTTGCACTATCTCTAAATACAATAATCTCGCCCTATCGGTCCATTTGTCGTCTTTTCCCATCATTACAACTTCTGCCCCTTTTCTTTTCTCCCTAGTAGAATTAAAATCTACCTCAAGCAAATTAAAATTCAAACAAATCTACTAGCAAAAGAGTGATCTAAAAAAAAAAAATCTACTAGCAAAAGATGCATGGTAACCAAACACGCATAAAAGAACGGTAACCATGAGTAATCTAAAGCATATATTTATCAATCAGAATTTTCTAACTGAAAAATTAGTTTTGAGAAGGAAAATATTTTATAAATGGAACGATTTAAAAGTATAATTGTCGATTAAAAGGAAGTTATTGGATTACAATTTATAGGTTGATGTTTTCAATAAAACTTTTATCTTCCCATTATATTCGTACTTCATCCCACGAAGTAATTTAGAAGTACTGAATTCATGTAAACTCGGTGACATGTGTTCACCTTCCACACCCACCTTGTACATTTTAAAAGCGATTTTTTGAAGTTCACTTTTCACATATTATAATTTTTAATTAGCTTTTAAAATTAAAAAAGAGAATAAGTAATTGTTTTTGCATGCATTTTGAATGAAGATTTTTCTATCCGCATGACGGTGACGGTAGAGGATATTTTAAATATTTTATAATGAATTGAAATTATAATGATAATTAAACTTATCATTGTAAGAATGAAATAATATTTTGTCTAATTTAGAAAAAAATAAACATTTTTTGAGGGAATGACCTTCTATAGAGAATGATTAGTTCTTTTTCATAGTAACTACGAGACCAGAGGCGAAATTTATGTATTAGCTTCTTGTTCTCCCAAGCAAACACATATTTGACAATTTTTCATCAAGTCTCAATATTATTTTTTGTAAAATTTAGTTTTAGCCCCTTTATTAATTTTTTATTTTGGTTCCCCAGCATATCCATTTTAGTTCCTTCCCTCTGAGACCAAAGCTCACCTTAAATTTGGCAGGTCTACACCTCTGCAAAGGAGAAGCTACTTCCTGCCCTGCAAGTGCATCTATCTACTTGCTTTTGGTAACTGCAAGACGATCTGTGACTTCTTTCTTTCCACATTACTTGCAGTGCTGAATGTTCAAGGCATTGTTGGACAACTTGTTTTTCTTTCTCCAATAATCTTCACAAAGTTCAAGTCTCTTATTTAAATCAGTAGTATTGTCATTGAATAATTAGACTCCATAATTTACGAGAAAATCAGCCAAAAACCCAAGAAAAAAAAATAATACACAACTGAACCTTGTGCCATGGCATGAGTATAAGGAATAATTTTTTAATGAATTCCTTCTGTTAATATTTTTAAAAGTTTAATTAATGAAATCTGTAACTATTTTTAAATAAATATTACCTTATCTTCATAATTTATATTGGCTTTTTTTTTTTTTTGGTGTGAGAAGAGAGTCAAGAGACTGGGTAACGAGGAAAGAGGGGTTTGATCCCAGCCCAAGCGGTGGGGCATAGCGTGAGTTGCAGAATGAACCCTCTTCTTCTTTCTCTTGTTCCCAAAATCGCCCTTCTTCAATTGAGATTGCAGCAGCTCCGGTGAGTGGTGCACAGCAATTAGATAAGGCCCCTATTGTTATCTATGGATTCCTTCCACCACCGTCACGCCTATATATGAGGCCACCCCCGCCGCCACACACGGCGGATCCCCACCACCACCTGATACAACCGCCAAGGCAACCCGCCTCTCCCCAAATGCCATGGTTCTCCACCCAATTCCAGTACCACCCTTCTCGGACTCCTTCACCTCCGCCGCGGTGGCCTCCACCGCCACCCCCTCCTCACTCCGACCATTTTCCTCCGGCTGCTTCTTATCCTCCTCCCTCGAATCCTTACCCCCCACACCATTCTTACCATCACGGCCAGTTTCCCTCCACCTCCGCCCCCTTCTCGTTCCCATGTGTCTCCTCACTCTCACATTCCCCAGCCTTATCCTCAGGTGAGCCTGGAACCTTTGAGCTGTCTTTCTTTTCCTTTTGTAGCCTGGTTACTTTTTATATCTTGCTTTGTTGATTAATCCAGTTTTGTTTTCTTGTGTTGATTAGTTAGCAACTTAGCATCTTTGTCTGGAGTTCAATTAGTTCTTGTATATGTATTTTAAATGTGAGCTTCAATTGGTTTGCACTTTGTTCTGTTGAGTATTAACTAATCTCCTCAATTGCATAAACTTTTCTAGGATTGGAGCAATCCAAGCTGGCCTCCCAACCAAGGCTGGGATTACCAAGGTTAGTTGTTATATGAAAATTATGTGAGAAATATTTAGTTTTTTTTTTAATTTCTTTTTGAGTTTTAACTTCCGTCTTCTGTTTTTTTTTTTTTATTTTGTTTTGTCAATTTGCATTGCAACCATGCCCATTGATTATAGTTTGAGTAGAATGTAGAAGTGGCGTTGACTAAAATCTTTGCCACGTGACTCTCACTGAGAGAAAGAGTATCATTATCATTGTCCAAAGAACCCCCAAAACCCAGATTGTGGCTCTAAAAACAGGTTAGTACATCCAGAGTTGTTTTCGGCAACCAATCAAGAAGAACGGGACCACCATGAAACCACCACTCCTTTCCATATATCAGTCTTCTTGATCATTGTTCTGACATTAAAATAAATAGAAGTGAGGATCTTACGGCCACCCACTACTTTCAAACCTGGAGATTTCCAATGCAAGCACTAATCTTTAATCTGATTATTTTGTGGATCTATTGCTGCGTGTGGCTCAAAGCTACAAACTAGACATTTACCAACAAAATGGTAACTTCCATAGATCCAACTGACATCTACTACAAACCTACCTTCATCATCAATCTCTTTGTTGGACTCTTCTAGAGAGTAGAGACCATTGATGACTCCAAGAAGCCATGGTTTTGAATCTACTGGTTGTTATATCTAGACAATGAACAATTGGCACCAGCAGTAGATATTAAGCAAAAGATTTTAAGATTAGGCTGGAATGTTAAATCCTTTGAATCTGAAGAAGTAATGCCATTTTTATGGTGATAGCTAATAGAGTGAGTAGCTATATTGTAAGAAGACAATGGTGTAGAAATTTTAGCTGAACACCAAGCTTTATTTTGGTCATTCACCATAGAGGACCAAATGGTTAAGTACAATCTATTTGAAGGATTTCTGTTAGTTTTGATTAAGGATGCAATTAGATGATGACTAGAGTGTTTGCTATAACAGAGTTATATAAATAGTTAACCCCTCTAGAATCATATTCGGTCTTGTGGCCCAATTTTGTTGGATCTATCATAAGTATGCCTACTTATATGGACCTAGACTACTACCTCAATTGTTGAAAATGTCCATAATCGCTAAAAGAAGGTTTAGGCTGCAAGATTGGAAATATTTAGAAAATATATACAAAACAAGGAAATAGATGCAGTAGTTGCTGTGTTGTCATCTTTTGTGTGTTTGCAACAACTTTTGATGCTGACTTCTGAAGTATTGGATGTTGGGAGTGTGGCATTTAGTTTTATTTTATTTATGATTTTATCAGTTTTAGATTATTCAACTTAGAATGCATGTATTTATATTTAACAATTTTTATGTGATTCATATATGTAAACTTACATCTTTACAGACCTATTTGTGGTTCCTGGTAGACTTCTTTAATGCTCAGCTGATCAGTTAAATTTCCAACATCTTCCATTTTGCATCACACCAAAGCTAGGGTTTTGATGTTTGGTTCACTAAAAAGTAAGGAGCTGGGAGCTATCAATTTGGAGTCAGACATTTGCACAGAAAATGAAAAACAAAGGAAGGAAAGGCATGCATTATTGTGTCAACTTTTGTTTTCTTGTTAGTTAATTTATTAAATTATCTGGCCATGTATGGCACTGAATGTTGACCTAGATAGGCATATGAGGTAGTCATTGATCAAACTTATATGCCCCTTTTCAACTATGGTTTGTAATAGGTAATAACAATAGGAATAGGGGGCTTGGCTTGCAATCATTCGAATGATAACAATGTAACATATTGGTTTTTTGTAGCCCTCATGTGCGCCTCTGCATGCTTTTAAAGTTCTATTTTTCCTCTTGGAAACTTGCTAAGTTTTTTCTTTTCAACTTTTATATCCTTACTTAACATTGTGGGTTTTGTAAACATAATTATGTATTGACAGTCCATAAGAATGAAGAAGATTGGGCTGCTAAGGCCAGAGCATGGGCTGATGCTAAGGCTGCAATGGAAAGTCAGCATCCACAATCACAGTTTTCACCTGCTGGAAGATTGCAAGATCAAAGCCATTATCATGATCAGTATCAACAATCTTTGGACTCACATTATCCTGATATTCCAAGCCAGTCTCATCCATCATCAAGCTATCAACAAGTTTCCATCTCTGATGCATCTATGCAGCGGACTTTCAGGATATCCCCCAGGAGGCTGTGTCTGTCAGTTTGGAGACATCTTACACTTCAGATGGACACACATACAGTGCCAGAGATGGGACCACCAGTGGAGATCCAACTGTTTGCATTTCAACATCAAGGAAACTTGCCTACATATCCATCAGTTCATCAGCAGGAGGTACCTTCTAATTATAGTTCTGTTGCAGGTAATTATTAATTTAGTATATTGAATTTGCAAGTGAAGCTTTGCTCAAGAACTCTGGAATGGCTCATAAATTAATATTCTAAAATTTCCCTGTAGTATTTGTAATGTGGACCCGTTAAAGTTTGGTCTGGTCCAAAGAGAGATCCCTTTCAACCCCCTTACATTGTCCTTGCTATCTTTTCCTTAAACAAGACATGCTATTACAGTTCTTGTGTTATAGAGTAGTCAATAGCATCCAGAGCAGAGCACCACCACTCCCATACATTTGTGGTGAAGCGTTTCAGTATCGCGGTTGGAGTGCCGCAATAGGGGCCTGTTGCGGATGGAAATAGCGGCCGCTATTCTACACAGGGATGAAATTCTCTGATTTATCCTTACCAAAAAGCTCCTGGCTGCACCAAATTTGGGATGTTTTGGTCTCTGGCTTCACACCCATGACCCATTGCACACACTGAAAGCAATTTTAGGGTTTGTTCACTGCACTTCATCAAAGTATCGCATGCACGCACCAAATCGCAGGCCTGAAACAAGTTTCATGCAACTTTATTTCGAACCCATGATTCATCCACCAGTTTTGCACAAACCATCCTCTCTTTAACATCAACATGAAGCTCCCCTGTTTTGCACGCGGCACCTCCAGCCTCTGTTTAGCACAACAGCTCCTCCAGCCTCTGTTCCACATGGCAGCTTCCCCTCTCCCCAGCCTCTGTTTCGCATGGCAGCTGCTCCAGTCACTGTTTCGCACAGTCACAGAGCAGTCACAGTTGTGTATGATGGGAATACTTTGTAAATATTTTTTCAAATAGCCAGTGCAGTGACACATAGTCACATACAGTCCATTTTAAACAATTGTCACTTTGTTTATTGTTTATTTACGGTATAAACTTTTAAAATTATTAAGATTATCAATTATGTGTGTTTTGCAAATTTTTAAAGTTTGTTTTTTAATTGTAGCCACCTTTTTCACTGTGTGGCTGCTCTACGACTCGCTATGCTGCTACAGTGTTTTTTAAGGCGTCCACTCTGCACTGTGTTCCACCATTAACTTCTTTGATTATAGACAACTAGTATGATTTTACAGATTCATAAACTGAATCGCATTAACACATGCTTGAGTGGTTCAAGGCGCTACATGGGTGATGCAAAACAATAGATCCAAATTCCTTTTAACAAAAGGTCTACTTTTTTTTTAGAAACATAGGAAATTATCTGTGAAACTGCTTGATTCTTACTTTGTCAAGCAAACTATCTGTGAAACTGCTGAGGCGGAGTAGTTGCCTGTTCATCACCACCTTCCAAGTGCCTGGCAATAATAAGATATATTTATATATTGAATAAAAAGTCCTGACGAAGTACCTATGCTAAGTGAAAATAGAGTAATATCTGTTAATCACTTCATCATACATCATTACTTAGCTAACTGTTAAATAAGTAATTTATTTATGACAGGTCCCAGTCCCGGCCCTGTTGTTTTCTGTCAGTCATCTTTCTGTATCTTGAATCTTGGACATTGTTGCTAATAATTGGTTATAGGAGTTGTGGGATAACTTATATTTTTTGTTTCACCTCAGTACCTAACTGTGATGACATTTAATGGGACATGGCTAGTGACTGCATACCCCCCTCCTCCCACCCTTTATGCTGGTTCATCTTTCCCCCTCATGATAAGTAGGTGTGTGTATTTATAGTACTGAAATGTTGTCTTTCTAAAGATACGAGTTAGAGAACTACTATTAGGGAACTCCTATTAGAGAACTGCTATTAGATGGAATTATCAATGAGAAAGGATTTCTTAGAACTTCATTTAAATGCAGATGTTTCTTATAGTAAATTTTTTTGAAAAAAAAAAATATCATATGAAATTTGAAGTTGTATTGTCATATGAAAAAGGAGTGAGAAAGCAAAAACATACCCTTGAAAAGCTGGATTCTTCTCTGGGGGCTACACTTTGAACTTCAAGCATTCCTTTCTTTCTCATTTATCTTCCCACTTGCAATCTGACTATTGACTTACAGGTAAAGAGACTGCTGATCAGAATCAACAATCACACACATTGTTGCCTTTGTCAAGTTCCTCATCTCAGGAACAACGCCATGTGCAACCATCAATGCAAGCACCCTTTGCATCTGGCAGCCATTCAGTGGACCCTGCTATCAGTCTTGCTGATCAACCTTTAGATTTTGCAATTAGGTTTAGTCGTGATAGTGACCTGCAAATACAGTCAACTTATGGTCATCATGATTCAGCTACTTCTGTCAGAGGCATTGATCCTGTGAGTGGGTGCCTTCAATGAATAACTGGGCTACTCCAGTGGGACCTGGCATTGCTTGTCCATCAATACCCCCAGTTCTTGCCCCTGGGCCACAGGTCTTGATTTTGACTTTTTTACCCAACATATATATATTGTACATGTGCCTGACATTTAGTTAATTTAGCAGCATGACCCTTCTATTACCACTCTTTCTCCTGTTCCTGGTCATGTGGCATCACCATTTGGAAGGTTTCCTGGACCTGGACTTCCTCCAACAATTCCACCGAGTGGTGCACCCTTTGCCCTGAGCGCAGGAACTACAATTCATCCTACTGCAGCTTTCTCTGCTGATGCATATGGGGTTTCTGGTGTTCCTCAACGTCCTAAGAAGGTAATTATTTTGTGCAGGTTAATGCCTGGATGGATACATCATAATACATACCATCAAAATTCATTTTGCAATTATTTTTCAGGCTTCAGTCCCTAACTGGCTGAAAGAGGAAATAAAGAAAGCAGTCATTGCTACTCCTTCTGTGGAACATCCTAAGGAGGAAACATACTTTGTAGATGATGGCATTGATAAGTCATATGTGAAGGGTGATAAGCCAGATAGCAAAAGCATTGATTCTTCTAGATTGGTTGAGGAGGAGGAGGAGGAGGAGGATGAGGAGGTTTTTTCTTCACCGTTTAAGTTTCTTTCCGTAAAATGAGTCCTTTTATGTATTAGTGTCATTGTCTTCTGTTTTTATTTTAATTGTTTGAATGTTCTTTACCCACTTTCGAATTTGATCTAAGATATTCTACATGTAGGATCATGTTGAAGCAGCTAAAACTGCAGCAATTAACCAAGAAATAAAAAGAGTGCTGACTGAAGTTCTTTTGAAGGTTAGCTTTGTTTGAAATGTGATCATTGTCTTATTTAACATCTGTCCACCAACTATAGCTCCAAAAAATAGTCAATTTAGTTCTAATTACTGCTTCTTCTTAGGTTACTGATGAATTGTTTGATGAAATTGCAACCAAAGCTCTTAATGAAGATGATCTGACTACTGAAGGTAATTCTCTGATGCCCTCTAGTTTTTTTTTTTATTTTATATATATATATATATATAGATGATTGTATGCTTAACTTTTTGGACTATTGAACATTGGAGATTCTATATATATATATATATATATATATTTTGCAGTGGGTCATAATATTGCTACTTCAAATCATAAGGCATCGACATCTTCACCCTCAGCTCCAGTTCCAAAGGCATCTGCAAAGGTTCTAGTTCCAGTCAAAGCGAAGGAATTAGAGAATGATGGTGTCACTGAAAAATCTAATTCCAGCTCTCCTGGAGATGTTTTAGGTCTTGGAAATTATGCTTCTGATGGAGATGAAGTTGAAAGTTCTAATGTGCCAACTCCTGCCAAAGATGCTGCTCATCGGTCAAGGATTAAGAGACCTGTGGAAGATATGCATGATGTACCTGTTAATAGCAGTTTACAAATTGAAGAGCATGGTAGAAGTCAAACTAATTTGGTGAATAATCTGGGCAAAACCAGCTCATTACAATCCCAAACTAGCAATGGTGCTGCTATTGAGCAGTTACATGATGATAAGCTTGATGCTTTTGAAAGAAGGCATGATAGATCTAATGGTTCTAGTTCTAAAGATAATGGAGGGATAACAAAATCTGAACTTCCTGGAAAGAATGTTGGTGTGCAAAAAGTAACAGATGGTCATCCTGATAGGGAAGGCAGAACAAGATCAGAAAAAACTGATCCGTGTCACAGAAGTTCTTCTGAGAAGGACTTTGTTAAGGAGGTACAAAGTGGTAAGACTAGGACAGATGAAAAAGATAATGAGAATCATAGAAGGAAGGATGAAAGACATCAGAAAAAAGAAAAAGCAGATGACACCAGTGAGGCAAAAGAAAGAGTTAAAGAGCACAATGTAAGGCATGGGCAAAAGACAAAGGAATCTGAGTCAAGGAAAAGGTCCTCCCACGTTGATGTCAAGGACGACAGAAAGGAAGCAGAAAAAACCCATAGAGGTGGTGCCATAGAAGATACTTGCCGGGAAAAGGGACATACAAAGGATAAGGGGGAACATAGAGCAAGGAAAAAAGATGCAGGTAATCATGACAGGCATAATAGGAGACGTTCATCTTCAGTAAGCAGTAGAGGTAAAAGCAGTAGTAGTGGTGAAGGCTCATATGGCTCAAAAAGGTTTGATCAGATTCCATATGACCCTCTTTTGTCTGGTTGTCATATATGGTGCCTCATTTAATTTTTGTAGTGCAGGAAGATGCATTCAAGAAAACGTGACTTGTCACCATCTCTTGTCAGGTCTAGAAGAAGGTATTATTTATTGAGAGATTCCTTACTTTATTCAGGTTTGCAATATCAATGTTTAGGTGTTTCAGAGTGTTTCGCTGACATTGAGATGAGCTGTTTGTGCTTGAAGCAATATCTTTGTTTCTGGTTTCTTTAGAATCTTGGCGATTTAGTAAATAACTTTTCTTAGCTCATTATCTGTGTGCTAATATTGAGTCTTAGTACCATGGACAGGATTAGGTGTATTGTCTATTAGTCATATTGGCATTCCTTTCTTTCTTTTTCCTTAGTTTGTGTGTTTGAGCTGCTAGGACACTACCACTTTTCTGCATTTTACTTTCTTGGTTTAAGCTTTGGGTCAACTTTCTTATGACACAAGGCTTAATCACTTCCCTTAAATCTTGTGACTGATGCAACTTAGCTTGCTATCTCAAAGACCAGAAAGTTATATATTTATTTCTGCGTTGTTTTCAAGACTTCAATCTGTGGCCATAATTGTTTCCGACATCGTTATGTATTTAATCATTTATTTACCTTGTTTGGGCCATCAGAAATCTTTATTAGAAAAGCAATATTTTTTGTTATAAAAGCTATCTACATGTGTATGTTTGTGTAGATAGGTATTTACATAGATACATGTAAGTTTCATCAGCGTACCTCTGCCAGGAAACTTCCATTATTTATGAGATTACCATCGCATCTGAGTGCAACTTCTGTGACAAAGTTACGGAGACATTAAAATTGAACCAAGAATTATAGATATTATAATTTTGTGTACCATATGATAGTTGACTTATTTTATACCTTGTTTCTGTGAACACATATTGAGCCAAAGATTTTACCAGTTTGATGATTCTGAAGCTGACACGTCTTTAATCACTTGGGGCTTTCTTTTGTTTGAGGTCATTGCCTTATTCCCTGTTAAATGGAATGTTTTTCTTACTGGACAAGTTGTTCCGTAGTAATAATTGACCATTTTCATGCATCTATAAATCTACTCCGCATGTGTTCTCTCAATTTATCCATCTGTAATCTCTGATAAGACAATAGAAAAGAGCAAGAAACTTATGGTTTTATGCACACCAGTGTGGCACTTGTTTATCAATGTTTAATAAGGATTTCTGTCCCTTAAATCTAACCAAGATGGGGAAGGATATCATCAGTAAATTTGTAGTTTTTATTGAGGTTTTAATATCTAGTGAACTTTTGACTGTATCTTTAATTTGTTCATCAGAAGCAGAAATTATTTACGGTAACAGGCTGCTTCCAATGGAGTTTTGACTCTGTACCAGGTTGAGTTTTTATAATAAACTTTGTATACTTCAAACTCACCAAGTCAGTATGGTGGTTTTATTTTTAGACAAGTTTCGCGGTCTTCCTCATAGCAAGCATTCTCAGCGCAGGCATTCTCCCTACTCTTCTCTTGATACTTCCAGGTCTGTTGCCAAAAAGTTTTCCAAGATTATGATTTATGTTTTTGAGACAAGAACCCCATCGTCATATAAGAATAAGCTACTCCGGTGAATTGGTTAGGCTTCTTAATATTTACCTTACAGTACTCCCTTGTTTATCTACCGTGTTTGCTTTTTATCCAGAAGGAGGTCGAGATCCAGATCACCTGTTCGGTGGCAAAGATGATTTGCTAGAAATATTTCTGAATGGCAAGGGCAGAGATGGTTACATCTACAGGGTTCAGACAAAGAGAACATAAATTTGGAGGGTGTGGGGGAAGTTCTGATGTTTGAGTGAGTATTTATGGGAATGATGACTCTCCTTTTCCCGTTTTTATAGGTTTAGGATATACATACCGTTATTTTCCTGTTTGCTGCGGTTATTTAGAGAGAAATAGTAGAAGCGGGGCTAGAGTTGGATACGTGTTTGTTATGTGTTTTGATGTAAAAAGAACGAAAAATCTATAGCTTTTTCTTCTCCATTAGAATTCTGGTAGCTTTTTAATCTCCATTAGATTTCTGGCATGTATTTAATTCCATCAATGTCCTAATCCCTAGTGACACATTCAATAGATGGGAATGTAATTCAAATTTTACTGGATGTATTAGCTGAATGATTCAAATCACTCATAATCGTTAAATTGATTCGTTGCCCTGGTTTACCTTTATGTCTTCTGTTTGTTTCTCATCCCTTTATGTTTTCCCTTTTTCCTCCATCCCTCGTGATACCGTTAGGGTAATGCCTGACTGGCACCCAAACCATATGCAATATTGAATAGATGAGTTGAGTGGAGGTTCATGATTGTCCTCGCATGTTTTCAGCAAATAAAACACAGGAAATTGTCCACTGAATGAACTTATTGATCGTAAATGTAACTAAATTGCCAATGTGTAAGTTACTCATTACTTTTTTGTTACAATAACAATGTGAGGGATTAAATTTATGATCTTTTATTCAAATTACTCATTACTATCTCACTCTTAGTCTCTCTCTTTGGTGATGCAGAAGACTTGTAACAGTAATGAACCTCTTGAATTTCGATATTACTTATGAACTTGTTTTATAATTTAATTAAAAAAAAAATTTAAACCTTCTCAAATAACCAGTCTAATCCTTCTAATTGCTAATGAGAGGCCCGGTCAACTAATCTTATCGACTGGCCTTAGTATTATTAATTTGAAATCTTGCATACAAAGAATGTAATCTCTGCTAGTCTTACTGCCAATGATGTTTTATTTTGTTAAGAGCTCTTGAATAAAAATGCCTCTATCTCCTCCCCACGGAACTGAGTCATACCCCAACATAAACTCCTAGCCTAAGCAATTGTTAATGCTACTTCTTTCATATGTACCTTCTCCACACGCTTGCAAATAATTTCAAACGAGAGCAATAACATTCAATGCATTGGAATATTTGGACATGTCATGTTTGTTTTAACGTACCTGAAATTTATCATGAAATATGCACTATGTTGACTGCATAAGAAACCAATTTCTCATTATTCTTGGTAATGCATGTTTGTCCTACTACTAATGATTCATGAGTTCTGCCTTGTGTTATATGCTGCCATTACAATTAAAATGTCCTTAAAGCTTGTTTAACTATTTTGAAAGAATTCATTTTTCCTCTTTGCCTCTTCACTTTTTCTATTATGGTAGGGAATTACTGTTTTCAGGGATCCATTAGCTCCAGGTGATATCAGCTTTAATGACTGCCACTTTGGAACAAATTGCTTTCAAAGGGTGACTATAGTGAAGTCCAGAGTTGTTTTGAGGGTGCAATGTACTTCTCAGTGATGCAGATATATATTGGCTCAAAAACCCAATTCCATTGCTTCACTCTTTTGGCCCTGCGGTTCTTGCTGCACAGTCTGATGAATAAAACAAAAAGGTGCTAATTCCAGCTTGTACAGCTGAAATTCATACTTTTCTTCTTATTAAGAGTATAAAATACATATATGCCATGAATTATACAAAACTTTACTGTATATTCTGTCTACTTCACCTATAATGAAATTCCCGTTGTGTCTTCATTTATTTTGCATATATATACAAAAAGATTTGACAAAAGATAGATTTTCTATTCTTTTTGTCCCTTTTTACAATGACAATAAAATTTTCAGCTGTTCTTTCACTGCCATGTTTGTGCAGGATCAATAAAACCTACCCAGAGGCTTGAACTCTGGCTTCTATTATGCTCATTCTGATGGCCAAACAATTGCTGCTATGGAGAAAGTGGTGAGGCATGCTGAGCAACCAAGCTTCTATGATATCTTACGTGGGGAAGGAGGATCCAACCGGGTGGGTGATAATAGATGTGCGGAACCTGAAACAAAAGCTGCCAGTATTTTTCTTGGACACGGAACTTTTTTTTTTTTTCCAAATGGTTCTTACCGAGACCTGTGGCAGGGAAAGAATGTCAAAGCAGCCTCATTGAAGAAGGGGTGTTTCATCATCCATAACAACTGGATCAGAGGGAGGCTGAAGAAGCTGCAGCATCAGGTTTTGTCAGGTTTATGGGAGTGTAATCCTGGCACAAGAATTTGTCCGTGGAGCTGGCACAGCGTCAAACCATGAAGTTAATTTTGAGGAAGAGTGGATGGTTTCTTATCTTCTCTAGGAGAACTTTTGTTCTCACTCTAGGAAGACTGAAGAAAAGAAGCTACTGCTTCCCCTATGGTGGCGAATGTGCGAAAGCCTCGGTTTCATCACTGTCTCATGGGGCGAAAATATTAAATTATAGACAGCCGGCCATGCGAAACAAGAAGCATAGATGGTTTCTAATGTTTTAATGGTTTTGACTTCCTCATGTTCATACTTCATACCTTACCCAACATTGTCTGCCAGAGACGAGGATGTGAAACACTTGGATTGCACAACTTTCAGTTGCAGGCTATGATGAAGCGCGTTGTTCACTCGTTAGGCCTTCTGGAGCACACCGAGAGAAATCCCAGAAGCAAGAACCAGCTGAGAGGAACCAAGGACATCCCCAGACTTCAGCTTGCCAGCAAAGGACATCTTTGTGAGGATAGTTCATGCAGGTGGACAACAGGAACTGTATCAACATGCAATCCCTGCATCCAAGTTGATGGCAAAGCATCCTGGGATGTGTGTTGCCCGGCCAGAAGTCTTCAGAGCTCCTCATCAGTCTGTGTTATGGCCAGAAGAGCGTTTGCTGCCTGGTCACCAATATATTATAATCTCGTCTAGAGATGTGGAGAAGCTGAAGCGTAAACATCCAGATCAAGGCAAAAGCATGGAGCCTAACAGGGTGGTGGCCCCAGAGGCATTGAACTCGAAGATAACAAGGTCTTCCACTGGACACAAACCCAAAGAGAATGGCAAACTCTGTGTGCCAAACGGAGGAGCAGGCCAAGAGATGATGGACACAAGGACAACTGTAGCATGCAAAATCCAAGAGAAAAGCGAAGAAGTCAAAGAGGCAAACGGGCTAGGCGAAGAGAAAGAGAACGAAAAGGGTGGAGGGGTTGCAGGGGAATCTTTTTGTTCTGCAAAGGAATTCTATGTGGTATGGCCAAGACGAAAAGGAATAAAAGGGAAGAAACCTTTTGTGCCACCTCTTCCAAAGGCAAGATCGTATCGGGGTTTGGGATGGCAACCCAGGCTCCCCACTGTGCAGGAGCTCTCTCCATGATATTCATTATGGTTTTTCTGGTACATCTCCTATTCTGGTCTGGTATAGTACTATGTTGGCCCCTGAATTACTAATTTCTCTTTCTGGATCCCATAATAAAATTGAAATCTCACCACCCCACCAATTTTTAATGTTGTTCGTTTATACATACGGACCATTTGTAGATTTGAGAAAGGATAATACTAGAGAGAGCTTTTAATGAGACAAAAAAGAAACGCAAGGGTGCATTACACAAATCTAATAGCGCAGAAATGAGGTGCAAGTTTTTATTTTTATTTTTAATCTTTTGAATGTGTAGCATATACGTGCATGACATCTCAATTTTAATTGTCAACTTTCATGTTTTTTTTTTCGTTGTCAACTTGCCTCTGCAAGAGCTCTCTCCATGATTTCGTTGCAAGAATAAAATCTTTAACCTTGTTCTATGAAATGTAAGCAAATAAATTAATTTAAATATTTTATTAGATGTAAAATTACCTGTATCATGAAAAGAAATCATCATCTCCAAGAGAAGCGTCATGGGAAGAAGTTTGCCAGAGTGCGTGCATGAAACCACTCTCATTCCCTGTATGAGTGAAATCTTTGAGACACGTTTTCTGTCTTCCAGTCATTCAGTTAAGTTCTATTCTTCTGATTTATTGCTTACAATAACATACTTCGCTCAAATGAAATCACATTTTTCACAAAAATATTTATTGTTTAACATAGATCTGATCTAGACGTCAAGAAACCTGAATATACAGGTTTATGTCCCTTGAATCCCACTGCTTTATTACTGAAGAATGTTTCAACGGTGGATTTTAACAAGAAAAAAGAAAAATGGTCAAAGTGCAGCTATTAAATATAGTACAGACGCTTGGGTTTTTCCCAATACTTTTTTCTGAATCTTTAATCTTTTAACGTCTAAGAAAAACGTAGTAGTTCTAAAAATTCTCCTGTGAGAGGAAATTGGCATGGTTACAGGTTTGAAATCAGGATCTAAACATAAAGATTCATCATTTGCCAAATGAGGAGTTAAGAGCCTCCAGGATACCTGAGCCGCCACAAGAAAGAATGATGTGAAAGATCGGTGCTAGTTACTTGAATTAATCACACACACAAGCTGTTCTTCATGTCTTGAAATGCACACTCACAAAATATAAGACAAAAGCTTAGTCAAGATCCACGTGTAGAGTACTGATAGCGTAGCACCAACCGGAATAGTGACCGCCCATGAAGCCACAATCTCCTTCACAGTTTCTGATCTAACGCTGTTAAGTCCTCTTGCAAATCCCACACCCATTACTGCACCTACTAGAGTGTGAGTTGCAGAGATGGGCAGCCCCAGCTTCGAAGCAAACAGAACCACAGAGGCTGCTGCAAACTCAGCAGCAAATCCTCTGGTTGGTGTAAGTTCTGTTATTTTCTTTCCGATTGTAGCTATTACTCTATAACCCCACATCATAAGCCCTGCAACGATTCCAAATCCTCCCCATGCAAGAACATCAGTTGGAATAACAATCTCAGTTCCTCTGGCAACACCTTGAATGATAGCTAATGCACCAGCCAAAGGACCTATGGCGTTGGAAACATCATTCCCACCATGAGCAAATGACATGAAGCATGCTGAGAGGACCTGCATGTACCCAAAGACTCCATAAACTATTTCCAGCTGGGTACCCTTTGGACCTGCTATATCAGAGAGGAATCCCGTATTTTTGTGAAGAGTATCCTCTTTTGACTCAGGCTGTGGAGTGGTAGGCATGACAAGAAGATGCCCAAGCTGTTTTCTGATGATTCTGTCGACCAGAAAAGCACCAGCAGTTCCAATGGCTAAAGCTTGGGTGAGAACCAAAGGAAAGCTCTTGCTAAGAGGGAAGGCAGCAAAAGATATCCCAGTTACACCCAGAAATACAGCAATCGGTGCCGCAGCAGCTGCTGCTTGCCCTGGATTTGGTGCACTGTACACAAACTGGATGGGGGAAGTTATTAGTGGGACTGTACCAGCAAGAATTTAGCATACTATCCTGTCAACAATTTCAAATTTTCAGGAAGTTACCTTGCATTAGGTTGGAGCCATTTATTAGAAGTTTCCTTAATTTCCTATTCGTAATTATAGAATTTTCATTAATGGTAGAAATATAACTCACTAACCACCAAGCTGAAGGGTTTTATTGTGCTATCAAGTAGAACTCCCACTTCTTAAGGGCATCAAATTGAATAGAACGATTCTAACTCAAAGGTGTGAGGTCCAATTTTCATTAAGAGAGTGCAGGAATTTAGAGTAAGAGGCTTGGACTGTCCTGTTGTGTCTTCCCAGAATTTAATGAATAAAAAGAAGAGGGTTAATAATATTTTCAGTATTTTCAGGGAGTAAAAAATCTTCAAGCCAAAAATTTGTTTGGAAAAGTGTTCATATAGTGTCAAGAATAAATGATATTCCAAATTCAACTACTTATATGCCAAAATTTGAGCAGGAAAATTATTTTGGATTAAAAGCTTTTCTTTGTGTATTTGAATTATTTTTCTAGACTGCTATTGAAACCAACTCAGCAAATGTAAAATCCTTGAATATGTGAAATATTACAGTAAGCATGCAGGGTTAAATCCTATAACAAAAGCGTATGACGTACCCTCCTTATACATTTGTAGACCAGAAATGACACAGCTGCTCCCATTAGTGGGGAGATAACCCATGAAGAAATCACCCTAGCCAGTGAACCCCAGAAAACAGCTCCAGCTCCTCCATAGGCTAGACCAAATCCCACCATTGCTCCAACTATACAATGAGTAGTAGATACTGGCCAACCATAATATGATGCAACCTGCATAGCACAAAATAATATTTAGCTAATGAATTCGTTGGATTGTTTGAATATTATAACTTAAAAAAAAAAAAATTCTTTTGGGTTATTTTGGCCTTGTGCCTCACAAAGCTCAATGACCAGGTCCAGCCAGCAAAAAAAGGCGAGGTATACAGTAGTATACATGCTGCTACGAAGAAGCAATCAGCACCTGACACCAGTAGCTTCAAAGTGTGATCTGTAAAGAGACACATTGTCTTGTCTATGCTTATACAAGTCTAAGTTCCATGTTTCCACTCCTCTCAATCATTTAAAAGAGAAACACAATCTTTGAATTCAAATCCGACGAAAATTTAGTTTTCAAAAGTATATTCTTTGATTTTAGAAATTGGATGATCCTTTCATATCCTTTTTCTTTCCGATTACAGGAACATATTTGAGATAAGTTGAAAGGGAAAGAAAAGCCTCTGAGAAACTCCCGACTGACATGGAAGAAATACGTGGCATACATGTAACTCATACAGCATATAAACCACCCCCCCCCCAAAAAAAAAAAACAAAATTCATTTCTTTCCATTATCCAACTCTTCAACCATCCTACACCGAATGATTAGTTTAGAACTATTCCCGTGTAGTCGCATCCACTAATGTTTTCATCTTTGCCTTAGAACTTCAAGATTACATGTTTCGAATGGCAAAAAAACAAATAAAAGGATCATGTGTTTCCTTGTCTTTGAAATTTTAGCCAGGAAATAGTGTCTCATACCAAATTATGAATGTAATAGTCTTTCAAATCCTAATTCATAGAAAAACCCACAAAAAGTTGGATGCCTGGAGAGTTTTTTAAATACCAATTCTCTTGATATGCTCGTAAGAATCACTCCAATCTCACAAAGCCCTCTTGTTATTAGCTCCCCTTTCGTCTGTTATATTATAAGGGTGCTCATGCTCAAGTAGGCAAAGTAAACAATGATAATTCAAAAATTAATATACTACCTTAGGAATAATTGACCAAATCAAACGCCAAAACAAGTATCCAAGAGTGAACACTACAAAACACTTCGTTGCATTATATCATGCACATTGCTTATCTCCGTCCCCATCCACCCGCTTTTCGCCTTTACCAAGAACGAACTAAATAATTTTGACGGCAATATAAGAAAGAAAAGAACAGAACAAAAAAGTAGCTCCCAAAAACAGAAAGAACTTTTTGAAGTTAACCGAATTTTGCATCCTTTATGTGTTAACCGAATTTGGCATCTTTATTCTAACTCCTGGTAGAGGTTTCGTTTTTGTAACTTCACTTGAAACTTTAGCATAATGGCTTCGCCAAATTTCACTAACAACTTCTAAGTCAGAGAGAAACTAAAAAGGCAATTGGGACCAGAATAGTCACCTGTAACCAAGTACCAGCAGCAGCAAGTGAAGAAAGTAACCCGGCAAAGAGCAGAGTATCGTTTCCCTGAAACACATGAGCGACGAGAATTCCCTTCTGCATTGTGCTGGTCACATGAGTCCCCATCAACAATGCCCCTGAAAACTCCAGAACCGCTGCTGTCAAGACAGCCTGCCGAAGTGTCAAGGCACCGGAACCCACTGAAGTTCCCATGGCATTTGCAACATCATTGGCCCCAATGTTCCAAGCCATGTAGAACCCGAATAACAGCGTAGCATAAGATAACAACTTAGTCTTCAAGGCCAACCCCTGTCCCAAAGATGTCATGAAGAAAGGAAAAGTGAGAGCAGCCAATGCCATGCATATTGATATAGCAGAAGCAGTGCTTGAAGATATGTTGAAGGCCTGAGCAAATCCAGGCAAGTCATCATCCTTTTCAGTCTTTGGCTGTGCATGCTGGTGATGCTCATGAAGCTGGATTCCCTCTTTCTTCTCCTCTTCGCCTTCAGCTTCTGCGAAGGACGATAAAGTGGCAAAAGGGTGCGAGAGTTTAGAGTTTTTAACCCTGAGAATGGCAAAAGAAGCCTTTGTTATTGGTGGTGATAGAGTACCGGGCTTGACATCGAGAAACTCTCTCTTGGGGATGTGGGTCTCGCTTAAAGAGAAAGGGGAGGTATTTTTGGAGAGGCAGAGGTGAGAATTTCGAAGAAGGAACCCTGCTGGAAGAGAAGTTGTATGTTTGGTTGAAGAGAAGCGACAAGAGGGATTCATGTCTTATTGAGGAGAGCACGCAGGGTAAAAGGAGAGAGAGAAGGAGGGGTGTGTGTTAGTGTGTGCTTTGGAATATGTATGGGATTATTCAGGAAGATTCTTCGCCATTGGGATGCGGAGGAAGAGAAAGTAGAAGAGAGGGAGTAGAAGTAGAGAAAGAGGCAGGGGAATGTGGGAGAGAGCATTTTGATGGGTTGATGTTTAGTCAGGGGTTAGGAAAGGAAAGGTGAGGTGAGAGAGAGAGAGGATTTGGCTGCTTGCTTTGGTTGATGGAAATGAGTGGTAGTTGTGGTTGTTCTTCTTGAGGGACCGCTCCTCACCACCCATATCTCCATACTGACATTATATTCAGAAATATTGAGGTCGCAATTGGAAAAAGAATCTTTGATACCGTTATCCAGAGCTAAGAAAAGAAAGTGTTATTCTCTTACTGTTTTTTTTGGTCATCAAGTGTTCATTCTTCGCACGTGGGATGGCATGCCAAAGAAGTAGGAACAACGTTGGGATAAGCCTGGCCCAAAGTTATTTGTAGCTATTCTCATGAATCATTGGGCTCAACGCGTGTGCTCAGCCTAATTTGTCACGGAGCCCGGGCCAAGGTGGGCTGTTTGAAGGATCTGCATGAAGACTCAGTGACTGATTCGACCAAAAAACATAAAGACTTGGTGACTGAAATCTTATATCGAGTCCCTTCATGAAGTGGATGGTTATTAACACTAATCTCAACTATATAACATATATCTACACAATAATTTAAAGATAAATTTAGGATTATTTCAACATATTTCAAAGGATTAATTGTGGATGTCTCAACCAATTTGAAAAAATTCCTAACGTACTCTTAGAATATTATACTCAAAGGATTGAAATTTTATCTTAAATTTTATTATTTAATTTTTTCTATTCAATCTAATCACTCGAATAATTATGTTATCTAAATATTACAATTTTAATGGACTCGGTGTATTACTTTTAGAGCACACAAGAGCTTTTCCTCAACCTGATAACTACTTTCCCATTAGCCAATTGTTGTGCCACAATTGTGTAAATACTCGTTTGGATTTTTTTTAATAAGATTTTTAAAAAAATATATTTTTTTATGTTTTAATGTATTTGTATATAGTTTTTAAAAAATTGAAGCACTAAAAAAAATGCATTTTGTGCATCATCAAAAGCAAAATAAAAGTCGAAAAGAAGATTAGTTAATAGTTATACATTTAATGTTAGGATAGGATTCGATAAATTTCCTAACTATAATGAAAATAGTCAGTAAATAGGCGCATGAGATTAATAACTCATGTTTCTCATTTGAATGTAAAAAAATGTAATCACAACCTATATCATAATAATAACTTACATAAAACAGATGATATGAGAATTAATATTGAAAAAGATAGACGTGACAATAGAATATGATATCTCAATAAGTTTTAGTTTCATAAAAATTTAATTAAACTCAATTTAAAATTATTAAATATTTTAAGTACAAGATACTAGAATATTCAAATTTGGTTCAATTATGAGTTAGTGGGAGTCAAGTCTCAGACTAAATAGATTAATACAAATGTGTGCAGATGTGAAAGACAAATGTATCGTGTAGAATTTATTTTACAAATATTTTTTATTTTTGTGTGTATATATAAGGTCCTGATTGACAGGCTTTGTGACATGTAGTAGAAACCAAAGCTTGAATTAAATTAATTCAAGTTCACCTCCTAAAGGAAAAAAAATTTAGACACATAATTTTTGTATAGGCCCTTTAATTTTGTCTCTTCTTCCAAAATTCTATTGTATTGTATTCCACCCACAAATATTGTTACAACAACCAAACACATAAGTCTTCTTTCATAAGTATTCTATCACTCAATATTCAAATATATCAAATATATTTACTAGCAAACAAGAGATATTCATGATTCGTAAATTCTATGCTAAAAATCCATTCATTTGCAAGAGTTAAAACCTGTGTTTTTTTTTTTATGCTAACAGTGTCCTACAAAATCTAAACTTCCCATTTAACCCATTTCTCGTCTTCAGAATCATCATCTTGATAGCTATAACCCGGCTTATAAATATTACAAAAATATTCATGTCCCCCAAATTTTTAAGCTAAAAATCTATTCATTTGCACAAGCTAATCCATCAACTTCACCACAAAGCTCGACAATTCCAAAACTTTGTGGGATTCATCTTGTAGCACCTTTGGCAAATTTGCCTCAGAACTTCCACTAATTGTAGAGTGATTTTTCTGCTCGTCTTGATAATTCTTGGTAGTATTATAGTATGTTTGGGAAAAATTATTTTTTAAGAAAAAAATTATTTTTTTCAAAAACTCTCTCAGAAAGATTTTGATTATAAGATATTTTTAATACAAAAATAAACTAATCTAAACACACACTTAATAGTTAACAACTCCCTAATCAAACTAACTTTATCTTAATCGCTTCATAATGTTTTGCATTTTTTATAAAAAAGCCTTATATTCTTGGACCCACTTTTTTTTTTTTTTTTGCAGAACTAGGACTAGAAACTCTAAATTCATCTATGGGATTAACTTTTTGCTGTAATGAAACTTCATTGACCACAGCAACATCAACATAAGGTACATTTAAATGAACCTTTAGGTTATTTTGACACAATATGTACAACATTTCTTGTTTGAGCGACTTTAAGTTGTAATTACAATATCTGATGGGAAAACAATATGTACACTAACAGCAACTTTGGTAACTTTGATTGTACAATCTGGACTTGGATGACACTTTATCACAAGTTTTTCAAACCACTTCAAATTTTGAAGAAAAATTACAAGATCTCATCAAAGTTTGTTGTGATGGAAGCTGAGCTGACACAAAGTTGCTACGAACATTAAAGCTTCAGCAGTATTACTAGATTGCACAGTATTTTTAATTGACGTCTTAAAAGATGTCATAGTTGCAACCAGTTAAAATAAAGGTTATTCAAATGCCTTACATAGTCCTTATAAATGATTATTAGAGTTACATACAACGTTAGGAAGAACATAACTAAATCATACTCTTGGTGGACTTTAACAACACAAATTCATAAGGAAAAATTTATTTTCCACTCAGGCTATTCGGCTATTCCACTTGTGCCATGAAGTTCAAAAAGTCCACCCGGAAGATGGTCATGGCTATGGGCTCATTCAATGTTCCCCGCATTTGTACTTTCATATTACAAAATCCTTAGATACATTAAATGACATAAATATAAATAATCTAAGAAATAGTCATACTTTAAAGTAAAAGAAAATGACAAAAGTGATATATTTAGTTCACACTTTTGGAAAAATATCAGTGTTTCTAGCCACATTGGCATCTTGCCATTAGCATTTGAAAAAAGCATAAGCACAAAATACCACATGAAGAAAAGGCATTACATCTGTTCCTAGAAACCAGGCTTAGAAAAAAGGAAGGTCAACTACTAACAAGCAGTCCTCAGAATAGGCACTAAATATTGCAAATTCTGGAATTTGATTAATACATTCCTAAACTAGAAATTAGTATGAACTAGAAACAGCAATCACCAAGATCGGTCATTCCAGGAGCAATTAACTTTCTGAATGGCATATCAAGTGCTAAAGATAATGAGTGACGAGTTGCCAGTTGTTCAGCAGTATACTGTGTGCTAGTCAAGATGGTTCCTGCATTGGTTCTGCCATCTTTCTTCGTAAAGTGCTCCACCTCTGCAAGTATTTGGATAACCCATGACAACATGTAGGATAAATAGTAAATAACAATAAAGATAAAATGGAACAATTATTAAATCATAGTCAACATTTACAAAACAATCAGCACAAGAAAAAGTATTTGCAAGGATTATCGCCTGAATCCAAAACAAATATTCATTTTACTACGACCCAAACCATCACATAATACTAAAGCATATGAGAAGTTACATGCTTACATTGCATGTAAAAACTCCGTTGCCAGAATTTGAACCTGGAAAATTGGGTGATATACCCAGACATCCTGACCTAACTAGATGACAACAGATTAAAATATATATATATATATCAAGTGCCATCAATCATCACTCATCAGATTCTAATCAAACATAACATCCAGAGAAAGACAAGCTAAATGCAGACTATTTCTTTGCATCCAAGTCAAGTGGGAATGAGCTTTTAATTAAATCACTTCAAGGAACAGGCACAAAGCTAAAACTTCAGGGAATTATACAATAATTTTAATTTTTATCTGTTTTAGATTTTCAGGGAAAACCAGACTGGCAATACCACCCAAATATAATGGATGACATGCATAATCTTGTTGATATGCAAGGTCCAGGACTAACTAAACTTGATAGCGTATATGATGCAGGATGACAGGATCTTCATTCTTCATCATTTGCAATCGTCTAATGGTGCTGTTTGACTAGTCTTGAGAACAGTAATTCTTCAGTTTAAGCTTTTTGCAACTGGGCTAACTTAAGGTGTCTGGTCAAGTAAACGTATCAGAATAAAACTGAATATGGAGAAACCAGACTACAAATCATGGAGATAGAAGAAGAAAGAACAGCTAGGGTTCTTATTTCATAGGCATTACACCTACGAGACACATCACACATCTGCCAGCAAGGTTTTCTTTGAAAATAAACTCTTCATTGATTCTTTCATGGATACATCGTTTGAACAGGAATAATAGTCAAAACTTAAGGCTCAAGTTAACAATAAGCCACTAATAAGCACATATAGAAGCCCAGACAACTGAAAAACAGTTGGGAAAAGCCCGCAAAACTAAGGCCTGTACATGGGCATAATCAAATCCCACTACAGGACCTAATCATAAGTTTACTCAAATACCCTAATAGAAAAGTAAAGAAAAACAATTAGTACTGGAATTTGGCTTCCCCACTCTCCTATGATATTTTGCTAACCTCCCTGGAAACTAAAAATCTTCTAGAAATGTCTGAATTATCTTAACGCCCTGGACCTTGTTGTTTATACAAGAGTATATTAGGACTATAACTACGGCATCTGCGTCAGTGTAAAAAAATGTTAAGACACTGAGGCTGTTTGGGTCGTGGTTTGAGTATATTAGCAAAAATAATGCTCTAGCTGGAGGAAAGGCCAGATGCACAATGCTTGTCACATGTTAAACATGTAAGAAAACAGCAATGTGGACACTAAAATTAAATTATTCATCTTATCAACACTGCATGAAACACTTCAAGATAAAAATATTTCAATGAAATCTCAACAGCTCATCCAGACAATCTTTGCATGACGGGCCCAGTGGAAAAGTCCAAACGAAGCACTAAGCAAGGTAACACTTGAAAACACTACATAAAGTGATATAGTTAAAGGAAAAAATGTTACTGGTTTTAAAAGAATGGATAATATGGTTTTGAAGAACTTAACCCCTTGGTGTCTTCTCTTTTCTTTCTTACACTTTTCTTTACCACCCTGATGGACAAAATCACCATCAGCAAATACTTCAAGCTATTAATCAAAAGGGCTATTGATGAACAGGTTGCTGCAACCCATGGACCACCAAAGGAATACACGCACATACTTTAAAAAGAAATAATAATAGTGGATAATGGCCACATAAATTCACAAGATTTTTGGGTTGAAAATGCACCTGAGCCAACTGTGCAGGACTTCTCTTAATAGGAAAGTTATCTCCTTTTGCCATGGTTGCCCAATTCCCTTCACCCCATCTCTGAAAGCAGCTCGTAGCTGCATGTCCTCTTCCTCTGACCATGCTTTTCTTTTCCTTTTGGAAACCATGTTGTGACCAACTGATCCCTTGGTTTCTATACCTTCAGTTGATGATAAAGTTGGCAATGTCTGTCTCTGAACAGTAACTGAAAAAATAATGCTTGTCTCTTGTATCAAATTAGAGGGCTGTGAACTTTCATTAGGAGTTCTAGATGAATGGCAAACTGGAACATTTATAGTCAATGGAGCCTCAATAGTTGAGCTACTAGGGGAAGATTCACTAGTGTACGAGAAGCAGTCATTACCTGATAAATAAACAATTCCCAGAAACACACTGGTCATGAGTTAAGAACAAGAAATAGCATAATTATCAGCAAGTTTAAACGATGAAATCATAAAGAGAATTCAGCTATATCGCTGGCTGTATGAAAATCATTACTTCCAATAAGTATACAAAGAAGAACCACCAAATTTCATTATCATGTACCACTAACAAGCATGAGGTTGATCCACCTAACTGCATACTAGGGGCTAGCCTAGAACCCTAGGAAGCACGGATACGACACAACACATATAGAGGGATATGGGAAATTCTTAAAAAGACAGAAGTACGACATGGCTAGGAGCCTGGGATATATTTAATTATAACAAAAAAATCATATATAAAATAAAATATTTAATTTGAAAAGTTAAAAGATTTCGAGATAATAACAGGTGTTGAAATTACATTGTCTACAGGCCAGTTCATAAACCCATTAATCCAGCCTTATGAAATAGGCAAAGATAATGCCAGGCTTGAAGAAGATTCTTACATATATGGGGATATGGGAAATTCTTTTTAAAATATAAAATATGAAATGGCTGGGAGCCAAGGATAAATTTAACTAAATAATGAAAAATATTTTATATAAGATAAAAATACTTAATTTGAAAATTTTAAGTTTTCGAGATAATAACAGGTTGAAATTACATTGCCTACAGGCCAGATCACAAACCCATTAATCCAGCCTTGTTAAATAGATGAAGATAATGCCAAGCTTGAAAGAGATTATTGATTGTTCATGCTTTGGGAAGAACAATTTCTTTCTTGACAAAAGCATCTCCAGCTGTGTCCAAGCATTACAGAGCTGTGTCCACTTCTGAAAATTCAAAAAGGTTAAAACAAATCTAAGGATACAGGCTGGATACGTATCTGATTGTGTCCCAGGCATATCAATGTTGAAAACACATTCGACACCGGTACAGTAGCCATTTTGGTGTGTCTATGCTTCATAGTTAGTACCTTCTAGTTAGTTGGAGGACTAAGACAAATGGATACTTTAAATTCATATGTGCGTCAATATTCTTCATTAGCTAATGCACAGAAAACAAAACCCCAATACATCATATCAAATCTTAATATTTAAGGGAATAATCGAAGCACCTCATGGAAGCTGGCTGAATTCCAATACAACGTGTTCGAGGGGAAAGGTGTATGTTTGATATAAATGGGGTTTCCTCAAATAATCTTCAAATTTATTTTTTTTTATTAAAATAGAATTCGTTAAGAAAGGAGAGAGTACAGCAGGATGATTAGGAATCCTCCTAAAGCTACAATGAAAACAAGGAAAGAAAAAAGAAAAAAATCAACTCAAAATTACAACCGAGTCCCTTTCCATGTCCCTCCTAGAAACACCCTTAAAAAAACCGTTGGCATAAACCCACAACAAGGCTAAGAAGACAAGCCTATCCCATAGAAGTTGTGGAGGAAGAAATCTATTGCTAGAAATTTGGAATTATACACCAGCCAAATACACTAGACTCCTGCTTCAAAGTTAAATGGCCATCTTTAAGAAAGAGTATGGGTAAAACTTTCTCAAAAGGTGAAAAAATGAAGAATTGGACCATTTAGTCTGAGTCAAATCTGATTTCAGTGTCAAAGGGGACCTAAGAACTCTATATAAGAAGAACCTTCAGATAATAAAGTTCCAATATTATCATATTCCTCCTGGTATATGGATGTGTTGTTACATTTTAGCTTATAGATGAGTTTAGGACAATTTTGGTCCCCCTTAGTTTCAATTGCAACAATGTTTGCACCAATCAAGTCCCCATCTATCTGGTATTGAAACATGGCACTCTATTTACTAAAATGGCATTGTGCCACATATCTCCACAGTAGCAAAGTTGGCAAAAAGGACCCCCATTGTGCCACATCAGGGGAAAAAAAGGCATTGCCACATTATCTAAGACAGCAACATCACTAGTAGATAGTTAGATCAATTTGAAAACTAGGGAAGTAACATTGTTGCAATTAGAACTAGGGAAACCAAAGTCGAACTTTAACGAAACTAGGAGGACCAAATAAAAACTTTCGAACACAAGTTTGTGTGCTGTAGTATTTTAACTTAATATTCAACATGTTGCAACTTGCATCACCTATGTTTATCCTCTAGTAAATGTAGGCAGTTCTAATGTCATGGAGCATAATCCATGTCTGCATTATTCTTTAACTAAAACTCTTTGCTGGTAAGGCCATTGCAAGTGAGTTTGCAAAAAGGAGAGCCACCTTACAGCAACAACAACAACAAGTCTTATTCCACCAGATGGGGTCAGATACATAGATCAATCAACACGTCATATTGGGCTCTATCAAAAACCAAGTTTTCAGTAAAACTATTTAGAGCAAGATCTTGTTTAATGTTTTGCCTAAATCCTTATACTTTCTTAGGTCATCTTCTAGTAGATTTAATCCAACTATTCCATTTGATCCAATTTTCTCACTGGAGCCTCTCTATTAGTCTTCTCACATGACCAAACCACCTTAAGGGAGTTTCTGTCATCTTCTCCTTCATCGGCGGTACTCCAGCTTTATCTTGATACATTCATTCATAATCCTATCTATTCTTGTAGATCAATTCATTCATCTCAACATTCTCATCTCCGCTACACTTATTTTTTGCTTGGCACTTCACTTCCCAACATTCACTAGGAGAGCCACCTTGCAGTCAGATATTAATCTGAAACAGTCCTCTTTGTTATTATAGCTATAAGGCTGACAATGATCAAAGAAAGAAATTTGTAAAATGTTTTCTATAAATAGGCAAAATTTGGAAAATGTGCTGTGAATATCATTTCATTTAAATTCAAGCCTAACCATATGACAATCAAATAAGCAAGATGTACCTAGCTAAGGCATCAACCCAAGGGCCTAGCGTACTGAGACAAAATGTAATAGTTAGGTCAAGAATTATCCACCTTCACACATGCTGCAGCCTCCAATGCAGTTTCACCAGTTATAGGGGGTAATGCTTCAAGTTCACATTCTAGGTCACTATCATCATCCTGCAAGTAAGACCCCAAATACTCTGAATATAAGAAAATGCAATACTAATCCAAGACTCTAAGAACAAGTCAAAGAAAAAAAAAGAAAGTACAGCCAAGACAGATTTGGCAAAACTAATCTGAGATTAGCAATTTGAAGAGTAAAGATGGCAGTACAGGCAAGATAGCTGGTCGTGACAAAAATGATATACAGAATATTGACTAGTTTTCATTTTCTGCAGGAGGTGTACTCAACTATATATCACAAGTTGAGTTAACGATTTATACACTATCGGTGCACAGAGATATTTAAAAATGTTAACATTATTGGATGACTATGTCAAACCTATATTAACACACAATATACTTCGACCAAAAAATAAATCAAAGTAATATCTATGAATTAGAATTTTGGTGGTATAATGCCTTGAATTTATGGATTTTAGTATTATAACTAAAACTTGATTTGATTAAGGAGTCCAAAAGCATGTAAAATTGAATGATCTCGCATATTAAAAAGGTTATCACACTTGGTGCTTCATTATTTAACACCTAATAGAATTTTTGAGCTGCTAGTGCAAACATTAAAGTGTTTAGTATTTGCATCTTGGCGCAACACTCATTTTGTGTTTGACAAAAAAAAAAAAAAAAAAAGCCTTTTAAACTCTTCAAATGCAAAGACCAGTATATTCAACATAAGTACATAAATGCATAAAAGAGTACAGATATGGTACTCATAGTATGAAAATACAAATATGCCTCCAAAAATAATTTGAGATTTAATTATTACAACACCTTATTATTATGCAGTGATCACTGATCCAACAGTAGCAGAAAAGAATAACAGGAAGTTATCAAATCTAATCAGGAGTAGAAAAAAAAAATATTTTTTTGCATATTTGATGAAGCTAGAACAACCTACCCGTGAAGGGTTAAACAGCAAAAGAACAGAAGGTACATTTTTTTTTGTGGCCAAATTGCCAGTGTTCTACTTAAATTTCAGCAACAACATATCAGCATAACTAGCTAGCAGAGTTCAAAGGCAAGAAATAAGGAGTGGCATACAGACCAGAGGTTCAGCCCCGTCTTCCAAATTTTCAGGCAAGGCATCACGGTACGCCAAATGACGCCACAGCATTTGATACTCTCTGGCATTAGAAATTCCGATTCAGGTTTCCTTGACCAACTCATTCCAATCAATCTTAAAAGTGCGGGTAATGGCGCCACCTCCTGGAGCAACGTTAACACTGTGGTCGCCTCGTGCCTGCACAACACCAAAACCCAAACGCACGCTGCTCAGACCCCAATACAACACAACACATGGCCGCAAAACAGACAAAATTTGAACAAATAAAAGAGAGAGACCTCTGTGTGAGAGCAGCAGCATCTTCCTCGCTCAAAGAGACCTTCTTGTGCTTCTTGCACTTTTCCAACATTGGCATGTCTTGGCAGAAGAAACGACACGGAGGCACGGAGAGAGAGTGATCGGGGCAAGAAGGAGCGAAGCGAAGAGAGAGAGGCTATGCAGTGAAGAAAACAGAGAGAGGGAGAGTGACCAAGCGAGACCGTTGAAGATGGCAGATAAATCACGCGCACGCGCTCCAGTCTGCGTCTTTTATGGTTAAGTTTACCGCAAGTAACGCGGATTGAGAGTGTGCCAGCACAGCCGGGACTACGGAGTGCAAGTGCTATGCTTGCGGAGAGGTAAAAGAATGCAAGATTACCATGCTACCCTTTGGGTCCCGTTTGGTGGCAGTGGGGCAATTAAAACCGGGAAACGATTATGAGACAGACGGATTAGGGGTAACAAAAAAGAAAAAAGAGGATAGTGAGAGAACAAGTATATGATCCCAAATTACCCTGTTTGGATTTTGGAGCAGAACAAGACGGCTTAAAAGGAGGTAACGAGGAAATATCGGTATGAAAATAATTGACATTAATTACAGTTTTGATTTCTTATCTTTTTTCTTATATAATTACACGATTTTAGCACCCTAATTATTAATTGATTCAATGATACTCTATATTTTCCTTATACCATTACAGTTTTATTTTATTTTTTTGTTAAATAAATCATTATGTATTTAATTCATTCATGGATCAATAATTCTTTGTCAATTTGTGTCAACTAAGATTAATTATTTCTCCGAACGATCTTAATTAAGAAAATAATTTTTTTGTTAGTCCAAGATTCGAAATAAAGTAGTCAAGACAGTAACTTTTGAGTAACTTCCTTAATCACTATATTAGTTCTTTTGAGTTCATGAATCGATTGTTATTCTCTAAAAGGGGAGGTTGCTAAGTTGAGAAATTTTTATATAGGGAAATGCTTCATTTACACAATATATATATATATATATATATATATATATATATATATGCACAAAAAAGACTCCAAAATAAAACTAATAACTGTCGTCCTATTTTACTATTAAATGCAATACGCATCTTTGTTGATTTATAATTTTTTATCTCAGATTTTATTCTGCCAGTTAACTTCATTGCGAAATGCTTGTTTTTTCTTCTAACAATTCTCAGATAAATATATTTAGTGTAGAACGTTTAATTTTGATTCAAATTATTATTTTATTATAAGAGTTTAATTATAATATTAATTATTTTAAATATTTTTAATTATATGACAATATATAATTTTGATAATAAGTATTAAATCAAAATTAAATTATTTGCATAAGATTATTTTCTTCGTTATACTATATTAATTATGTAAATTATTATTATCTTTAACCTTATCAATAAGCATTTGATTTTTGAAATTTTCTAAAGTAATAATTATATCCTAATTATGACTAATATTAATAAATAAATATAATAATGTCATGATTAATTTATAAAAAATATTTTCCCATTTAGTGCTATTTGTATATGATTTATTTTAATTCTTAAGATTCTTTTGTATAGATTTTAATTTTTTTATATTACATATTTAGTTTTTATTATATTATGTTCAAAAATACTTTTTTAATAAAAAAATATTCTTCAACATTTTAATTGTAAATTTTTTAAAAAAGAAAAAATACTAATTGAAAGGTGTCAATATTCTAAAGACACTGTTATACAATATAATGGATAAATATTTATTTTGTTGTTCTCAATGAATATTTGTATTTCAGTCCAACCTAAATATGTGACAGGGATTTTTTTCTCTCTTAATTAATATAAAAATAAAAAAAATCTTAAACAATATATGTTCTATTTCTTGTTCTATTTCTTTGTAAAGAGTCAAAGATCATCCTATTAAAATTTAGAGTAAGCATTTATTAAAAAAAAATTTTAATTAAAAATTAATTGTAATCGTATTTAAAATATTAATTTTATAATAATATTTATAAAAATACCTCAATCAAAAATCAAAAACCAAAAGCAACCATCCAACCATCTAAAAAAAAGAAAGAAAAAGAAAATAGAGCACCACTATGTGAAAATTCGCATCAACTCAATCAAATGCATTCATGAGATGAAGAACACGCGAATTTGACTGTGGAACATCAGGCACCATGTGCAAAACATGCATCCCGACCAAACACCAGGCCATCACGAAAGGTGAAGAAAACATTGAGAATCGTTTTTTCAACTCAGTTGCATTAACTTGTATTTTTAATTAGAAATTCTAAATCTTTCTAAATAATTATTCTAATAATTCTTTTAATTATTAAATGAAAAAGTATTATATATATTTTTTAAGTTTTTAGTATATTAAATACTTCTACCTTTTTTATATAAATTTTTTTATTAAACCTGATAATTAGTAGGCTGATTCTTTTAGAGGATTTAAGTATTAACTTTGTTTGATCTTACGAGCTCTTTCTTGGGTTATACTGAGATAAAGTTTCACCAAAGTACATGGTGCATTTTAGTAAAGTACAATGTTAATAAACGTTGATTTAAAATTAACAATTATGATTTTAATAAAATATGAGTATATACATATTAAATTATGAATTAGTTAGAAGTTCATTCTCCTTAAATTTTTTCATAAATAATTCATCAATTATATGTTACTATCTAAAGTGTACTTTACACTTTAGAGGATTCAAATATGGTAATAATGTATTTATAGTCATCTAAAACAATATTGTGATTGATATGATTTACCTAAAATTAGTAATTGTAGAATTCGTTGGTTTTCTTCTATCTACAGCAACTTCTTATGAGCATGAGGGTAAATAAACACAGTGGTGTCCTCTAAACCTGCTACAAAGCATTGGGTAATGCTTCAAAGGATCAGAGAAACTATTTTAGTAAGTCAAATTACTGCCTTTTTAACACAGAAGCAAGGCCCCATTACGAGGCTTGGGTTGGCACATGAGGGAAAATAGCTCTGTTATTGTAAGTTGTATTCTTTAAGGGTTAGTTTGGTATGAGAATAAAATGAGAGATAAATTTTTATGGATTGGTTTTTCAATACAAAATTACAATGAGTAAAAAATAATATTAGTGTATGTTTGGTATAGGAGTAAAATAAAAAATAAAATTTTATAAATAAATTTTTTTATACAATTTCATGAATAAGTTTTTTTATATAATTTTATATTCAAAAATTTATTCATAAAAATTTATTTTCTATTTAACTTTCGTATCAAACATTTATAAATAGTATTTCCTACTCATAATGATTTATGGTAAGTCAAGAGAGGCATAAATTTGCATGTAAGTTGTACCGTACAGGCCCAGTCCATGGCCTTTGCCAGAGCCCAAGTTGAAGCTCCCTCAACATCAAGAAGAAAAAGATAACGCCTTCAATCATCATCCACAATTGTAAAATCAAGATTGTTGAG
Source organism: Castanospermum australe (assembly GCA_019955255.1). Classification (NCBI taxonomy): domain Eukaryota; kingdom Viridiplantae; phylum Streptophyta; class Magnoliopsida; order Fabales; family Fabaceae; genus Castanospermum; species Castanospermum australe. Next base: position 221,096 of record NSJW01000184.1, read on the forward strand.
GTATTACGTAAATAGATTATTTTAAACAAATTTGTGCTCAACAGAGGAAGATACAGAGTTGAAAGAGCAAAACTTTTGAGCAAGTGAGGGTTAGTTTGATATGGGAATAGATTTTTATAAAATAAATTTTCTATACAAATTAGTTTCTTCAGCGTCCGTGTACAAAAAATCTCCCCAATTTTAATCTCCACCGCTGGACGGCAAAGACATCTTATTGTAATTTTTGAATCACAAACACAAAGGCAAGGCACACATGCCCACGTGGCTCGACAGAGCAGAACGATGAACATAGTTCGTAGTTGATACAAGCCAATTCATTAACGATTTTTCAGCTAAAAGCCAAAAAGAACCTTGATTCCTAATGGAAAGCAGAAGAGCAACTTCTGTACTTGTAATCTGAAAGCAAGAACACAGCTAAATAATTTGCTGAAATTTTCACCAGAAAGAGAGCAACTTCTGTACTTGTAATCTGAAAGCAAAGCCTAAACATCAATCACTCCTCCTCCACAATCACATAAATATATTCCCTGCTTAGCAATATTATTATTATTAGGCATATGTTCCAGGTGAAGAGGCTTAGGCTGCAGATATAAAAGCTTCTTATCAATATGATAAAAGGTTCTTATCTAGTTGTATATGATATTTATTATATATATAAAATAATTATAATAAAATTAATTATATATTTTAAAATATTTTAAATGTTAAATAAAAATTTAAAAATCTAATTCTAAAAAATCCAATATAAATATGTTTGAGTACAATTTAAACAAGTATTGCAGCTTGAGTTTTTTTTTTTTTTTTAAATTCAACCCCATAGGGGCTTAGCATTTAGCTCGAGTACCTTCAAAAGGTAAGGAAACATTATTTTGCCTTTTTCTCGTGTAGATTCTTCAAATTTAGAGCCATGATCGGTAGAATAAAGCATCCTTACATCAATCACGAGGTCTATTTGTAACAAGAAATGCGAAGATATATGCTTTTGGCATTGTACTGTACTTTTGCATTCTTCTCATCTCAATTGTCCATTCATTCAGTGCGCTATTCGAAATTTCAAAGCCGACATTACTTTTTGTAGTTTCATGTTCTATGAACCTTCAAAAAATGCCAAATATTCCGAAGTACAATTTCTTTTATAATCATATATTCCAAAAAAAAAAGAAAGTCATCAAGAGCTATAGTATTGTATACATGACCCTGAATTAGACGAAGAATGTCAGAGTGGGGACCTGTGTGGATTTTTGTCTTATGGAGTAAAGTATCAGATCAAAGTATACTAAAACAACTGGTTAAGTAGTAATTAACAAAGAGAGTAATTTTCATATAGGTTATTTATAATTATATTGTCAATTATATAATAAATAATTAATTATCATTCTTGTGCTATACATGAGTTTATACATGTTTTGAATTATTTAAAAGATTACTTAGAATAATTAGATTGTGTAAACACTCAAATTTACCTATCGTAAAACTAAATTTGAAGGAGAAAGATCTAAAAATAATAATTCTATTTTGATCATTTGAGTATTTAGTTACTTATCTTGAAATTAAAAGAAAAAATTTTAAATAATTAGATCTAATAATAATAATTTAATCTGAATTAAGTTATTTTTAATATACCTTATATGAATTAGGTTAATATTTAATGTATTTATCTTAAAATCATTAATATAATTTAACTATTTAAAGAATCATTAATAGAATTTATTAAACTCAAGTCAATTTTATTATATGTACTAATTATTATTATCATGTGATATAAAGTTTATACATATTTTAAATTATTTAAATGATTATTTAAAGTAATTTTATTTTTCAGTAAAAATAATTTATGTAAATTGTGTTAATATTATGTATACCTTATCTTAAAAAAGAATTTAAAAAAGTGAAATATTAAAATAATGGTTTTTATTGAGCAACACTACACAACTAGAAAAAAAATAGTTAGAAGTTTTGATAAAATTCAGGCAAAATAAAAGAAGGGTTATTAAATAGAATTAAGTGCTGAGAACCATTTCATCAATCTAAAAGTCAAACAAATATGACAAATTCATTCTGTTAAAATTTTTGACTAAATAATCTTTTTCTTGATCATGTTAGTATTGAGTGCACTTACCCAAAAAAAAATAAAGAAAAATTTAGAGAGTAAAATATGATAATAGTAATTTTCATTTGAATAAAATTAGTGTTCAATATAACTTATTATTTAATAGCATTTGTCATTTAGATTTGATTAGTGTTTAATACACCTTATTTATTATCATCTATTAGACAAAAGCTAATTTTACTCTATTTCATTTATCGTCTTGATTTAGAATTGTGACAATACAACCAAAAGTAATTATTTAAACATTCCACTTCTATGTTGGGGTGACAAATGGATGGATTTGAACCAAAATTAATGGATAGATAAAAAAAAATAAATTAATAATCTATTTGAGATCCATTAAATAAAACTATCCTAATTCATTTATAATATATTTTAATAAATAAATTATATGTAATAAGATTGATATTCAATTTATTTATCTTTAACTAAATATATTTATACTTTTTTTATATTTAAATATATTATATTCTTTAAACTAAGATAAATATTTATTATATATTTCAATAAATTTATTTTGATTAGTTCATTAATTATTTATTAATTAAAATTAATACATTTAATTAAATTTATTATTATAATTGAATGAATTATATTTAAAATGAATGAATTAGATAGGTAATAAATTAATAAATACAATTATCACCCTTACTTCAAAGACATAAATTTTATTATTGTTATTTTGTTGGAAGATAATTTTATTATTTAAATAAGAGCATATCAGCCTTAATGACAAAAGAAACGGGTTTTAAATTTCACCATAAATACTTGTTATAATTTAAGATTTTAAAAATATTAAATGCTCCTTAGGAAGTGTCCTGCCTGACGGGTTAACAAAAATATTTTCATGGCCGTCAATGTGTCACAAGCTCATATGACACCTGACTTAAGTCTTTCAAATTGGTTTGTGGAAAGTTTGAACTCTTTTAGTTTTCCTTCCCTTAAGTTTTTCTTTCTCGTTGTATTATTAAAAAAATAAAATTTATACTATTTGTAGTCTCTTTTATTTTCTAATTTTCTGTTAAGTAATATCTTTTATTTTCTGGCAGATATTCCCGTCAACATATTTCATCACATACTGAACTAGGTTCACACTATTATTTTTTCGTTACTCAAGTGCCACTGCTTTTCTACGGTGGCTTTTCAACTTATTAATTGTACTTTTGAAAAATAAAAGATCTCTAATCAGTTACGTTTTTTGTACCACAATACCCATTCATTTGTGTAAAATTTTATTTTTTTTTATTAAAAAAATCACATAGAAAAAGTAATGGGAAGTACGATGGTTTCTGCCCTACACAAGTCAAAAAGATGTTTAAGATTATTCCACCACGTCTCCCCGTTGTGGGGATGAACCTAGTGGTCCCATCTTTTTGTGATTCCTGTTTGGTGGTAGATAAGGTAACGAACAATTTAATAAACTGTTGAGTAGATATGGCTTATTTTAATTATTTAAATTAATTTTTAAAATATTTATAATTATAATTTAAAAAAATATATTTATAACATAATTTACATAAATATAAATATGTTAAAAATTAATTTAAATATTTATAATAAATAATTTCTATTTAAATTTTTTTTCGACAAGATTTAAAATATTGTTATTGCAAAGATATTTTAATCTTTGATCAGATACTAACCTTTCGATGTTCCTTTTTGAAATTTGAATTTTGAATTTTTTTTAAATAACATAATTTATTTATCACAACATTCAACACTTATTAATGATATTGTTAGGATATGAGATGACGAGAATCAATGCCAATGGGAACGTCCGTGGCGGCAGGGACCCACACCGCCCTTCACATCAGGGTCGTCTTACTCACTCATGAGTCATAACTCACCCGTGCCATTCAAGGAACCGAACCATCACGAGCCTGCAGCATCACCGCCACGGCACCACCACCCCACACACACTCACAGCCACATCCATTTCCCACTCCCACATTTCTAAGTCCTTTTTGGACTGTAGCTAGCTCCCCATATCTGATCACACGGTGGCGGAAGAGGAAGATCCAACGCTTGATGCCAGCAGCCCAAACAAGAATATATGCAACCCAAATCGGATATCTATTGCAAAAGCAAACCTTCTTAGGTACAATTTTGAGTTAACTGTGCGTGTCCGAGCCTGAGAGATTCCAATTTCCATATTCGAAGGAAGGAGTGAATGAAAGGCGCTTTTGAAGTTCGAAGTCTGAACTTTGAAATCCCCAGCAAAACGACAAACGACCCTCTCTCAGGATAGCTGCCAGCAGTGCACTAGGTAGAGTCTTTTGACACCATCCCTCCATCAGCATCGCATCTTCTTGTGCTAGTAACAAGTGTCCAAGTGGGCCCCCTCCTCCTCCTGCGTATGGTCCCAATTTTAACCATACCCAAACATAGCCATAGCCTAACAAAAAGGTCTAGTTTTTTTCTTCTCGTTCAGAATAATGACTTGGGCCCACAAGGGTGTTGGTATTAAGAAATTTAACTGTGTCTCTATGTAATAGAGAATTATAGTTGGATTTGTAAAAGTTTTATCTTATAAAAAAATATTATATTATTATTATTTTTAATTAAAAAAATTAAATATATGAAATAATTTTAATATATCAAATAATATAAAGATATTCTTAATTTACATTAATAAAAAAAATGACGTGGAAAAAGAAAAGAACATCAAGCGTCCAAACAGGAAATCCACCCCATCCATTTTCTATCATATTCTAAATAAATAAAGTATTTTATGAGATATATAAGAAGAGAGAGGAGCTTAAAAATAGTATGCTGCACTTTGAAGCTTGACTCCTGTCCCATGCGGGTGTATGACGTAGAAACCTGGGAGCATACCGTGAGGTTCATTGGAACAAATATTGATAGTGGAGTATTTCTCTCTTTATAGCAACTTTGAATTTTCATTGTTGATTTGGCAAGTTGGTAATGGGGCCTACGGATTGTAGTATACGTACGCGAATGAACCAAAGCAAGGTGCACGATTCTGGCGTCAGACCAAGGATAAGAAGGTGGACATGCTTGGTGCCTTCTGAAAAAGGGAGAACACTCTACAATTAATATTCAATAATATACTCATAATTTTTGTACTATTAAATTAATTTAGTTATATTGAAAGTTCTACATAATATAATAATCTTCTTATGTATTTATTTTTTTAATATATATAATTTAAATAACATTATCGTCTCAAAATTACAATAAATAAATTAATTTGATAAAGGAGAACCACGTAGGAGTAGGACCCCCCATTTGCATGTGTAGAGACTTGAAAGGAAGAACAGCTATCTTGGCTCGGATAATTGCGGGACATGCATCATCATCATCATCATCGTCGAAAAGGACAACAATCAGAAGAATATGTAAAATGTTTCAAAAACCGGGTGTTTAAGTTCAAACGAGTTGCAGATTGCACAATTACAAGAACTCTAGTTCTATATTATTTGTAAATTTAGCAAATGAACTCAGTAAAGAATACATCGACATTTTCACTTAACGAATTAATCCCTGGGGAACAAGTTAACAGAAAGAAATGCACGAATTTTAATTACCAACAGCCAAAAAGCAAGCACGACCCTAACGAGATTCATCGTTCATGTCCTGTACTGATTTTTTTTTTTCCATTTGTGCTGCCATACAAGGAAAGCATTAAAAAAAAACGCAGATTTTAGAATCATTAATGCCATAATAATGGCTTTGACAAATGCCTGCTTTTCGTCCAGAATGGGCTCCTTCTCCATTCGCTGTCTTCTTGTGTCTAAAATTAATGTCATCTTTTATTTTCTCATTTTGTAAGCCTTTCTGGCTATTACAAGTTGCAAGAGTGTTGATAAGAATACATAGTGCTGGAGTTTCATCTGCACACTAGTCCTTAACAATCATGATAAGTATAAGATGGGATGTTAATCATAAGCACTTACGTGAACTAGTTAATTAGCTAAGGTTTTTTTTTTTTTAATAAACAATGCTAATGAAGAGCTCTCCATTCCGCCGCATGTTTAGCGCTCTCTGAAATTCCATCCCTCAACCCTTAAAATCGATCTATTTTGCCTTGAAAAGTGTGCATCCTTAGAGCCATATAATGATATAAACTTCATATACATGTTTTCAACGGAAAGCAGTCTCAAATTTCTTGTGAAAAAGCTGATGTTAAGAGTCAATTACACAAATATCATTATCAACTTTGCAAAATATCAAATATTATTAAATGGTCATTTATTTCTTAAAAATTAATTTAGTTGAATTATTATTTCCATACCTTTTTTCAATATGTATTTCATATATATAGACAGGTTGTTTCTAAGACTTCTAGCCTACATGATTGCATGCTAATATTTGATAAGCTTTTTTAATTATACATGTAAATTATTAATAATGAAGTCACTAACTAAGTGGAGACTAGCATTAGGAGTTTTGATAATTTGAAAGAAGTCTAAAATTTAAATTTCTATATTACATCATGTAAATAAAATTATAAATTAATTATGGCGTGGAAAATTTTTTTTTAAAGAATTTCTTTCTCAATATGTTTTCATTTTTTTTTAAGAAGAAGACAATCATCTTAATTAGTTTTATGGAAAATCAAATATATAAAAGATAACATAAATATATAATAAAATAGAACCACATTGAGAATTTTTAAAATGTTTTAGATTCACGATATTATATGCAACGATTTTATTTTAGCAAGGGAAGGAACAATTAATGGATGACACGCCTAACTACCTCTATTATGCAGAATGTAATCTTTGATTATTGTGATTACCCTTAATACGACCACATGATGGCACAAAGTATGAGAAAAGAAAAATTCAAGAACAAAGCGATCAATTATAATAAATTATCTTTATCTATCATTAGGGTCAGCCATGCGCCTAAAAATGCTGATCACTATTCTTTTTCCTAAAGTTAATTGCCGAAGTAAATACTACAATTTCTTTTTATTTATTTATTTTTTCACAAAAAATTTTTTATTTTCAAAATTTATGAAAAGGATTTATATATAATATGTTTTTAAATTATTAAAAAATTTGTGTAAATACTTAAAGGATATATGTAAAATTTTCAAAATATTTAAAGAAATATATATAAGTTTTAAAAATAAAATAGAATTTATAAAAAAAATAAATAAATAGAAAAAATTAAAATAATTTACTTAAAAATATTTTTTTACAGTCCATGTAAACGAACTCTATAGAAGAAATTTTTTCTACAGCAGATTCTTTCAATTTGAGTGCACTGGTGCCACCGTTAACAAATGCATTATAAGATGACATGTGGATATGTCAACTCTCAGTAGTAGCTTCTTAATTTCAGTTTGTGAAAACTTAAAAAGATTAAAAGCCCATTTTAGTTTGTTACATTTGATTTCGTTTTTAATTTCGTTTTTGATATTTTAATTTTTTTATTTTAGTTTTTAATATTTATAAACTTATTTTAATTTGGTCCTATTTGTATGTTCGTTATTTACTAAATAGAAATGATAATATATCACTATTAAAAATAATATAACATTGTTATCTTATAATATAATATTTAAACAATGGCTGAATTGTTTCATTTGAAAACAATGTCATTTTGTAAAAAGTTAATTTGAATATTAGAGACTAAATTATGCGTTAATTTGAATGAACATATTCAAAGGTTAGAAGTTAAAACTGTTTCGGTACTGGATTATAAGATAACAATACCATATTAATTTTAATGATGACTCATCATCATATTTTTATTTAGTTAATAAGCACAGAAAAATTAAATTGAAGCGAATTATAAATGTAAATAAAAAAGTTGAAATATCAAAAATGAAATTAAAAATAAACTCAAATGTCAGGCTAGCTTTCTTCTTCCTTGATGTCGAATCAACTAAACCCGAGACCACCTTAATCTTTTTTCCCCAAGACCGACCTACACCTGGTGGTGGTGGGTATAACAGAAGCATCCACCAAAGCCAAATTAACTGAGAATAAATTGAAATGCAACGATTTATTATTGTTTTGTATAACAATGAAGGCTTTTTAAAAACAGAGAGTTTTGTATTTCTCTTTATTATTTGACAAATTTCGTAGTTACCTGGTGCCTTGTTCAATTTCTCAAAGTTCCGCTTTTGTTCCCTACTTTTACAAGGGTTTTTGTCCAAACTCCGAACCTCAGATATCTATTGTTCAAATTGAGTGCTTCACGTCAATCTCTTATCAACGAATTGATCAACAGATATTGGCCAAACCAGAAACGGCACAGCTGCAATCACTGCATCCAAAAATCGGATATTCCAAGTATAGACATAGTAATACAGGGAGTATAGATATGGTACGCCAAAAATGAGCTATTTTGTTGGCCTCATAGGATCAGATATTGCGATTGCACTTGTGCATTCAAGGGGGATTGACCGTGGCACTAACAGGACCACATGATCCGTTCTCCAATGAAAAAGCATTGAATTGTCTACCATCATTGTCCCTGCCTCCACCACCATGCACCATTTCTTTGGTTGAGGTCTTGTTTCCTGTTCTTTATAATTATGGCACATTTTATCATCTTTTGAAAATAAGTATATTATAGGAAAAACAAAAAGCATAAGATATCTCAAAATCAAAATATACAAAAAAAAAAGTTATTAAAAAATGTTTAAAATTTGGTGAAGAGAGAAAATGATATGTTAAAATTAGATTCAAGCAAAGCCGGCAAAATGAAATTCAATAATCTTGAACTGAAGAAGTTTTAAAAGAGATTTTGGGCTATGGGAGCTAGTGTATGTTTATATTAAATTTTACAAACTTAATTTTAAATGAATTTAATTTCATAAATTTAATTTTAGTTATAAGTGAATTTAGATAAAGTGATTTATGTAGTAAAAAAAATGATGTTCTACGCAAAAGTTAAAAATAATTATTTTAGATCAAAAAAACTTTTAAGGCTCAATAATTATGTTTAAGAAATGATATAAATATTAAACAAATAAAATAAAAATAAGCAAGGTCGTTTGAGTGGTGTAAACGCCCATTCACACACCCTCCGCATGGAGCATCTCATCTTCTAAATAAATTCTTATATAAATATTATTTACCTTAAGTACTTCATTTAATAATTAATATGTATAAAATTTAATAAGTTATGTTATAAATATAAATTATTTTTTAAAAAATTAAAAATATATGTCAATTATTAAATAAAATACTTAAGGCAGATAATACCTATCCAAAATTTTTTCCTTATCCTTGGGTCTTCCTTGAAACCAACTGAATGTGTAACCGTTCCATCGAGATTGCTTAGTGTGAATAGGGCTGGCTATGACTACAAACTACACTGCATGACGTGCCTTTATAGTTACACCATATAAACTCTTGTGATGGGGTATTTATTTTATTTACAGTTAAATGACCGTTTTGAAGATAAATCTCATATTCCTCAACTTATGATTATCCAAATACTTGGCTTTCAGCCTAGGACGAATTCGTGGCCTTTAAAACTTCTCTCTTCTAGAAAAAATTTAATCAAACGTTTTGTGATAACTAAACAAGATAAAACCTTCAAACATATATCTTCTTACGTTGTATGCTCGTGAAATGCATGACTGAAAGTCCTGAGAATGAAAATTCAACCTAGATAAATGAATTTTGGTTTTTTAAAATGTAAGCTTGGGATGGGGACCAAATGACGAGATAAAGATATTTCTTGCTTTTAATTTTGAGCATATGAACTATAGTCAATTAAAAATTTAGTCAATTTGTTAAAATTCAACATTCTAACCTTGTTTTATACATAACCTTGGCGCTGAATCCAATCATATGTAAAGTCTCAATCAAAAGCCGTTTCACTTGCTAAAATTTTTTCAAAGTCCTTGGGTACAATGTGACAATGTAAGCACAATTGTTAATGCATACGTAAACCAAATAAAATACTATCGGTGGGTAGAGCTGATATTAGACCGAAAAATAAACTTCGGCTATTTAAGAAAATATTTATAAATTGAATGTGCCACAATCTCAAAATGTAATGGCTATTATGCTTAAATTTTGCATAAATTAATACTATTATATATTTTTTTTAACAAAATACCATTATATAAGAAAAATTTGCTTACTTAATGTTTATTTTTATGTGTAAAACATTTTAGATTTTAGTTTTACTATAATTATAAAAAAAAGTCATCATTTTATTGTATAAATAAATAAATAGAATAAAGTGACGTTTTTGTCTTTGAAAATATACTTTATTTATAGTTTAATCCCTAATTTAAATTAATATAAGATTGAATCCTTAAATTATTTAAACTCATTTCATGTTGCTTCTTATCAAAGAAAGTAAAAAAAAGTAATTTAAAATGAGTTTGAATAACCATTTTAAAAATGAGATGTAAATTTAAAAAATCAAATAACCATTTTAAATATAACTAAAATTTCGCTATACGCATGTTTTTTTCAGGTTAATATATACATGTATTGTTAATGCCTTATTAGAAAGAAAAATGATTAATTACATGAAAAAGGAAAAACCATTCTAAAAACGGCTTACCTCTTTCGACCGTAAAGAATGGCGTGCAATGGGTTTCTTGCGACATTTTCCCATTCGAAAATGAAAGAATCCTTCCCAAATCCGGAAAAGATAGTTAGAAAGAGAGAGAACATAGGTAACGATAATTTGTAAAGCACGCAATTAGTTCTTGTAATTTTTATTTTAATAACATTATTTACACAATATTTTTATTATACATTTTTTATATTTTTTTTAAATAATAAAACAAGATAAATATATATTTTAACACACATTCTTTTCAACATTTTGTTCTCAAAAAGATGTAAGAAGTGCATGAATCAATTTTCTTTCTACTTACCCTGTGAATGTCTAATTCAACCGGCCTACGAGACTTGGGGCAGGTTAGGCCTAGATTAAGGTTATTTTGAATTCAAAAAAAATGAAAAAAAAAAGAAAAATATTTATTTTAAATATTTAAAATTCAAAATTTTAAAACAAACTTTTTATTTATTTATTTATATTTTCTTTCCATTCAAACATATTTTTAATTTATAAGTACGTACTTTGATGTAAGGTGCATTTTTTTCTTTTGTACATTGGGGCAGAGGCTCAAAAGGAAAAATAAAGAGAAACTAAAATTAAATTACCGGTTTAGAGGAGGAACCGAAAACATCAGCAAGAAGGAGAAGCTCAATGCCATGGGGAGGGTAGTCAGGCCAGTGTTACATGGTTAAGGTATTATGTCTTGAAGAACTAAACCGTGGGAACGATCCAGGTGGAGAACAGTCCCAAACCTTCCTCCTATCCCCAAACTCCCAGTCCCTCGACCAAAAAAAAAGAAATGCCATGAGAAGGGAACAGGAAATGAAAGTTAATTTTTAATATTTTCATAAAATAAATTTAAATTTTGATCCCAAAATTTGCAAAAAAATAAAAATAAAAATAAATGTTATTTGAAGAAGTGCATACCAAAGTTAAGTTGGATAAAAACTTGACACATTATCAAGCCTACACATAACTCTTTGATAACGAAATTTTATCATCAACGAATAGAGGTAATAATTTGATCCATAAATTCATGATCTATTTAATCTATCCATATATAAATTTAATTTAATCCATCTTTATAATTATAAATTTAATGAATCTGAATAAATTAGATTAATTTTAGTTAATAAATAATTAATAAATTAACTAAAATATTTATTAGATCTAACATATATATATATATATATATATGTGTGTGTGTGTGTGTGTGTGTAGTTTAAAAAATAAAATATATTTAAACATAAAAGAAGTTTAAATGCATCAAGTTAATAATAGATGTATTGAATATTGATCTATTAAAATATATTTGGATTAATTAAATAATTTTAACAAATTTTTTAATAGACTCTAAATGAACTAGAGCCGTTTATGAGTTTTTTTTTTAAAAAAATCTTGTTTTCATAAGCTTTTTTAAAATATTTTTTTAAAAAGTAAAGGTTATTTTATGTTTAGATATAATATTTAAAAAATATTTTTTTAAATTTAAATATATTTTTTATATCATAAAAGAGAACTTCTTTTAAAAGTACAAAAATTTAGATTTTAAAATAGTACTTTAACTTTTTTTAAAAAAACTCATCTACATATATTAAAATATAAAAAAAATTTTAAAAAAAATTTATTAAAAGAAATACATCCAAATGAACATTTATTAATTTTTTTTATCTATTCATTAATTATTCAATTCAAAATTTATTTAATCTATCCATTTATTGCTTCTACCAACCGATTAAAGTATAAAATCTTCACAATCAATAATTTTCATTTCTAGTCTAATTTTATCAACTTGATAGCCTAACAACAACAAATAATATAATTATTATAATATAAAAAATCAAATTTAAGCTCATATAATAATGAATCTTGTAGATTTTTTGTTCACCAACATTTTTACTTATAAAAGGTATATTTTTTTGAAGAAAAAGGTCTACAGACCTAATAAAAAAAGAGTGAGTAAATTAAAATGTAGGTTAAATGGCTTAAATAACATTTTGTTGTGAAATTAAATATTAAAAAGATTTGATATTGCTTGAGTTACGGCTGTGAAGTAATTAAATAATTTTTTATCTCATTATTTATTATTTTCTAAAAAAATATATTTATTTAAATAAATAAAAAATGTGATATAATTTGATTTAGGAGAAGAAAAAAAATAAGAAGAAGAAGAATGAAGGAGAAAAATAATCAACCCTTATAGAAGAAAGACTTTTATTTCCCTCGTTCTTACTGAGGCCTCAAAATCATTGCCCTTTAAACTTTCATATGTCACATAAAAAAATAAAAATAATCTTTTAAGTAAAATAAAAACAAATTTTATTTTAGCATTTAAATTTTATTTGTTACCTTCTCAAAAATTGGTCGTAAGTCGTAACAAATAAATATGAAATAATTTTGATTATAAATTATTTATCTTTTTGACTTTTTACCCTTTCAACAAACCACAAGAGCCTAAAGAAGCAAAATTCTAAAGTTATGTAACGGACCCAACATTGTGGCGTAGGCTCCTCCGGTTTCCGATACCCGAGAAAATCCCTATAAATAAGGGACAAATGGTACCTCACATAGGCTTGAGGAGGCCACTCCAAACTCGAAAGCGCCTTCAGAGTTCAGAGTGCTCTTCTCTTCTCTCTTTCTCATTTGCTTTTTCATTTAATCATAAACTGGACCCCATTCCACCCGTATCCAAACCCGAACCCAGCATGGTCGGACCCTCTCAACCTGCTACTAACGCTCCCAAATCCACCATAAAATTCCTCTGCAGCTACGGCGGCAAAATCCTCCCCCGCTACCCCGACGGCAAGCTCCGCTACCTCGGCGGACAGACCCGCGTCCTCGCCGTCGACCGCTCTATTCCATTTTCTGGTTAGTTCTCTCTCTATAATTAGTCGCTCTAGGTTGTGTTTTTTACAGTTACATTTTTTCTCGAGAGAGAGCTCGCTGATCTGTTTGGAGATGAGTTTGAGAGTGAGATTGTGTTGTAAATCGTAATCTTGTGTTGTACAGAGCTGCTGGTGAAGCTGGAAGAGCTGTGCGGCTCAGCCGTGAGGCACTTTCGTTGCCAGTTGCCCACCGAAGATCTCGATGCTTTGGTATCCATCACCTCCGACGAGGACCTGGCCAATCTCATCGAGGAATACGATCGTGTTGCGTCGCCACCGTCCTCTTTAAAGATCAGAGCCTTCCTTTCGCCGCCGAGATCTCTGAACAAGGTTTCCACCCCTTCGTCGTCGTCTCTGTCAAAATCAGCATCTTCCTCCTCCTCCTCCTCCTCCTCCTCGTCTTCGCCGTCGTATCGCAGCGCTACCGGCGGCGTCGGTTCTGGTTTCGGATGTGGCCCGAGGCATACGGTGATGCCGCCGGTGGTCGACCGTTGCGTCCATCAGATGTCGCCGCCGATGGCGTATCCGGTCAGAGTGGAAAAATCTGCTGGGAGGAATATTCCTCTACCCCGCTATGGTTACCATACTCAGGGCAACCCTGGCCACATTTACCTCATCCACAACGGGAACCACTGGCAATAGCGCCAACTTCAGCCGATTTCATCCGTGGATGATGGAAATACTAAGAAGCAGTACTCATTAAAAAGAAAAAAAAAAGAAAACGGCAAAAGGAGTTTCAAGATAATACATAATTAAAACCAGAAGAAAAAGAAAAAGCCGGGATATATATGTTTTGATGTAAATGGGACTGTAAAATCGTTCAGAAGGATTGCCGTTTTAGCTTGTGATCCTTGCTTGGCCATTAATGAATTTCACTCCAATTTCGTTTTGGCTCCGTATTTGTGATGATGGTGAGTTCGTTCGTCCTTTTCTTTACTGTGTCTTTTTTTTCCTTTATTGTGTGGCTTTCGTACCTTTTTTTCCCCTTTTGGTTCAATTCCATAGCCAAACTGTTCTGCACTTCTGCTTCCACAATCGAATTAAGGTCCCGTTCCTGTTTTTTTTTTCTTCGGAAATTTGACTATGCCTGATCTTGTTTTCTTGTTTTCTTGTTTCCTTATCTTGAATGGTTTATTTTTATTGTTATTTTTTTGTTTTGCTTTTTTTGGTGCTTTGGCGATGACCTGACCCTGTTCCCTTGTCACTGCTGTCATTAGAATTTTTTTCCCCTTAACTTTATTTTTCTTTTTCACATATTTGGTGTGTATTTAATTGATTTAGAGTTTGCCATTTCTGTTTGCAGGTTGAATGAGAAGACAGAAGAATCTTAACTCATTTGGCACGCTTCCATTGTAAGTTTCTACCTAACTTAAATTTTGCTTTTACCCTACTAAGTTATGCCTATCCTTTAATAGCCATGCATCTGTCATTATTCTTTGCTCTTGCTTAGCAATTCATCTTTTCTATACAGTGCATCATTACTCCATTCAAAATGAAAAATTGATGTTCCACTCCATTTTTTGAGGGGAAAAAAAAATTCCTGTTTCTTATTACAAGTCATTTACTTTGTTCTTGCCCCGTGCAAAATCCTACGAAAGATTTCTGCTATTTTAGAACTGACCTTGTCCTCTGCATGAATTGTGACTCTGTGTTTCACTCCTTTTGAATAACTAATAATGATGATCAAGTTCAGTTCTGGATTAGGGCCAGATTCAATACAAGTGCTGCCATGAACTATGAACACTGGGCGACATGTTGGATTCGTATGACTACGGCGTAGGGATGCCGATGCGATGTTGGAAACGCATGGCAATGGGGGACCAGACCCGTGCAAGAGATAGTATTAACATGAACTGATCAATGAAAACTATCTCAGGACAGCTGGCACATGAAAGTGTTCACCAAAATAACTTGAACATGTAAGATATAAGTAACATAAGAGACCTATTAATGGAACCAACGTAAAAAGAAAAAAAAGCTTCTTTTAAAAGAAGAAAAAGTAATATAAAACATCGAAAAAATTGGTTAAATTATTTATTTAATCTCTATAATTTTATATATAATTTTTAATTGATACAAAATAATATTTACTACTTAAGTTTGTTCTTAAAAATGATTTAATCTAGAAAAATACTGTTTGGCCAGACAAAATTGTCCGAATTGCTGTGTGTACAAATTATCATATTACTTAAATAGTTTTATTTTTCACTCAAGAAAAAGTTAAAAAATTATACAACTTCAAAAACTCGATCCGACCATTCATTCATGATTTTTGTCTGACTCTTCCTTATAAATCTTTAGCTATCAGCCCTTGAATTTCGAACTGAGTCTTGCGATACATTTTTGGTTTCGCTTAGATCGCCGACAAGTTGGGTTCTTTGACTCGGTCTGTTCTTGTTCTCTCTATTTTAGACAAAGAAAAGAAAACTCTGAATCTGTAACTTTAAAAGTTTTCTTGGACAAATATTGCAAAGAAAAGCTTTTATTTGTGCTTTTCCCGAAGCCAAGCTTGCATTTGTGCTTTTCCATTGGCACCAGGGAGAAACAGAGACGAGAAAAGATGAAAATGGATTTCACTTGGGGAAAAGTCTACTCATATCTTGCAAATTGCTTGAAATTCTAATGGAAAAAACCTCCAACTGCAAAAGGAAGCATCTTTCCCTATCAAAAGCGATGACCGCATCATCACTTTATGAAAACTCTTTTTGCAGCTCTGGTGAGACTCGGTCTCTTTTTCTCAACAATTCTCCTACCGTCTTTTAACCTCAGGGTTTTTCCTCGCCGTCGCCGGCGCCGGCGCAGAATGTTGATGCTGCTGCCTTCATGCCAGCAATGGGATAGAAGGCGGAGGTTGTTTAGTGACCAATTGAAATTTGTTGTCGCACATAACCTTCGTAGTACTAAAATGCTTCGCTTGCCATCTTACTTGGCAGTTCACTCAAATAACCAGCTCATTCTGACATATCAACTTCGGGCAATTTCTTCGGGCCGAATAGTAATGCTCTTTAATTTAGAGTGAAATTATAAAGAATTAAATATATATTTTCTTTCCTTGTTTAAAAGATGTAGGAATCATATTATACTATTTGAAAATTATAAGAATATTTTAAAATATTTTTATAGTATATAAATTAAATTGAATCTGGAATAAAATTGTAAAAATTGAATGGGAAATTTAACTAATAAAAACTAAAAATAGTCCCTCTCCAAAGAAAACGTCAAAAAATATGACTTGGGGTTGGAGATAAAAGGAGCTCCACTCACGTAACATTCAAAGGGAAGATTCCCTACGCTGTCTAAGTTTTGGTAGACATATGCAAGATATTGACACACCAAATTACCCAGAATTAATATTTAATTAATTAAAACGAAACCAAACGAAGCATCAAGGTGATTTCATCTTTGTTATCTTCCGGAAGACGGATTAAGGTTATCCTACCCCACCATGTGCGGATCTTTTATTCCTATCTCTTTTAGGCTATAGATCTGCTTAACAAGATATAAATTTAGAAGAAAAATTATTCAACAAACAGATGATTGATTGCATGTTTGGGTGGACTAGTTTTTGAAGGTTTCATTTTTTGTCTTATTTATTTTTGTATTTACATTATTTTTTAAATACAATTCTAATTTTAAACTTATTTGATTTAAAGTATTTATTTTTTATTTTTTAAACATAAATTATTTCATTTAAATTAATTTTTAATTGAAATTAAATTTATAGAAAATTAAATTTGTAAATTTAAATTTAAATTGACCTTGAATGTGTAGCATAATTTATTTATATTTTTAAGTTAACTTGATAAAAGAAAAGAATAAAGAAAAAGGTCTGCACTTGGAAAAGTGGTGAGGTCATGTATCTTTCGAAGATAAGCCTTGTATACTCGTGGAGACCTCCTGACAGTTTTATAGTAAGGTCATTGTTGTTAACTGCCAAATGCTAAGCAAACATGAGCGGAAAATAAGTGAGGGAAAGTGACGCTGAGGGAAAACAGGGAAAGGCGAGGAGGATGTCCACATGGATCTAATGGCACATAGAGAATATAAGATGGAAGTAAAATATGAAACCCGAAGAAACAACGAGATTGTAATGTAATTAATATTGAAAAAATATTATATTATCAAAGTTAGGTATTTAAAATGTGAATTTGAGTTGGCATGTTTAATAGTTTCTGAATAGATGTATAGTTTATATTACTTTATTTTATTTAACTATCGTCTTTTAAATTCTACTTAAATTTTAACTAGGTAATTCTTCCATATAATATTTTAGAATACTAATTACTACAATATATAATTAAGTATAAATTTAGATCCTTTCTTATAATGATATTATTCTATTAAAAAAATAAATATAAATTAATATGTTGAAACTTATTATAATAGATATATTATAGAATTTATTTTTAATATTTAATTTTTTTTAATAAAATATTCTCTTATTATTTTTCTTATTGGAGAGGATGCTAATCCATTAAGTATCAAGAAGTTGTTGTGCATACTGTATACACGACATGGCTGAGATCTTGTCACTTTAACGCAGCAACTGACGTAGCATGATCTTAGCCATCCTTTACTTTTTAGTCGCTTGTAGCCAAGTATTTTTCGTGAAAAATCTTAGCCACATAATAATAATAATAATAACAATAATAATATCTTCTTCTAATAAACGAATTTGAAATATCAAGGTCCTTATTTTTTTATTTTTTTTTGTTGACAGTAAAAATAAGGTTAAGCCTCCACCAGAAAACAAAGATAAGGTTAAGCCGGAAGAAATATTTAAGACATACTCTTAATTTAGTATAAGACAAAAAAAATTGGTCTATTCTATTATTCAAACGATTATTGATCATAATTGATTCTGTTATTCTTTGGATTGAGGTAAAGAAAATACAAAAAAAAATATATATGAAACTTTTTTCTTGTTTGCTTGAAGGAAAAAAAAAAACCAATAGAAGAGTCAGAAAATATACAAATTATAAATGCAAGATTTCAATTTTTTTCTTCTATATTTCTTTTTATTCAAAAAAATGTTTTCTTTTTTTTTTCTTAATCCAAACATAGTGTAAGAATACAAATGTTTTGGATAATTATCATTCTGAATCCTAAAACTACCAGTCAACTAGTAATGATAAATACTATGAGAATTTCTTATGAGATATTCGCGTAATACCATAATGTACTTAATGCGTGTAATCTTTGGATATGAAAGATTCCTCTATTGGGTCACTAACAAGTAATTGCGAATAAATAATTGCACAGGTTATCCCAAACTTTATTTCGGATATTTCTGAAAATAATTTCTTATACTTCATGTAGGTTTTTGTTTGTGGTCGTTTTCGACTTTGTGAGCTATCTTAGAGTACTGAAATTGGTCTTATTTGGATTTTTGTTTTTTTATTTGGAATGAAATCGTCTTTACAAATTTCTTGACAGCAATGATGGATTTGTAAGAATGTTAAATCAACACTAACCAAATTTAACTGATGACTTAGAATGGCTTGGATTAAATGCATTGATTACACCCAAATTGCTTGAGATCATAATAACCACGTGAAAGGAAAGAACCAAGATAAAACCAAATTGCATGGAAGGAGGGGGCACAATGAAAATATAAACACAATTGGTGCATGTTGGATAATAAATTAAATTTAAGAAAAAATTATTTTTTTAAAACTCTTTCAATAAAATTTTAATTATAAATTATTTTAATTATAAAATAAATTAATTTAAATATACATTTAATCCATGAACTACAACTAAAATAAGGGGAGAACATCAAAACTATATAGAAGGAGCATTTCAGTGCGGGTTTGAGTAGATGATTTCATTAGCTTTTGGAAAATCAAACTAATTGTTGTTTGTTTTAATATTTATATTATTTTTTAAATATAATTATAGTTTTAAAAATTTCTATTCCTTTTTTTAAGTAATTAACATATTTTTTTAAATATAAATAATTTTACTTAAACTTATTTTTAAATAAAATTATAAAATTAAATTTATAAATTCTAATTCAAACAACAATGTAACAATAAAAAGTTTGGTTCAAGATGAGATTATTCGAGAGTTTTTTTTTTTCCTGTTTTAATAAAGATGGTATATACTGAGCGGTCCTGAGCTTGCAGAAATGTGCCCTTTCAGTCTAGTGTCAGCTTTCTTTCAGCCTTCTTGTAGATTTATACAGTTCTTCCTCAACCAAATGTGTGTCGACTTTCATCAAATGTTGGCCTTGTCATTGTTTATGTGTTTGTTTGATGTTTGGGATCCAAAACCATAGTTTAGATCAAGTTTTGAAAAGATAAATTTTTATTCAAATCATAATTTAAAATATTTTAAAAACGAAATCAATCACCCACTTAATATTACTAATAATATGTTTGGAATAGTTTTTTAAAAAAATATTATTTTTCAAAAAAAAATTTAAAAAATTTTAATTATAAATTATTTTGATTATAAAATAAATTAATTCAAATAAATATTTAATATCAGCTTCTCCCAATGTCATCATTCTTGCAAAATAAGTCGACCCCAGTAGTTTTTTAATGTCTGATGGGAGTACAACCAAACCTCATGACACGAATTGACTACTAGTAATCGATTCACAGGAAAAGAATAAAGAGAGTACTAGTGATCGACTGGTAAATTTGATAGAATATATTAATCTGTACATTGTTTTTCAAAACTACTTCTATATTTATTTTGTGATTGGTAACATTTCTACTTTTACTTTTACGGATAAATTTGTGGTTTCATTTTGTTGCAGAAATAAATTTTGCTGAGATGGTCTTGTAATCATTTTGGGAGGAAAAAAACAAGGGAGTACAAAGTGTAATTTAGATAACCCTTGACTTCAAACATAAGAAATTTTCATTACAACGAACAACCAAGCTTGAAGAACCAACACGTGAAGAGAACAAAAACAAAAACAAAAACTTGAAGAACCAAAATGTTGTGTATACACGGCATCGTAAAAAGTGGAATGGACGTAAATGGAAATAAAAATAAATGAAATCAAAGAGAAAATAAATCTTTGGGGACCAAAATAATGACCATGCAAATATTTTAAAAAGGGAAATAAAAACATCAACCAAATTAATAATGTCCATCCACCACTACAAGTGGGTCCTGCTGCTGGCTGCTGCGAATTGAAATCCATACCTAAACAATTTATATATTGATGACTTCTGAAGCAATGCACCATTATTGATAAGATAATAAGATACAAAGGAAAAGACGTTGACGCGGGAAGACAATGAGAGAATTCAGTGTATGGATAGATTGTACAAATTGTTTTTTTTTAATATATAATCTATTAAAAATTAGTTTTTAAAAATAGTTATTTTTAGAAAATAATAATATTTACATAAAAAAACATAAATAAATTTTTTGAAAACATGTTTTATTATAATAATATTGAATATAATATTTAAATGTAAAATTTTGAAAATAAAAAATAAGCGTGCTATATGAGTAAATAAATAGAACTAATTGAAGATAAATTTACTATTTTAATTATGCCTAAATTTAAAAATAGAAATAACTGCGGCATCCCGAGCCAGAAATTGCATCCACCCTTCCGGGAATTCACCCATTTTTTCTTTTTTTTTTTTTCTGTTTTTTTAATATATAAAAGAGATCTAAGACTGGAGCATAAGATGATAAACTAAAGTTTAAATAAAATAACTGAATTTTAGATAAAATAGTCTTCAAGAAAACTTGGTGCCACTTAAATTATAACTGTTGAACAATTTACCCATATTTTATTACTCAAATGAAGAGTTTTTAATGTTGGGTGACTTGGGTCTAATAAAATAATAAATGTTCTTTTAGAATAAATATATATCCACTTTTTTGCTTTTACATTTGCAAATTAAGTACTTTTGTAAGATTGATAATTTTTTTTAATACAGATAAAATATTTAATTACTTTAATAATATTTTTTGTTTATAAATAACTATATACAATTTTAGTTGATGTGTGAAAAATTGTTAGTGTATAATAGTCTATCATATTTTTTAACACAACTATTATATTAAAAAATTATAAAGCTTATAGAAAACATGCAACATGAGCAAACCAGTGCTCGAAATTAAACGTGGGCCGGGTCTCTAACTAATCTCCAATATTCAGTCAAACTAAAAGCCCAGTTAAGCACCGCTCAAATCTGTGGCTTCTTCCTTTTTTGTTTTTTTGGGCCATAGCGTGAAAAAGGTCTGAGATTATCGGTGTACCAAAATTAAAAAGGAAAATGGTAAACCATATGAATTTGTGGCAAAGTGTTAAGTGGCCCAGAAATTATGAAATGGCTCTTGAAATCATCACAAACACCTGGTATCAAATACTTGCATTGTTCTTGCAATTTATAAACGTATTGGCCCAGTTTCTTGTACACAACCAAGATTTACCACTGCTACTAAATGTTAAATTCGATTGACAAAACTTCCTGAATTGAAATTTTCCATATTTTAAAATGATTTGTACGCACTACACGTGTCCAAACCAAACGACTTGCCACGGCAACTCCTCACTCCTCTGTAGCAAACAGCAGCAGAAAAGAAGCACCCTTCCCTCCCCTCTTTTCCTTTCCTCAATTTTCTCTCGGAAGTTTCTTCCTTTCTTTAGTTCTTTTCCAGATTCTTCCTCCTTCTCCTCCTGCGCTCTGTAGTTCTCTGTTTCTGTCTTTCTGGGCGAAAATGGATCCGAACCCCAATGATTTTCCGATTCTCTGCTACATCTTATACCAGCTAGATCCCCACACCTATTCACCGCTGCCAAGAGAACTGCAGCAGTCTCTGCTGACCCAGTTTCCCCATTTGCACCACCCCAAAGTCTTTGGTGCATTGACCCAAGTCTTCCCCGAGCTTAACGTCACCCAGACCTTGTCCCTTCTTCGAACCCTCGGCCCTCGCCCACACCCTTCTGCCGTTGCTGTTGCGCGGGCCAAGATCGCCGAAATCCAGTTCAAGCTCCTAAAAAATCTTGAAGAAATCGAACCCTATCTTGAGATTAACGATGCCGGTGAGAAAGTCCGAGTAGAGGAGCTGAAAAAGACGGCTGATCACGAGATGCAAATATATCAGGCGCTGGTGAGGTTGGAGGAGATGCACGAGGAGTATGTGAAACAGTTGAGGGCTGCAGAGGAGAGGTTGGTTCAGGTTTATGGTTCGGAGAAAGGGTTTGATGAGGAGGTAAATGAAGAAGTTGTTGAAATATTGAGAAAAGCAGAGAGTGTAGAGGTGGAGAGGGTTGAGCTTTCTGGGCGTAAGTTAAGGATTCTTCCTGATGCGTTTGGCAAGATTCGTGGGCTAGTCGTGATTAATTTGTCTCGCAATCAGTTAGAGGTATGTATGGTCTTCTACCTTTCTTTTGATGTCTTACTCTTCAAAGCAAAACCATATTTTCTAACCTCCACTTTTCTTGAGCTAGGAAGACAATTAAGTGGTTAGAGATGGAACCTTATATGGATGTGATAACATGCTATGATAATTTTGTTACTTGATGAATGAAAAAAAAAAAAAAACATTGATCTGAGGATAGAAAGGGAAAAGAAATAAAGATACAAGTTGAGTCATCCCTGACCAAAGAATTAGAAAGAAATCACTGACACAACACAGATGGTATTTGTTAAGATTGAGATGTAACTTCTTGGTTACGTCTTTGTATTTATACATGGGATGATGGCAAGAAGAGAGCGCTTAATATAGTATACCTTCAAAAGGTGGTTGCTACTTGATCTTGCCTTGGAATCATGTTTTTCATTGCTAGATCTACTTGAAAAGGGTGGAAAACTGAGCAAAATGTTTTGTTGAGGTTGTATATCACTTATACGTGCTTGGAAAATGAAAATTGATGGGTGAATCACAATTATGTAAAAGCTAAGGTACAAACTCTTTTTTCCCAATATGAATCTTTGTTAGTTCTCATGCATTGATAGGTTCGGGTGCCAAACAGTGTACTTGGAAGATTTAGTTTTGCTTCCAATTGCTAGCAAGCTTGCAGTAGTTCAGTGGCTCAGTGCTTGTTGACTAACCTGAAGTTTCTATGTCCTAGAGGATTAAGGCACATATGATTTAAGTTACAATGAAGAAGTCTGTAGATCAAGTTTGATTGTAATGGGATGTAGCAGTTCTTGTGCTAAAGTGTGACTGGGGAACATGTACTCATGTTTCTATTCTAGTGAGGCGTACATGTGAATTGAAGGAGTTTACATTTAAAAATACTACTTGAGATTAATTTCAATTCACACATTCTATTGATGTGAAATAACTTATGTTAAATCTGAATCTCCATATTCCATTCAGGGTAAATAACAACAAACTGAATTAGTCAATCATATTTGGATTACTATATACATATCCTAGATTACAATCACTAACCAGTATTAATTGCATCTCTCGAAGTTAAATCCAAGACAATTTAGTATTATTTTTTTCTTATATCTTTTGGGTGGGCCAAAGCATGGTTGGTAGTATTGTTTGAGATATAAAAAGAAAGAAAGTACAAGGGATCAAGTATTCTTGGGCATTTGCGGAATATATAGTTTTATTAGTTGTTGCTTATAATTTTTGGATGTTCCCCTGCCTTCAAAACAGGCGATTCCTGATTCTATAGGAGGACTAAAAAAGCTTGAGGAGCTTGACATTTCATCTAATCTTTTGGAGTCCGTACCAGACTCCACTGGATTGCTGCTTAATCTAAGGGTCCTTAATATGTCGGGAAACAAGCTAAATGCTCTTCCTGAATCCTTTTCTCTTTGCAGGTGTGTTTTAAAAACTGAGTTTCCTGTATAATTAGTATTGGCAGCACATCTGTTTCTGCTATTTTATGCTTCTGTTAAGTTCATCTTCAATGCAACTGTAGGTCATTAGTTGAACTAGATGCAAGCTTTAACAACCTGATGTGTCTGCCAACAAGCATGGGCTATGGACTCATCAAGCTTGAGAGACTCTTGATCCATTTGAATAAGATTCGACTTCTTCCCTCATCCATTGGGGAAATGAGGTCGCTCAGACATCTTGATGCTCATTTCAATGAGCTCCATGGCCTACCTCATACAATTGGGAGACTAACAAATCTTGAATATCTAAACCTTAGCAGTAATTTCAGTGATATGACAGGGCTTCCTGAAACAGTTGGTGATCTGGTTAACTTAAGGGAGCTTGACCTCAGCAACAACCAGATCCGAGCTCTTCCTGACACTTTTGGTCGGCTTGAAAAATTAACAAAGCTCAACCTGGACCAGAATCCAATTATAGTTCCCCCATTGGAGGTTGTAAATCAAGGGGTTGAGGCTGTCAAGGAGTTCATGGCTAAGCGTTGGCTTAAGCTCCTTGAAGAAGAACAACAGAAAAACATGCTTGGAACAAAAAATCAGCAAGCACAGACTGGATGGCTGGCGTGGGGAACCTCATTGTTAAGCAATGTTTCTGGGATTTCTGAAAGTGTTGCAGAATATCTTGGTGCCAGAAAAGCATCTAGAGACTCAGGGTTGGATCAACAGCTTTGATATAATTATATCCTTAGTCCTGAGTTTCTCTACATACTGGTGTCATAATTATGTGGGATGTATAGTTGGTGATAGAGGTATTGGACTCTTCTACTTGTAGACATGATAATCAATACGCGTGTTAGCACTTGGCTCGCCCTGTATATGATACGAGGCTTGCTTTTCTTTTTTTATCTATTTTTTTGTTTTAGTTTTCGGTGTGAGACCGTCTTCTTCAGACACTAGGACCGGGTCACAACTCACGAGGTACTTTACGAAAATTAATTTGTTCGGAATGATATTGTCGTGTCTGCATTATGCACATGATTTGTATGAGACTGTAGGGAAGTTTCTTTTTTTTTTAATAAAAAAAATTCCCTCTCTATTGGGGAAACTGAGAATTATTCTTAAAGATTTGAAGAATTATTTTATTATTTAATGGGCCTTATTGAAATTATTCAAATAAAAGATTCACTCATTTAGAATTTAGAATTTTTTTTGTAAAAATTCTTTAACTAGAGGATGAAATCAGTAGTTAAAGTGTTGTCAATGATTTTGTAGTCAAAGTTGATTTTAATTGAGTCTTAATATTTATATTTATTTTTTTTCTCTCACCAAATCTCAATATCTTTCTTATAGCCAAGAAAAAAGAAAACTTAAGTAGTATGCTTCGTGTGTTAAACTGTTAATGTTATATTGATTGATTTAATGGAATACTTGTTAATAATTATTATTGTCGACATTCCAAAATAAGAACTTTTAAAATATTTCTTTTATTCTCAAGAACCATGTTAAATTATATTTAAAATAAAAACTTGTTAGTCAATAAATTGAAAAATAATTATTTCAATTACGACAAAAGAGTGATTAATATATTTACCAAAAAAAAAAGTGGTTGATATTACTTGCTTAAAAAAGAACTACTAAAGTTGTTACTATCTAATAATTGAAAGAAAGTGAAGAAAAAAAAGAGTATGATTTAATAGTGGAAGAAGGTTAGATGTGGCAGGTTGCCATGCAGTACACATGACCATTAAATTGACTAATTTTCCTACGTAGACCTGCCATTCCCTGTATTTGCTTGCATTGATTTTTTGTATTCTGCACGTCGGATTATGCCCTCTTCTCGGTTCAATCAACGTCTCAATTTGTCTGCAAAGATGAAATCCTTTCAGTTTGCTAACGAGTCTGCTCCTCTTTCCTTATCTCCTCAACTTATCCTCCTTCAAGATAGAAGGCCACAAATTTCAGAGGTTACTTCTCTAACCTCAATTCGATTTGAGTAACAATGATGATGACAACACTTCATCTTCATTGGTCGTTCAGAAGATATCACAAGCTTGTGAGGAATATGGGTTCTTTCAGATTGTAAACCATGGGGTCCCCGAGCAAGTTTGCAGGAAAATGATAACTGCAATTACTGACTTCTTTGATATGCCTCCAGAGCCAAGAACACAGCTCTCCTCAACAGATCATAAAAAGAATGTGAAACTCTACAATTATTACCTTCAGGTTGAGGGTGGAGGGAAGGTAAAGATGTGGAGTGAATGTTTCAGTCATCCCTGTCATCCTATTGACGATTTTATTCATCTCTTGCCAGAAAAAATTGGGACTCAGTATAATAGAATGTTGAACCATGAATTGTGGGAAGAACATCACAAACAAATGTAAAGTACAGGAACAAGCAGGAATAGGCCTAAACGTAACATATTCATCCCATAGAATCTTAAGCTGTGTGAAGTAATCCGTGACACTAAGAGTACCTTGCTTGAGGCCGTGAATTTCCTCTTGAAGATCAGAAATGCCATAGAGATCACCTTGAGAGAACCTAAACTGAAGATCAGCCCAAACTTCGGAGGCGTTGTCAAACCAGAGAATACTCTGTGCGATTGATGGCGAAAGTGAATGTGTGAGCCAAGATAACACTATATTATTACACCTCTCCCATGCAGAATGTAAAGGATCTGCCATAGGAGGCATGTCAATGGAGCCATCAACAAACGCCAACTTGTTCTTGGACTACAATGCCATTTTCATGGCTCGAACCCAGCTATAGTAATTAGATGCATTCAGGGCGGGTGTGACAAGTACGAGGGAAGGGTTCTCGTTCGGGTGAAGAAAGAAAGGATTAGTAGGATTTTGCAAGTGATCTGGTAAAGGATTGGCAGCCATGGACAAAAGCTTGAAGGAATCTCAATGGAAAAAAAAAGTCAGATTCTCAGAAGATGCAGCGGAAACGAGCTCTGATACCATAATAAAAAGTTGAATTGATTCATGTACCAGACTTGGTTTATATACAACAGAGCAGAAGCTACTAGAAGAGACTACTCACATGCTAAATGTGATATTCCAACTAACTAACGGTAAAACTACTTTCTAGAATATGATGAAGAATCATCACATAATACAGTATAGGTGAGGATTTTTTTTTTGTTTTGGAGGGACTCTACCTACCAGTCTACAATTAGTTACTCAATATGATAAGCTACTGTAGTTTGTGGATTGTTATGAGTAGTATGACCCATTATTAATGTAATACTCTGTTCATCACAGGGAGGCTTTCACTGAATATGCGAGGGAGATGGGTTCATTGGTGAAAAGGCTTCTGAGTTTGATGTCAATAGGGCTTGGCATAGAGAAGGATTGCTTGCAGAAGATGCTGGGTGACCAGCCACATGTTTGGCAATCGGAAGGAGTTTCTGGTCTCCAAGTGATCAAAGATGGGAAATGGGTTGCTGTACCTGCTGTTCCCAATGCATTTGTGGTCAATACAGGAGATCAGATTCAGATATCTGTTGTGTGGCTTTCCTTTCTCCTTTTTCTTATCACCTACTTCCTGGACAGCACTTGGTAGACGAAAAATAAATAATTTTACCCACAGTTCTACATTGTTTGATTTAAATTTTATTATATAATATTTTATATTTAATTTAATAATACGAATGATTATATTATTTATGTGTTATATTTTTGATGGATTAGATGTAATACTTTAAGGGTATGCTTAAATTAGAGAATAATAAAAAGAAAGAAAAGTCTTATTTTAAAATTTTAAATTTTAAATATTTAAAATAAATATCTTTATTTTCTTTTTTATCTATTTTTCTAAACATAGCTTAAAAGGTTCATAAGACATTTCTTTTTAGTGGAAGAAATTTTTATATGCTAGAGTGTCACATAAAATTATACTTTATTTATTTATATTTTGACATATCAGTATTAAATAATTAAAAAAATACATTTTTCAAGAAAAAAACACACCCACCAATATTTTACTTTATAAAGTATATTTTTTAATTATTTAATACAGAAACATTAAAATATAAATGAACAGAATATGATCCTACATAAGGCTCAAAGAATAGCATCTCATCCCAAAATTATCCTGCCTAATTTATTTGTAGATAAGAGTGTAGTCCCCACTGAATTCCAATGCAAGTGAAATTCTTTAGTTAATTCACCAGGAATTTATTTGGGACTACACTCTTATCAACAAATAGACCAGGTAGGAGATTAAGCCAATTCAAACAACGGATTTCATTTTCAAAATGATTTAGATCTTTTCCTATAATAGTATTATTCTATTAAAGAGATATAGACACATTATATTATATTAAAACTTATCATAATGAATTATAAAATTTATTTTTTATTTCTTTCTCTCTGATAAGATACTCTGATTATTTTTCTCACAAAAGAGAATCCTAATCTGTTTAAAAAGAATGACGGATGGAAGGAGCATACAATAATTTTCTCTGCATGCTGGTTGTTTTGTTTTTGCGACGGTCAACCGAAAGGCCTTCCAGCTGGAAGAGCAGCGGCTTTGACTTGGGCATTTGACTAAAGATTAAGATTAAAAAAAGTGACTTGGCCCATTCATCAGGTTAAATGGACCAAAATGTATTAAAAACTCTTAATGGCCCATTCAGTTTCGTTCCTGTTGTCAGGCTGAGCCTATCCAACAAAAGAATGTGATTGACAAAATTAAGCTTAGAGGCGGACAAAAAAAAGAGAAAACAAAATTACTAAGCTTGACCCGCAAATTTGGCTGGGCCGGACCTAATTTGACAGCTCCGTGGTAATTGTGGGATTAACACTATTTCTCTGTCGTGAATTATCAGTCCAGTTACACTTTTGTCCTATCTTCTGATTTTAGCATATTACCCTTGATTTATTTGTTGTTCCTAGCAATGTCACCTTTAATTTAAAGTTGAGGTTAGTTTTAATATTAGTGTTCAAAAGGTGTCGTCATTCACATAACTAATATTTGTTTTCAACTTACACGATTGAGTGGGTAATTTTTTTTTTTGGCGGGGTGTTGATGTGCAAGAAAATTTAGAAAAGGGTAACGTTTGTGAAGTTTGAGACTTAATATGCGGGTTCTCAGCATTGGAAGATTCAGAAGCGTCCATCACAGGGCTGTTACCAACGAAATGCATCCACGAGTGTTGATGGCAATGTTTTATGGCCCAAACATGAACACTGTGATTGGCCCCATTGAGGACTTGATAGATGAGGAACACCCTCCCAGGTACCGAAAGTATCGCTTCCAAGAGTTCCTTGAAGAATTATTCAACCAAGAAGGAACAAGACGGATGGTGAAGGAAGTCTTTGAGTTGCCACATTAGAAAATCAAATACATCTTGTGTTTTCAAATGTTGAGCCAACGAAAAGGCTATATATCTATGAACTGGGATCCATCAAGTCATGGAATTAGCTAAATAAAAGCGATTGTTCTTGTACACCAGTTGTTATATTATTAAATAAAATGTTGTGTCTTCAAATGTTTCTAGTTTATACTACTTCTATTAACTGGGATTGATGAAATCATGGAATTAACTGATTGTTATTTACTTGTTTCTTCCTTCCATGGATAAATACTCCCTCGAGTATATAACCCACTGCACAAATATTGGCAAAGGCCAACGATGAAGCCACCATGAATTAAGGGGACACTCAAATATTGAATTATGTTCTTTGAAACCCTTCGCACTTACTACATTCCCACCTACAACTGGCCTCTGCATTCTTAGAAAAGAAAACACAAAAACATATGTAGGTGCTTGAGAATTAAGTTTTTGGCTTGACATCAACAGAATATCTGAACGGTGTAAACACTTATTAACCAAGTTAATTGACATCTTTGTGGATGTGCTAATTTGTTTTTGTAATTTACAAAATCATGAGCTTATATCTTGGTGGATATACTGATTCCAAAGGAGAGGAAAACTAAAAACGCAACGTTATAGTCCAAGCATAGAATTGTCTACATCAAGAAGTCCAAGTGATGGTGTCCACTTTATTGATTAACACGTGTTAATTGAGAGTTATATAAATTCTCTCGTCATGCTATATAAATGGACACATAAAAATATGATTAATTATCAATTATCACGTGCCAATTATAAAATAAAATATTTAAGGATAATTTGATAAATAATACTTACCTAATAATTTCTATACCATTTCACTTTGTCCATGTAGGAAACTAATTCAATTAAAGTTGACATTTTTAAAGTGGAGCTAAGCCCACTTTGGCAACAAAAACAGCTCATAGAAGTGTACAGGTCGTTGTTGGATTATTGGCAAGTCAGGGATTGTGATGTGCTGACTCGGTTCACAAAAGCTAGAGGGAAGACAGTGGCTCAGGTTAAAATCACTCGCCCACAATCTTGATTTTCATGGCGTCTGAATGTGTGCTTTTAATTTGGCACCAAGTAGAAAACTATTCTTGTTTTTGAAATTTAAATTACATACACATATGCACATACTAAAACAAATTGTAGGCATATATATATTATTGGAAAATTGGACATATGTTTTCTTTGACTCAGAACCATGAGATTGTTGGTTGCATGACTTTGAACTAGCAGAAAAAGAAAGAAACTAGCAACATTTTTCCCCTACAAATCTTTAAAGAAATTAGTGAAATATTAGTCTATTTTGAATCATTCATTATTCTCAGTTAATGACTTAATTTCCATTTCAGATGAAAGATTAGGATCCCCTGTTGTAGGCGACACCTAGTGGCTTGCCTATTGTACATTTTAACAAAATAGACAAAACTTGAGGATGCAACGTGCAAGTGAATTAGCTCTATAAACATAGACATAATAGAAGTGCTAACTTATTTTGGTACACAAGTGCTAACTGCTAAGTTAGTAGAGGACATTGGGTAGATAGTTGAATTAACTCTTATTAGCCCCATGCTAATCCATATAACGGGTTTAATTATACATAATATCTAGCCATAGGTAATTAGGTATGTGTCCAAAACAAAAAACTGGGGAATCCTCTCTCGGACCTTGTTATTTGGTGATGGAGCGAGATGAAAGTGACCAATGAATCCCAGATTCTTAGCTGATGAGATGGGATAGAAAAGATCAAAAATATATATCTGGACTTTTCTTTTTTTAAAATTTTCTCCATTGAAGAGCAATGTAGTTATATTTTTCCCATTAGTCATCTACTCAACCTCAAAGTTGCTGAAATGAAAAAAAAACAAATAAAAGAAAATGCTTGTATGTGAAAATGAACATGATAAGCAAGATGACAAAACTTCTCGTATTTAATTAAAAAACAGTCATAATTGTATTTAAAAGATTAGTCTTATAATAATATTTGTAAAAATATACTAATAAAATGCTAAAATTATAACTTTGTCAAAATTTTGTATGAAGATGAGTTTTTTTTCAATTTTTCAATATAGAATGACCCTACATTATTGTAAATTAATACTTTTTATGTTAAAAATAAGTTTAATATGAAAATAAAAATTTTATTAATAAATTATATATATATAATTAAATACAAAACTAAATGCCAAACTCATCTGTAAAATGTTTACCTTTATTTTTTACCCCATATCAATGACTTGAATAGCAGTGCCAGGACATTATTTACAAATTAATCCACCATATATTCATTGCACGGGTTAGCCGCAATATGAAACGTAGTAGCAGCAGCACACTAATATTATACAAGCACTGACAAATTAAAAGTGACAGCGATCATGTACGTTTTAAAATTTAAAATGCACTGGCTTTTCTGGTATCAGCGTGAAGGTAACTAAAGGGAGGTCCTACAAAGTAGAACTTGCAAGTAGCAACTTACAACTCAAGAAAAGCACTTATCATTATTCCTTACAGTATATACGGGTATCCTCATTTTTCAATTGGATGTTATAAACTTCAAGGGTTCACATACGCTATCACAGAGTTCATTGAAGAGTCCCAAATCCATTTCCCATCATGCTGTCAGTAGCTTGATAATATGATATTCGTTCTGATTAGCATGATGGTATTTACTTTATTTTAACACAATAAAATTATATGTATCCTTTATTATTTTTCTAATCAGTCATTGTTGGACCTTTTTTTAAATTATTTGAAGGAAAAGAAAATTTTAAATTTAAATTCGAATTTAATTATTTTTTTCAGTTTTGGTTTTGTCATTATTTGATTCTTGGAACTGTCCCTGATTCCAAGTACTTCTGAATTCTGATACGTGGAATTTAATTTATTGGGTGATGCATTTATATGAATTGAAGAGGCTATACTATTACTAGGGGCAAACCCCTATAAAACAAGATAAACACAGAAATCTACCTCAGTTTTTGACTTTTCTGTTGTTTTGTCTGCCGTCCTTTTCATCTTTTCACACCTAGCATAGTTTATTTTTAACTTTTTGCTTTCTCTGATCTCTCTCCCACCCTCTCTTCCTCTGTTAGCCCACCTTCGTACTAGTCTTTTTTTAAATATTTCCTTTTAAAATTTTCACACTATCTCTCTTTTCTTTCTTTTTTGTCTGTTGCTTTCGTTCTCTGGTGGCTGTGCCAAGTGCTTTGCTTCATGTAACTACATCACAGAGATTATATATAACTACATCTCACATCTTGTGTTTTCTCAAGTTTTGTTTAGATTTTCGTCATAGATTATACATAAATCTGAAAAATAAATATACAAAAATGAAGAATAATTTATTTTAAATTTGTTTAATTATTGTATAAAAAATTCAATTATATATGTTACTCCTATTATTACTGCAGGAATCTTCATTCTTGCCCTGTTTGTTTAATTATTGTATAAAAAATTCAATTATATATGCTGCTCCTATTACTATACTGGAATCTTCCTTCTGTTATTGTGTACGGCAACAACAAAAATGCTACAAATTAAAAAAATATGATAATAATTATAATTATTCTAAATTTTATGACAACTAATTTGATGTTTTAAATAATTTAATTATTATACTCACGAAGTATTGATGTAATAAAAGTGAATTATGTCATTAAGTATGAAAATTACAGTTTGATTATTAAGAGTTGTATATCACAAGAGATCATACTATTATCAATCTCAACTTAAAGAGATTAGGTCTATAAAATAATTTAAATAAATTAAATTTTATAAAAATATTATTAATTTATATCAAAAAATAATAATTTAACTAGTACTGTAAATAATTATTTTAAATGTAAGACTATTTTTTATTTGGAATAGTAAGATTATCTTTCTCTTTATAGTTCAAAATTATACTTCTAACATTATAAGTAAAATACAAGTCCAAAGTTAAAATTTGGCATAGTATTAAGTATCCGGTTCATTTAGCATAACGGACAGTTTTTTGTAATAAAGTTAAGTATTTGGATATCGGGTACTTACAATTTTTTGGACCATTGTGGATATATCTGTGTTTATTATCCAAAATATCCGAAAATTATTTTGGATATCCTATATTCATCACCTCTTGATACACAAAATATATTCAATTTTATATTAATTATTTAAAATTTATGAAAATTAATTTTATTTTATTAAAATACAATTATAAAATTTATACTTTATTTAACTAATTTTAAACAACTTGAATAATTTTTTTCATTCTTGATCTTTTAAATGTTGGTAAGTTAACTACTACAAAATATAAAATATATAAATTTTTTATTAATTTTTAACTCGGGTTAAAATATTTAAAATATGTAAATTATTTAAGGATTTTACTTCTAGTTTTTTTTAAAAATATTATGAGGCGTTGAATTTTTTTAATAAGTAATTTTAGGTATCCGTATTAAATATTTGGCATCCAAAATATCAATATTATTATTTTAACTATTATTAGATTTGGAATATTTCAAACATTCAATCTTTTAGTATATTAATGTATCATTTTGAATTTTTTTTGCGTTGTTTTGAATGATTATGGATATGAAGTGTTACTTTAGTTTCGGTATGGATTGTTAAATTTAGAAGAATACCCATCCAATTGCTATTTCTATATGGTTTATTGTTAATATAAATATATTATTAATAAATTCAAATTAAATGCTACAAATAAAGAGAATGAGCACACGTACGTTTGTAGTATAATAATATATACAAGGCAATTTATTGGCTTCAAAAAGAAACTACCAGGCTGCATTATAGATCCATGTACTGCACTGTTTCTCACGTGCTATACGCATAACTATAAAATAATATTATATGCTCTTAAAATTTTTTTTATCATTTTTAAATTACTTAAAACAAAAAATATTAAATGAGTTATAAACTAACAACTTTTTAAATAATTAAAAAAATTATTAGACTTATTTATTAAAAAATTTAAAATTATTCATAAAATAGTTATTGTTAAGGACATTATTTAAGAAATATTTAATATTTTTTAAAATTTTATTGAATAATTACTTAATATTTATTTTTATACACTGCAAGGTTTTGTTGCTAGGGGCTAGAGGGACACATAGATTAATACTGGAAGTGTAGCTTATGTGAGGAGAAATTATTGATCAATGATGAAAATTATCTACCATTAATTTTAAGTTATTAATATAAAATGTATATAATTTTTTTAAAAATTAATAATAAAACATTTTTTAAAATATATATTTATTATATTCTAAGAACGTTTCTGAGTGAGTGGATTTACAGGGTTGTATCCATCCTGTACGTCACGCAACGAATGAAAAGCTCACGTGTCCTATACTGGAGTATATGCTTCAGCATTATTAATACGATAAGTATAATGGAGAGTGGAAACTATAAATGAAAGCGAGAGTAAGACACATATAGACAAGAACCCAGGTGAATTTATGTTGATGGAGCTGCTACTATTATTAAGGAAGAGGTGGGTACATGCACATGCAGATGAAGATGATCGAGGCGTGGAATGATGGATGGTGGAGATGGGATATTAATTGCTCTTACTATTAGCCACTTGATCTCTCTCCCATTATTTATTTATCCATGGGTCCTCTGTTTGGTTCCTGCTGGCAAAAGGAGGGGCAAATTCTGGCCAACACTAGCATTAGCAGAGAAGGAGCCTTTGTATCCGTCAGGTACAATGGAAGAGAAAGGAATGAAATAAGAATAAAAATAAGATTTTTATTCTTTTATTTGGTAACAAAAATTAGATACTGAACATCAAATTGTTAAAAAATGTCATTTTTTTATTTATAAAATACTCATTTTATTTTTTTATTTTTATTTTTCTTTTTATTTTTATTTCATTCATTTCTTTTATATGATACTAAACGTATACTTTATGCATTAGAGGCTGAGATTAGTGCCGTTATATAATTTACATGTATCATTTGGTAAGTGTTAAACATTTATTGGTTTTTTTTTATATTTACTTAACTCCAAACATTTTTTATAAAGTACGAAAATCATGAATAAATATTGGGTTTTGTTAACACGTACATATTAAGAATTTAAAAATAAAAATTATTAAATAAAAAATATAAATATTTATATTTAAAATTTTAAAATTTTAAAATATATTAAATATTTTTTAAGTAATTGAATTAAATTAATAAAAAATAAAAAATATTATTTTTATTACTCAGGACGCGTGTTCATAAATATTTGATAACATATAAAAAGTGCATGCATACAACTTGGTGAGAGACTGTCGCAAATGCCAAATGGATTAGATCCTCTGCGCAGTTCAAACTGCAAGTGAAGTTCAAGTAATAGAATAAAAAAATCAAGTGGATTTCATTATTTCAGAATTAAAAAAAATCCTAATTCATGTACTGTCTAACTGTAGTAGGTATGTTTGTACAGTATACAGGAAATAAACGATTTGCTTTACATTTTACACGCATCCTCATTTTACAAATTAATAATTATACGACCTCTTTTTTTTTTTCCATCCCAAATTAAATAATTAATGCTGAAGGGAGAAAAAAAGAAAAACATTGCACGGATCGCCTTGTTTTTTCTTTTTTTAATCTCTTCCATGAGGGTACATATGTTGTCTATTAAAAAAGAACCTCTAATAAATATGTCACTTAACTTAATCGAAAATTTTATAATTATTATAAAATTTTGAGATTAAATAATTTTTCATTTTTCACAACAAGAGAGAGATTTATAAATAAGAGACAAAGGAGAGGATTACCTCTCTAATATAATCACAATATCAAACCAAAATAGAGAAAGAAGTCTCCAATTAAGAAAAACTACTAATTAAGCTTTCTGGTTTATCTACAATATTTTATTGTTTGATCTATATTCTAATGTGTTTAGGTGAAGAAATCATGAACTTTTAGACAACACTTGATGTAATTTCCAAACATAAGTTTGTTTCATATTATTAGAGGCCCTCCCAACTTATTGAAGAGTTAGCTAACATTGAATTGTGTTTACTTAATTTATCGCAGCATGGTGCATTCCAATAATCGTTTCACTTATTTACAAAATCTTTGTACACAAAATCAATGGAGATTGGAGGAACACTGTAACTCCCGTATCATGTGAAGGAACAGTAGCCAGTTCTTTTAAATTAAATGCTAACTTGGATAACTTTGTTACAATAATAATTCAATAGAAGATAGCTCCAAAGAGACTTGCTTTCTTATTTGCTAATTAATATACACGAACCACCCAATAACCCCCCTCCCACTGACCCCCCTCATAAAGCAGATAATTATGACCTCCTACAAAGTTTCTACCTACTAATTAATTATTTTCCAATAAAACCCACATTTTAACTTTACAACTGTATATCATGGTCCTAAACCCTATTTGTTGCAATAATGTAAGACTTGTTAATCGAGTCAAACAAGTACATGCAATAATGCGACTTCCATATACATATATAATAGCCATTTCCTTCGAACCAATTCCAATTTTATATACTTCCTAAAGATTTTTTTTTTTGGTGAGGATACTTCCTAAAGATTTAGAGACCCATCAACTAAGTTATAAAATGTCATTTTCGGTCCTCCCTCAATCAATGTTTATGATACAACTTGGTCCATTGGATTAGTTACTAGTTAGCACCGAGGTGGGGAGATAATTCTTCCAGATTTCAAACCAGAAACTTGCACAACCACGACAGAAACTTCATCAATATGCAACCAAAGTAGCATGTCCATGGGTCTTCCACATTCCACATGGTGTTTTGTCGTGTAACTGAAAATCCTCACCCTGGCAGCTTGCCTTTTCGATGAATGAGCAGCTTCTGTGCCTACACGTTCCCCAAGAAGACTCTGATACTAGTTTCGCTAGGGTTTTTCCTACCTCACTTTAAAATGTACAATCCCACACAACGCAACAAACACCAAGAGGAAAACGACAGCACAACCGAGCATTACTCAAACCAGACCAATATGTACTCCAAACAAAACGAAGAATAAACAGATCCATACAAAGCAGAAAAAAGTGTGCAACAGACACAAACTTTTCTAGTTCGAAGGTCAACGCAGAAGCTATCATTATCTTGCAATTGAACACGAGGAACGAATTCACTTTACTCCGAGTATGTCGTTCTCATGAATCCCTTTCTAATAACTTTCCACAATTTTGAGAGTAGAAAAACAAAATCAAACAACAAAAAGGCATAAAGTAGTGAAGAGAGCAGGGGCGCGTGCTTAACCAAAGCACTGATAACAATTTCAGGATTATCCAATATTAATATTTAACTTCTATTGCTTTCGATCCTAGTAGCAGCCAGAGTACATAGTGAATTCGGACAAACTAACCTAGTCGAAAAAACCTACCAACAACAAAACCCTAAAGATCAGTTGCTGAGTGAAAGACCAAATCAACGTTAACTCACGAGACAGATTCAACAACCTGGGTACATACTAACTAAGATAGAGATAGATTAAAGCACGAAAAACAGAAACTGGACTTGTTCTAGCTACCCGTAAAATAGCCACCATATATAAATTAAGCATTGTGCATCCTGACTGCAAAAGCATTAAGAAGCTCTGGGTACTGAAAAATATCTTCCATGAAAGGGTACTCAGCATGATTCATCATCAATTGATCATTCCCCATAGGCATAGCGTGAACGGTGTTAAACCCATTAGAAGTGTCAAATTGCTGCATGGGAAAACCTTGGTTATCAAAAGAGACACCAAAAGCCTCGCTCTTGGGAAGCCCCCTCTTCGTCTCATTATGGCATTGAGCGGTGGAAACGAGCATGCGATCAGATGCCGGCGGAGGAAATAACTCCGGGTAGGACAAAGTCTCTGTTTTTGGCGGAGTCTCGCAATTCTTGGGCTTGGGCTTCGATTTTGTCAAGAACCTATGAACTATCTCTTCCAACAATCCAGAGTCTGAAGGTTCTTTTGGAAAGAATTCCGAGTCGTCATCAGTTTCAGGAATTTTAGTTCCATTGGCGCCGACAACGACACCACAATTGTGATGGGTATTCTTCATGATGGAAGAAGATCCACTCACGCTATTAGCATTGACGCCAAAAGAATTCAATGAACAGCAACCTGGGAGACAACTAGACGTGGGTAAGGTTGACGAAGAAGAGGAACAAGAACATGAACAACAAGTGGGTGATGGGATTGGAGAACTGCCCTTGTTGTACGACATCTGATCGTAAAATTGCTGACCAGAAGAAACCAAAGATGGGTTTGAAGAAGAGTTGAGGAAGTCGCGAAACAGAAGCATGTTCAGGGAAGAGTTTCGCTGGGCTGCTGCTGAACCAGCCACGAAGTCACCGCCATGTGGGTTAGAGCAAGGTGACCAATTTGAGGGACCCAAATGGCGATTATGTCCGTTCTTGTTAAAGGGTTGCTGAGAATGTTTCGGAAAGTTAAAAGGAGGGAAAAGGTGTTCGGTGGCAGAGGGATGAGGGGGCGAGGCTGGGTAGACGAAATTGGTTCGAGCTTTAAGGCCGCGCATGGCTCGAGCGGCACAGTCGTAGGCGCAGGCGGCTTCCTCCGCCGTGTCGAAGGTGCCGAGCCAGCGGCGCTCCTTCGACTGCGGGTCTCTTATCTCCGCGGCGTAACGGCCCCACGGCCTACGCCTGACGCCACGGTACCTCATTGCTCCGCCGCCGGAGCCTCCGTTTTCTCGCAACGTCCTCTTGTTGGCGGTGGCTGTGGATGCAGCTGCGGTAGCGCACTTCTTCTGGTGGTCGGAGGTAGAGTCCTGCGGGTCGGGTTCTGGAATCGGGGCCATCCCGTTGAGCCGCCTCAGTGCTTCCTCCATGTTGTTTGATTGGTGCTTGCAGAAATGTCTGAACGAAGAGTATGATTGAAATTTGAAAGCAAGCAACAAACAACGAATGGATTTATGGGGATATTTGGTCTTGCCCCGGAATTCGGTGTGCTTTGCTCATATTTATAGAGGTACTGTAATGAGTTATTGCACACCCCCCACAACAGTTATAGCCAGTTTTCTTCTAGGAGGGATATTGGGAAAGTGATTGATTAAATCATGTATATCCAAACTCAATCGGTGACGACAACAAAACAACGGGATAAAAAAAATTAAGTAATTAAGTGAATGTTAAGAAATAAGTTATTGTTAGGAATTTTTTAAAAGTTTTTTAAATAATATTTTTATTATAAATTATTTTAATTATAAAATAAATTAATATAAATATACACTAAATAATGTTACTTGTGTAAAAAAAAATTTCAACTGTCATTGTTTAAGAGAAATTAAATTGAATTTCTTTGTAAATTACTTAATATAAAATTGTATTTTTAAAATTTGTTACTTACTAGAGTTGTAGGGTACTTTAGTTTTTTTATGAGGTGTTAAATTTTTATTGACTATCGTTTTTCATAATAAATATTTAAAGTTTATCAAATATAACCACTAAATAATAACTATTTAATAAATTATAATACAAAAAAGTTTTTAAGTACAGAAATTATCTCTTTTATCAATTAGAAATGTTTATTGTAAATTATTTTTTATATCATTTTGTTTACTTTATTTGTAAAAAAAAAAAAGTGTATTGTAACACGTTTCTTTAGTTTTAACGTGGTTATTTTCTGTTTTTTTTTTTGAAAAAATATATAATTAACTTAATTTTTAGACCAAATTTTTATATTTTTTTATTAAAAAAAAATACACTTACTAA
Source organism: Castanospermum australe (assembly GCA_019955255.1). NCBI lineage: Eukaryota > Viridiplantae > Streptophyta > Magnoliopsida > Fabales > Fabaceae > Castanospermum > Castanospermum australe. Next base: position 261,436 of record NSJW01000184.1, read on the forward strand.
TGTTTAAACACAATTTTCAATGCTTATTCTCTTTTTTTTTTTCTAATAAAGAAGATGTACGGAGTTTGGTGTATAAATTAGATGTTGAAATAACACAACTCTTATAGTGTGTTTGGGAACACGTTTGAACTTGAAAAGTCAATTTAAACATCCCAAAATCAAATTTGAATACATTTCCTTATATTTGGCAAAAATCATTTTTCCTTCATCTTGCGATTTTCTTATCGAATCAAGGTTTGAGTAGAAATAATAATTTGTTGTTTCTGCTTTGTAACAAAAGTTAATTTATAAAATTTTGATATTTTTAATTTTGATATTCTTTCATACAAATTTTAGTTTGTTTTTTTGTCACTATTAATTCATATTTTTTTTATAATTATATATTTAGAGGTAATTTTAATAAATACTATATAAATAATATTTATTTTATCAAAATTAATTTTTAAATAAAATTTTTTAAATATATATTATTTCACTTTAAATTTATTTCTGATTAAATTTAAATTTATAGAATTAAATTTATCTAAAATTAAATTTATAAAAATTAATACAAACACATACTTAATATATTTAGAATAGCATTTGTGCCTTATAAAAACCTATTTGAGGTGCAAAAGGTATATCAAAAGTAATGCTATTATATTTGACAAATTTGAGAGAGTATTGATTTTGAATATATATTAATAGAAATACCTTTTATAATTTAATATTATATTATTATTTGTATTTAAAAATAATATTATTTTAATAATTATACATCTAAAAATTATTTTTATTAATATTATTTAAATAATATTTATTTTTATAAATTTATTTTTTAATAAAAAATTATAAATATAAATTATTTAAATTAAATTTACTTCAAACTAAAACCAAATTTATAAAATCAAATTCATTTTGCATCCAAACACTCTCTGTTCGTTTAGAGGTAATTACCGGTTTGTAGAGGACAATAACTTACTGCAAGTTTAATGAGCGTCCCTGCACACTGTGCATGCATGGCATGGTGATAATTTCTTCTTTGTCTGTCCTTCATCCACAGTGTTCTAGGGAGCTGGCTTGGACATAGCTTTCTTAGATACCTGACTTTTCAAAAGAACATTACTAACCTTTATGCCCATTGAACTTTACGCATCTTTCTCTCTTCTAGGGTTAGAGCGTTCCGGCCCCCTACGCTCCTAAGTTGAAGACTTTTAAGTCCGTTATTGCCCACTTGTCTACTAACCTACTTTTCCAGACTAACCAAGATATACCCTTGTCACAAAAATATATATATATATACACACACACATTGGTAAATCTTCAAATAATCCAATTTTGTGGAAGTGGCCATTGGATTGTTGTGACAGCTAGAGCACACTACAGTAGTGGTCATTGCCTTCGGCTATTTCCCGAGAGCACGCAAGAAAGGATACAATTGTGGGGGATAGAAGGGAATGAGAGATTGCCATTTTTGGGTTGTGTAAAGTTATGATTGACGTTGGATTGAAGATTTTAATGAAACTGGAGTAAGTGTTAAGTAATAATGGGTTTTAGGATCTGTGCAGATTTTCCTTTTCTACTCTTTTTTTCTTCTTGTTGAATAAAATCGAATGCACACTACTTTACTTTATTTCCAGGGTCTCCATCCACCCTTCTCCATCCAACATGTAATAAAGAGTCCAGATTTTCAGGCAGGAGTGTCATAAAGCTGCTTTTAGCTAGCTGTGTGCTTTTTAAATCTAAAATTTTATGGGAAGTTGAAGAGGAAGTCTTCTGGTCCCTTGTGATTATCATTTTGAATGATTACACTGGCGGCGCTCAGAAGTTGTCCCTCCTTCTTTGGTTTTTTAGGTCATTACCTTTCACCCGTTTTCCTTTTGAGTGACTTTGATTATGCTAGTGTTCATACATTTGCTTACTTATCTTGCATTACTTATGTTGAGGGTGAAAAACCAATGATTTAAATATCACATGGACTTGTCTGATAAATAGGGGTTTAAGAGGGTGAGATTAGGTACTGTTGATAGCTAGAAAGTGACTAAAAGTTGTTCCAGGGTGTACTCTTCGGAGTCGGAATAAAGGAAGGAGGAACAGAAGCTGGAAGAGTATATGGCATACGGTGGAGAGAGCACCCCTCATTCGTCGCTCAAATTTTGCCCTAATTTGTTCTCCCTAACTAATCTTTGCATTACAACTAATTTCCTTAAAACTATGGCCTGTTTCATCCCATTCCCAATTAACAGTGAAAAAGACTATCCAGTTTTCAAAAACTATAATTTAATTCCGCAGAATCCGTGTACTTTTTGTTGTTATGTATAGTATTAGAAATGAACGAGCAAGGACATTAATGAGGTTGGTTAACCAATCTATGCAAGCACACTGATAAACTGATAATATTGGGGTTGCCAAACACTATACTATATATTCTCGTTGTAGTAATAAATCTCTTTTCATAAGAAAAGCCATCATAAGAATTAACTTGAAAAACAAACTTAAGGATCTTTATACTTACAGGAAAATGTTATTTATGTTATTTTTACACTACTATAGTCTCTGAATGAGGATTGGTTTAATATATACATAAATAAAAAATGTAACGATGCGTGAAACTTATACACGAAATGTGTTTTTTATATAAAATTTCAATATATAAATAGAAAATAATGTGAAAATAATTTCTATTAACTTAATTTGGTCTCGGATGTTATAACATATGGGTAGGCTTCCTGATCTGGTAATTCCCATGGCCTGGAGTTGATTGAAACTGATGAATGCGAGTCCCTTTACCTCTCCTTTAATTTCTTGAAGTAAATTACATTACGGTTGTTAGAGTTTACCTTAACAAGAAATACGGATTATGTTATTTAAGAGGCATATATTTTATAATTTTCATGTAATTAAGTTACAATGTAATTAACAAAAGCGCAAAATATCTCTTTCCGCTATTATCTCAATCGTTGGTGACAGAAGGACTTGAAATTCATTCTTCCCCATAGTCATCCCTACCTTCACAACCTAGCTATATAATACATGAATAATACTGTAACTTCTAAATTTTTTTTTAATAATTCTTTTAATATTTAATAAAATAAGTATTAAATGAAAAATAAATTATTTAATATTTTAATAATATAAAATATATTTACTACTTATTTTATTTATAAAAATATTTAATATTTATTTTATTTAATAATTAAGAAAATTATTAAGTTAAAAAAATTATTAAAATAATAAATTAAGAAAATATAAAAATATTCATAATATACGCATTGAGGACCAGTTGATAAATGGCTACGTACGACGGTAAAAGGGCCTTTAAATAATTCGAGTTTGGCATGCATGGTTCCCGGTTACGGAACTAGGTCTGCGGCAAAACACACATTGGACCTGCACTGTGGGTGTGGCCACCGGCAGCGGTGACACAACACTATCACCCTACCCTTTAACCACACAAGCACTCTAAACTTCCCCGCTTTCCTAAATATTCTTCCTCTCCGATGACGGCGAGATCAAGAACGTTCTGCCAGAGGATTGAAGAAGCCTAACTTAATAACTTTTAATACTCCCAAACACCAGCTAATTAGTTGGGATTTAACTTTCAGTTCCTGAAGAACTTAATATATCATATAATTAATTAATTATGAGTTTTTTGTCCATGATTTAATTTTTCCAATTATTTGGAAATTTTGGGATTGATTTGTTCCAGTATCTACTTTGCTCTTGGACCCTATTCGCTGTTTTGGATTGTGCTGATTGTTGCAATTCATCAACTGATCTTCATGGGAAACCCAGTTCTCCCAGCTCCCAAACCATTGGCTAAATAGATTTTAGAGATGGAGTCCAGGCTGAAATTGTTGGCAGCGTGAGAAGATAAATAATACAGAAAAGAAAAACAACGACACCAAGGTTATCAATCACACATTGTAAATCATCCATATTAATAAGCCATATCTGACTGCTCAAATTATATACCGCCAGCACATAAATTTGTACCGGTACAATCAAGTTAGGGTTTACCAGATCTCCTGAGAAAATTACAAATATACTAACTGCATGCTTGTTTTTTCTATTAATAAAATATTTTAATTATTAATTTTTTTTAAAACTTAATTCATTTACAATTTTTAATTTAAATATGCTAGTTGTGAGTTCCCATGATCAACAACCTTTTACAGTTTAGGTCCTTTTTTATTTAAAAATATGGCAGCATCAACCCTGGGTTGGGTATATAAACAAGTGTCACATCCTACTACATCCTTGCTACACTTCGAAGGTGAGGAAAGAGAAAATAATAAAAAGCAAGATAGATACGAGACTCTGAAATTAGACCCGGTTGCTGATCTCAATAGAAAGTAGAACATATAGTATACTATGCATGATATCTCTCGATGTCACTTCAAGCTCAAGCTTGGCTGCTGTGTCATCTGATAGATACTGAAACGAAGAATTCAATGCGAAATTTATTAAAGGGTCAATCTGATGAAGAAGAATTGGATTTGGTGGCCTCCTCCTTTTATCCGGTCATTTCAGGGTACGTGATAAAAATTAACCTGTAGTATCTAGGAGCGACTCGTTGCTTCTTGTCATGACAATAGAAACCTTTTTGCACAAAAACAAAACGAAGATGACAATAAAAACCGACCTCGAAAGGGATTAAAAATGACGGTTTTCTGGTGGAGAGCAGAGGGAGCAGGTGCAGGAAGAAGCATTCTAAAAAGGCTTGAGAGAGAGAGAGAGAGAGAGAGAGAGAGAGAGAGAGAGAGAATTTGTAGAAGACATGGATTTTTTTCACGACAAGCAGAAGAAATCCACAGTCAGACAACAAAATCCTTAAGAAACCAGCTTTTCAACCGCATAGAATCGAGAGAAGGAGACAACGAGCCCGGACACTTTGTAACCTTGATGGGAATAAAATCAAAATAGAATCTCCCTCCTTCCCTCTCTTCCCCCAAAACTTGCACCTTCATTCACCCCGTACATTCTATATTTCTGTTGGATAAGAAATTAAAGTTACTTAGTAACCTAGTTAAAATAATACTTATTAGTCCCGTAAAAAAGAGGGAATATTTTGGGTGCATAAACGGTAGATTGACAAAAATTTTTTTCTATTTAACGACGTAAGAAGGAAGTATGTCAAGAACATAGAGTAAGATTGGTGAAGCCAATGGATCAAATATACTTTATGTAGTGAGATTTCAAAAATATTATGCAAGCTTTATTGTATAAAGAATTTAATTATGATTTATTATTAATATATAAATTTTTAATATTATCATTCAATTACATTTTATTTATTGTTTAGCTTTTTAGTTAGTTGTAATTAAACTCTTGCATAAAATATATTAAATAATGTTAAATTTACCTAAGTAAATACATTCCCTTTATGTATGTTGTTCCCTTTAGTAGAAAAATAACAATGTACATGTTAGTATAAAATAATAAAAAGTGTAAGTACATAAATAATAACTTTAAACAATGTGATAATTATCAATAAAAATATATACAGAGAAAGCAAAGATTGGTTCATGAGGAAATTATATCAATTTCAAAAGAAAAAAAATTAACTTCATGGAGAATCATCTATAAAAAGCAAGCTAAGCTTTGACTCGAGAAAAAAAAAAAACATGAAATGAATATAGAACAACGGGAGAACAAAGAACAAACTTGAAGATACTAGTAGTTACATGTCTTAAGTGGCGGATCTTGATAAAAAAAATTATGATGTTCATAATGTTTGGAGGAAAGCATATAGAATTTTTTTCAAATACCATTATGAAACTTTTTGGCACTATTTTTTTTCCTTATCTCAATTTATCTTTGTTGTTTTTATTGTTTGTTGCTCTCGTATTGTTACATTTCTTATTTCTTAGTTGCTTTAACTTACATTTTAGCTAAGTTTTTTACAGTTCTACCATACATCAAGGAATAGTGTGTGGAGATATATGATATCATCACTATTGATTTATTTTGTAATAGATATGGATGATTGTGTGGTCAGTTGGCTTATAAAGTTAGTTTTTGTACTTGCTTTGACACACTTCTATTATTTTTTGGTAACTTGCTTTGACTTTTTGTTAATGATTCTATTGTTTCCCTGTTGTTATCCTTTGTATAATTTTTTAGGTATTAAAATCTTAAATCCATTTTTAGTTCTAAATGAGCTGAAACATTTTTAGAAATTATTGTAATAACTAAACCTTGAGTATTCGGGAAAAAGAAATAGTAGGTACTAAGTACACAAGGGAAATTAGAAGATTGCTGCTGTGCATAGGTTCGATTGGATTAGACTGTGTTTTAAATATTTTTATACTTAATCAACTAATTAAAGGAGTATGTTAGATTGGTTGATTTTTTTTTTAAATTTGACTTAACTCAACTCGTATATGAGTAAATTGAATTAAGTTGAATCTCTGTGTTTGATATATATTAAGAAAAAAATTTCATCTATTAAAATAAATACTTAAATTAATATAAAATTAAAAAATTCATTACACATCATAATAAATAACTTAATAAGTATCAACAAAAGATGACATATAAAGACTCAAATAAACTAAAAGTCAATTATAATAAGTTATAAGTATTAAATTAATATAACAAGTCTTAATCTTAAATATAAGAAGTCTTAATATTAATTTTAAAAATAAAATATAATAAATCATATAAAATTTGAAATAAAAAAATTAAGTTTAATATACTAAATATAAAAAAATAATATATTTTCTTATTAAAAAAATAGATAAATTAAAATAAGTTAAGTGAATAATAATTTTTTTCAACTTACATCTCAACACATCATATTTAAATTAAAATTTTTAAATTTAATTCAACTTAATTTATAAATTTAATCTTATCTATTAATTATAAATTAAATTAAATTAAAATTTATAAATTCACAAATTGAGTCAGCTCAATCAACAAGATGGGATTGGATGTGCTGCAATAGCATGGAATGTAATGAATCTACAGTAACGGCTCCAAAGTCTAAACTCAAACTGTGAGCACAGGTTTTACACGCAAGGCAACACAGGGCACGCATCCGTACATCCTTTATATTAAAGGCCTTACGAGTATTCCATTTGGTTTTGCAACTGCATGCCATCTATCGACCGCTCATCAACATCAATAATGGTGCCTCTTTCCCTCTATTTCTATCTCTATTGGGCAGCTTTTATTAAAATCCCTCTGCTTCTGCTGCTTGCCTATGCTAATATCGTTTCTGTGGAAGTCTGCACCTCATTTCCTTCTGGGGCCCATGGCGTCGACGACATAGACGACATGGTTCATCAGAATTGCAGAGAATTGAAGGAGCATATCCCGGTTCATTTCTCTTTTTGCAGATTGATCAAGATACGCTCTCACCTTCTTACAACTCAAATAGCATACACACACATACACACACGCCACTCTCTCTGCTTTTCCCTCCCAGCCTCGTAACTAACCAACTATTCATTTCCAAGTGCAAAACCATTAATCTCGTCACGCCTCTTCCGCAGCTTTTTTATTTCTATAATTTTACCGTCATTCGTTCACTCCTTTCAGTCCTTTGTTTTACACATACGTGGCATTGAAACTTACATATTTTTTTACACTTTTTTCCTCCATAAATTGACTTTTGCACAAAAAATTACAATATGTGTAAGTTTTGTGTAAATATTAAAAAAATGTGTCCAACTATGATTTCCACTCATGTTATGTGTATTCTTAAGACTAAAAAAATATAATTTAATCAAATTTGATGTAATCTATGCTTTAGTTTTTTCTCTTGTGATGTAATGAAAGAAGTTCTGGTCAAGGTTTTCAACAGGGGTTTTAGACTGTCCAAATTAATTAATTACAGCGAACAATACTCACCCTGTGTAATAGAAAGATTCCTGTGTAGATTTATGTTTATGTAGACTAAACTAATAAATAATTAATATATTATATATTATTTTAAATACAAAATACTTGTTTGACATAAAAATTTATGCAATTATTTAGTGTAAAATTATGACAAGTTTAATTATTGACTTAGTTATGTACCAAAAAAAATTATTGACTTAGTTTAAGTATATAGTATACACAAAAATGTCTCGGTAAGAGAAGTAAAAAAGAACACAAATAGCGAAAACAGGAAAGTTGGGATCGTGCATGATGATAAATAATGTGGCAGCTCCAAGTGCATGCGCAACGGGGTAAGAGTAGGGTTTGAGCGTTTTTCCACTAATAATGGAGAATTGGAGATGGGGACAAGAACATAGAGTATAAATGTCATTGTCAGTCATTTAATTTGGCATGCCAAGCTTTCTGTGTATTTATTGTCTGCTCTCACTTATAAAAATGGAATCATGTGCAACACTACACGTGCTGTCACTGAGATTTACTGGAGTTTCCATACATAAATGAATAGAAGTAATTTTAGATTGAATCCTTATATATTTCTTCAAACTTTTAAGACTTAGCACATATATAGCACTAGGTTACAGGGCAATTTGGCTCTCATAACAAAAGCTAGTGTTTGTACTCTCTCACAGTGAAGTTTACCAATTATATTTTCTAACTATAATATATAAATAATAAATATAAACTTTTAATGTAACGTATCATTTTTTGTAATAAAATATATTATTATTATTATTATTCATAAAGTTTAAAAGTTTACTATGATTTATATATATTATTACTTAGTAGTTATTACTGAGCTAATATTTAAACTTTTAACTGTTTTATGTATAATTTCTGCATATAATGATTATAAACATGAGTTTGTTATTCATATTTATTTACATATTGTGCTCCTTAGAAATTGAAATCAGACAATTCATGTAGCTCTCTCCTCTCATAGGGTTTCTTATGAGATCTGTGTAGTAGTGTGCCTCTTTTCTTTTTTCTTATTTTTTATCCATTAATCTTCTTCTTATTTTTTCCGGGGCCGCCTTCGTTCATTCCAGCAGTAGCCTTTACATCTTTTCTATTTCATTTTTAGATTTATACACACACACACACACACACATAATAGCTTTTTATGCTTTTGTGTATATTTTTTTATCTTTTCAATTTCTTTGTGAAATCTAATTCATTTTCTATATACGATCAGATCTAAGTAATTTTGAATTATATTAGAGAGATTTTGTCCTTCTCATTGGCGTGTATCTATATATACTGTACAACAAATTAACGCACAAATAAAGTTACTACTATGGGCAAAGCCGAAGTTAGGGATCAACCCTATACAAAATCAACAAAAAGTCCCAGTTCTTCTGGCTAAGACAAATGTTGCAGTCGAAGTATGAAGGGCCTTGATTCCTTCTATCTATTTTAGCTTTGATGTTGTTTTCAGGGTTAATGACTTAATGTTCTATATGTTTAATTATCATGCCCTTTTTTCTCTGCCCTATATATATTTTGTGTAGATTTTATGCTTGGATGATTATGTTTTGATATATTTGGTTAATGTAATTTGTTGTTGAAACATATGATGGCCCTATTATCTTATTCTGGGTTTATTCCTCTGAAATGTTTTTTCTTTTATAAAATCTCATCTTTATTTACAAAAAAACAATGAAAACTCAACTATCCATATAGAGATATTTTACGAAGATGAAAATATATTGTGTTTCCTCTTCAAGTGGACCCCAACTTGGGGTATCTTTATTGAAACTATTCCATTATTTGATCAACCTGAATCAACTGATGATTATGTTATATTTGATAAATAAGTATTAATATTTTAAAGAGCCTTAGAGAAAGTTGAAGTCAAATGGTTGCTCTTAATGGTAAAAACTTTCTTATTAAACTTTTTTGTTGTACATTTTTTAAAATTATAATTTCTTATAAATTATTTAAAAATCTTTTTTTATCATTAGTCTATTCTTAGTAACTTCTATTAAACTCTTTTTAACGGAAAATAAAACCCCTTAAATTATCAAATATCAATATTTTAGAAAATGTTGTGTTTGAACTTGAAGATACAACTCGGGCAGATGTTTCTTGAGTTGAGTTCTCCCAAAATTTTTTAAAATTATTATTTTTACATATAAATTTTAATTTTTCTTAATTGACTTTCTCAATCAAAAGGTTTTTCTTTTTTGGCCACCCCAAATAATTTTTTCTAATTCTACCCTTAATACAATTTTACATTTACATAAGAGAGAAGAAAATGATTATTACACGTATAAAATGAGAGGTGTAAAAAATTTAATTCATTTAAAAAGAATTTAATAGTTTAATTATTGTTTAATGATATATAGAATGATATAGGAAAAGGGTGCAACAGAAATATTATTGTAGAATGATATAGGAAAAGGGTGCAACAGAAATATTATTGTCTTACGTAGCAAAGAAAACTCATTAACCAAGAAAAACAAGTACGAAGCAAAACCACATCATAACCTGCCAAAAAGCCTAATTAGTTAGCATATTATATTATTGGAAAATTAGAGAAGATGACAAAGTAATGAATTAAATTAGGAGACCAGAGCCGAGAGTCTGAGTCTGTGCGCTGCCTTCACTGTCGCAGCTTAATTGCCACTTTTTTTTTTTTTTGCACGCCTCCTACCTTGTTAGCTTACCTATATACCTCTTCGAGATCCAAAAGTGTCCAGGCAACCCTAGGAGTCTAAGACATGCTATCTCTGTTACCCACCCTACCCAAAACCTCCAATTCCTCTACCTCTGTTTTAGTCGTTTCTGCTTTGTGCAACGCGTGGTGCCACTGTCTGTCTGACTCTGTCTACTCTGCACACCCTTCAATTAACTGCAATGTTGTAAATAATACAAATTAATTTACAATTATTATATGTATTTTATTATTTTATTTCTTTCAAGTAATATTATCAGATAACTCCATCTATAAATTGTACGCATGTATTCCAATCCAATCTAATTTATTTTATTTTATTTTATTTTATTTTCATCAGTCTTTTATGGTTTAACAACAGAAAATTAAGACGAAACACTACCTAGCAGTTGCAGATACGAAGATAGGAATAGGATTGATGGAGTTGGATAGAAAATCTTTGGATGAGACTAGTATCAGTGAATCACCATGCCTGTCGGTTTCAGAATTCAGATCATGAGACGAGAGAAAGGGAATGCTTTCTCGAAAATATAACTGTGATGATGGCCTACTTTCTATCTCCTGCTAGCTCGCCCTCTCCTCACTCGTGGGTTTCAGAAATATTTGGATTGAACCAAAAAAACCAAAATGTTTGCAAATACCACACGAGCCATGTACAGAATTTAAACTGTTCATAATAACATGCTGTAATTTGCAGAGAAAAGTAATAGAATAATGCGCAAATATAATATAAGTAATGATGTCAAAATATATTAACATACAGAGGGAGTTTGATGGGTTTTCTTTTTCACTCTACACTACAAGCTTAAGAGCAATTAATTTTATTAATTAGTGAATAATTCTCTAAATAAATATAAATTAACTTGCGTGTCCCCACACGAGTATGAAAGAATGGGAAAAGAAAGTAAGATAGATGCATAAAATAGGAGTAGGTGTTTGCGTGTGGCCTAGCAATATATAGTATGCTTTCACATGTTTCATATGTTACCTCGCAGCCTCCTCAAATCTTATCTCAAACGTGTCACAGAGACAGTGGTAAAGGTGGGACATGGGGATGGGACTGTGAAATTAATGGCTTCATGTTTCCTCTTAACTCAAATCTTGGGACTCTTTAAGCTGGCCTCATTTTTCATGTGTGGATATACCATAGACGAATAATCCTACACGATATCTTGGAGACTAATTTTTTCTATGTACAATAAATTGTTTGGATATGTATGAAATGAAATTACCCTAGTAGGCTAGTAACATGCGCAAGCATTTGATTTGATGCTCATTTCCTTTTCATGTATCTAATTAAGACAAGGACTTGATATGATATATGGAGTCCTTCACATAACTTGCTAACATTCCATTTATAATTGCATTTATTATACCACAAGAAAAAAATAAATTAATTAAGAAAATTAGTCACTACAATTGTAAATTAAAAATAATAAATAAATATTACTATCATATTTTTTTTATATATGATGAATCATGTTGTTGACATATATAGTATATTTTGTGAAAAATTTATTTGTAAAAAAATTTATATATAAATAAGTTTCTTTTCTGATAATTATATTAGTTTATATATAGGGGTATAAATGTTGTAACAAAAATTGATTTTTTCTTGTCGTGATTAGTGATGTAAGAAGTTCTGATTATGTTAAATAATGTAATTTCAGTAGTAGTTATTTTTTTTCCGAATCTTTTATAATATCAAGATCTTACGAGTTTGAAATTGATTTATTTTTTATATAATTTTTTAAATTATTATTAAAAACTATCATATCATTATAGTGATTAAAAATTTAAAATTTCTCATTTACAGTAAAATTTTGGTGTTTTCAATAGGTAATATTATGTGATTTACTAATAGTATAAACCCTTTTCTATTACTCGTGTATCAAAGTCAAATTTATAAATTATATTATTATCTTCATAACTTATTATTGAATTTAATACAAAATTTATAAATTAATTTTTCACGGAAATTTTGCAGAACACTATATTTGTAAAATGTTATTCATAGAGAGAGAAGCAATAAGGCCAATTGTGTGTGAAACTGGGGCTTACTGGTTGGACCTCAATACAATGACTACCAGAGGCGGCAAAGCAGACCAGTAGGGAAAGGCCCAACCTTCGCTAACGGGTCGAGCTCATGATTCATGAATACATTTTACAAAACAAAGACAATACTAAGACCCAAAAAAAAAGTGCATTCTATAAAATTAGCTACATTTTTTCTCATTAATTTGGATCATCACTAATTTTCAAATAGTAATGATCCACTTGTTTGTAATTTCTTGCACTATATTGTCTTTTATTGCTTTTCCAATTACTTGCCATGTGTGTGTAATTAGTTGGCGAGCCTTAGTTAGTCCTTCTCCTTTTCTCTCAAAATTTCCGGGCCCTTGAATTTGGAATCAAATTTGCCTACTTGATAAGTTCATTTTTCTATTTTTGACGAGTACATTTGGTCATTTGTTGAAGCTGACCCTTAGAATTCACTTTTAGAAACAAGAAGTTTAATCTAATTCGTTCGAAATATAGATATAAAATGGAATGTGCAAGTCAGCTTCTATTATTTGGAATTGGATAAGTTGACCTACCAATAAACGGATTAGTTAAGTCTACCTTGTTCAGGGACAAGTTGTGGGAGGTCAACCCGTGGAAACGTTTGTGAATAAAATTTGAGTAAAAGATGCAATAGTATTAATAGAGGTTTCAAGTATAAGTTATCAGCAGATAAACTACCCTCATCAGTTATTATCAATTTATCAATGTTATTATATGTTATCATCGCAAAAACACAATAATGAGATGCTGTATCACAAGGCATCTTATATCCATCGAGACGTGCATATATACAAAATTGCAAAATGAGACCCACAGCAAAGGTTAACTAATTGACACCCACCCGATTGTCTGCCATCACAAGGGTGGAGAGTGGGGACCCTAAAGCATGGATTTTTTTTGTTTAGAGAGCTGGTTTTGCATCATGATTCAAGGAAACTGAATAAAAAAAAAGAGAAAGATAATTCTACAGGGAAAGTTGATGGCGGTGGCTCTTGATGATATGATTTCATGTTACCAGTGGTTGAGCCATATATTGCCAAATCCAAAAGTGATCAAGATGTAGGTGGGGGCGTTAATGGAGTTGATTATCACACCCGTGACATAGAAAGAAAGCAAACTTCTGTTGCATACTGATCCAGATTTTGAATCACATTGCATGTGTCTTGTGCCTATCAACTTTTGTCTTCCTGAAACTTAAGGCCCTTCGAGACCCTTCTTAAGGTGAGATCGCCAACTATCATATTACATCGTATTAATTGGAACAGCTACCAGCTTAGCTTGTGAATATGTCTAGCTTCAGGTATCGCAGGAGAGGAAGAGCATGGAAAGTGACAAGATGACAACCAAGGATACGAAAGTTCAGATTCCATCTGGGAGTGAGATCATGTCAGGTGCTGGGGTGGAGTTTCAAGGGGCACCCAATGCCGGACAGGGTGGGCTTACGAGACAGCCAAGTATGACCAAGACCGGTTGCCTCTGCTCTCCAACCACACATGCTGGCTCATTTCGCTGTAGGCTTCACCGCACCCCGAGCCTCCAGAGGACCAAAAGCATGGAGCCAGCTTACCTCCGTGATCAGGCATCAGCGGTTCATGCTTCCATGGTTGATGCTACCGGTGATGCCAATAAGGATCAGATCCATTGATCTTCTATTGAATTGAATGTTAATTGTTAAGCTGCTGCAGTTCCTTCCGTTTAATGGTTACAAGTGTCACATTTTACTATTGTATGAACTCTGTTCTTGTTTCTGTTGTCTTTATAGTATTGATAAACACAAGCATCTTATGTAAAGCAATTTATCAAGTGGACATGGAATGGCTGTGAAAATCTGTGCGCTTTGATAATTGTTGACTGCTGGGAATTGTTCCAATCCAAAACTCATAAGGTGGGTCTGCATCATGAGCAAGAATCACCAGTGATCCTGAAAATGCAATTTGGCGTAACATTTTTTTGTCGTGCTTTTTTTTCCCCTTTTTTCTGTTTTTGAGGGTTCCCTGTACATTGTACCCTGATGACAAACATCCAACATTATCGATTTTCACCTGTTAGAAAAAATAAAAAAGAAAAAAGAGAAAGAAAAAAGAAAAAAGAGAAAAGGATTTTCACCAGTAAGGTGGCTATCGAGATTGAGACGCAAACAACTAATGTATAAAGGCTGCTCACGCAACATACAGCCACACAGAAAAACAAAATTGCCCGTGTGGGTGATTAATTCGATAACAATCAGTCATCCAGTAGTTTATACAAGCAGTTGAAGGAATCCTCTAGGAATTAGGAGATTGCGTTATGGTGATTGGTGTGATGACTTTCTTGACTTATGACTAAGTTTGACACAGAGAAGAAGGAAACAAAACCACAAAGGAATCTACACAGTAACTGGCCAAATGAACGGCGCAAAATTTTGTCAATGATAATCAAACCAAGTAACATTGATCAAGGATGTATCGGAGCAGATATGCTCTAGGAACAGTTGGTCATTGCCGAGGAAACTTTGATGAGTGATGGCTGTGATTGCAGCAACGAGGCAACGATGATAATGACCTTGCTCTCCTGCCAGTCAACCACTATATAATTCTCTTATGCTTTTAGGTGCAAGTTTGGTAAGAAAAAAATGAAATGAATGAAATTAAAATGCAAGATTTTTCATATTTGACCTTGAAAATTTCGTTTTTTTTTTTTTTCATCACACCACGCTAAGGACTTTGTTGAAACTTGAAAGTATAATTCTTTCACAGTTTCACTGCCTCCATAGTAGTGAGAGGTCGGTTTCAGTTTGCGAGATTGAACTTGGCTACAAAACTGGGTGGGTATCTGGGACATAGTTCATTCCAAAAGTTGTACAAAAATCAAATTTCGGGTAATAATTAGAAATCTGAGAATAAAGGAGAACGAAAGTGACCTCCATCAGTAGACCTACTATGATTAAGAAGTCAACTGATTACTAACATAACTAAAAGAAATTGAAGAAAGTCAGGGAACTATGACTTTCATGGCTTCACTTCAATAATTGTTAGACATACTCGTTCAGTAATGCTGAAAAGATTTTGCTTTAAATGGAACAACCATATTTGCCCTTTTGGTGCTTTTTGCTTAGGATAGTCAATACAAACAGATACAGAGGTTTATCAAAGAGTTTATTGGGTTGAAGCCATGCTGAGTCATGAAGATCAGATACACCAAGTAGTTTTTAAGTTGTCATTGTTTTAATAATACTATTTAGAAGCAAACATATCTTATCAATGGCGGATCTTATTCTTTCTCGTGTATTTGACCTACTTTTGGGTCGTTTTTGTATTGCACATCATCTTCGTTATCAACAATAACACCTAGATTGTCCCAAAGCATGATGGATCAATGACAAATCTATGCCAACCAAAAACCAGAACAATAAATACATGTTAAACCTTAATTGAGTGCGAAAACACTTCAAATCTTGTCCATAGTTGGATATCAATTAAATAAGGACGAGATTATCTGTGCCGATACAAATAGATAAGACAAATATAATCTGATATTACAGGTATTGCATTACGTCAGATCCATGAAAATACGAAAAACTAAATTTGTCAACAATGTCAGGACCCAGGGAGGTACCGCAGATGAACAGAGACAAGGGTTGCAGATTTGTAGACAAACACAGCACTATTGGCCCCACAATTGGTCACTTGCACCTAAAAGAGTCCTATTCCAGCTTTTGACAAATGAGATTTACCAAAGAGATTTCCCCTCATGTTCAGAAAATCTCATTTCTTATTATTATAGGTTACATCAACAATGCACATTTAGATTCTTCTGACTTTCCTAGAAGTTACAAGACGTTTTGCAAAAGAAAGAAAGACTATGTTACCCTCTAAATTACCATTCCCAACGGAAAATTAACAAAATTCCCTCAATTCTTTTCAATGGCGCTTCTGTTGGCAGACCACAACTTACTAAGCATTCTTTTGGGTTGAGTAGGGAGAGTGCAAAGAGCCTTAAATTTAGAAGTTCTACCAATTCCATCGCGGGGCATATCGTTTTCGTCTAAGTCATCATCCTCAGCAAGCTTCATCCTGAGAGTTGAAGTCCTTGACTTTGGTGACTTGAAGCCAGAAACACTCCAATTGTCCTCCGCATGTATACTTGTAGTAGTGCTTAACGGTGCTGCATGTTTTGATGGGTCAATGCCATGTGTGGTGAGTAATTCCTTGATATTGCTTGGCAAGTCAGTCACTTTGCCACCAGCTGCTGCTGCTCGAGCTTGCTCAAAGAAGAGAACTTGGACAACGACCCTTAGGGGGAGTAGCTCATTCTGGGCTGCATGCATGCAGGCTTCCATAGACAGTTTTTTGCAGTCAAGAATTCGACATAGTCTTTTCCTCTCGCTCTTGTTGAGTTCCGGATGAGCCTGGATGATCCAGTTCACAAATTTTAGTAACATGAACAAGGCATCCCCGCAAGCCTGAAATTTTATGTATTGGTTCCCTTTCTTTCTCCCCGTGGCCTAATTTCTACTAGTTTGACTGAACTGACAGCCAGACATGTTACATCATTTAGGAGTTCTGCGAGGTGGAATTTTAGCTAAATGGTTTAAAAGCATAAATTGTCAATCTATCATAGAAAATAGGGGAGACACAAAATCAATCGTGTGAACGACTAAAGAACATGTATTTCCTTTTTCCTTTTCTTCCTATCTACTGGACAAACTGTTAGCAGTATGATGTAACTCTATCACAGCTTCAGGACAGGCAATTTTTTTCTTCTTGTTTTTAGCCAAGTGAAATCACAAATACCTGAATACAAACTGCAACTATATCACTGGTGGGTCAGCCTACACCTAACCGCCAATAAATGTTGAATAAGACAAGATTTTAAGGTCAAGAGAGTTGGTTATCCACTAATTCTGTCCCATATCCTAAAATGTGAAAGTGAAATATGTTCGGCCACTGTTGTTTCTTCTTACATATTTTATCAGAGTATAAATGCAGTAATTTGGAAAACACAGTAGACATTTTTCTTAGAATATTTACCTTGAGATAAATGTCAATAGCTTTGTAGAGATCATCATGATCATGTCGTGCAAAATCTGGTATAGTTTCAGCAAGAGAAATGAATTTCGACAATTGAAAATTCACATCTCTGGCAACTTCTTGAAGATACCTATCCACAAGCTTTGCCACCTTCAGTTTTGAGCTATGAGATGCTGAAGACGACCTCCTACTCTCCTGAAATTCGAAGTTAATATTCTCTGCTGAACGAGACCTTCTTCTTTCAAAGGCCAGCCTGGATCTTGGAGGGCTGGTTGGGGGACTCTGCCCTTGTAACATAAAATGTTCCAATATGGTCCATCACCAACTCCACATCATACAGCGTATCATTTGTGTAAGACAGTGAGGGTATTAAAAGATCATTCACTGTGGCTTCGTCCAACTGAAATCCTACTCTTCTAGCTAATTCCATCTTTGAAGACGAAGATGCATTAAGAATATTGGCTGCCTTCAAGAGTTTTAGAAGGAAGCTACAAGAAACGGCACCTTTCTCTGTTGGAAGCAAGCTTACTATTGATTCCAAAAGCAGACGATGCTTTGTAGTTATTTCACTTGCCGAGTCTGACTCAGAATCAGATGCAGCTTGCTTCTTGACATGTCCATTCTTCGTAATATTAGGCAGCCATCGAGATGCATAAATTTTTAGTGCATCGCCAACGAGATTTGAGGGTATCTTCCCACCAGATTTGATTGCTATCATGGTTCTCCAGTAGAGGTCTATGCTCAGTTCTGCTAAATCTTCAGCCCACCATCCCTTGCTTGCTGATTTATGTCTCAGACTTTCGGTTCCATTGCAAGAAATATCGTCCCTGACCCTTCGTGAGTGACTCTGTGACAAACTCACCTTTGAGGGGTGGCTTAAGACTTTCGAGGCAACAGCTTCAATGCATCTGCTGGTAATTGCCAAGTCCTCTGACCACAAAGGCAATGCTTTGGTGGTCTGAAGAGTCACAATAGAATCTTTCCAGCCATGAAGAATGCAAGAATTGAAGAAAACCTCGAGCTTATAAATTAAGTTCCCCTTCTCAACATCCTCGGTCATCTGCAGGTATTCGGCAGCACATCGTGCAGCTACAATGTTGTAAGGACTGAGAGTGATTGTAATTCCATAGCAGAACTTAGCACACAATTCAAACGCCTCATCCCCACCAGGAAAATCAGGGAGTTGGACTGCTTGATGCTGAGGAGAATCAGGAGATTCTGAGCATAACCTTTGCAGGCGCAAACATTTGGACAGCAGGGGAAACTGAACAGCATCAGCATGAACTTCAGATAATTTACATATGAGTAACACAAAAATTAAAGTAGATAGAAATGAAAAAAGAACTGAGATTGCTAATGTTCGGAACTTGAAAAGTTTCCATCATTGATATTCTCAATTCAAGAAGTTCCAAGGAGCATACCTTGTGAAGAAGATATCTTCTTCCTCTCACTTGAATTATGAGATCGCTGGAAACTTCAGAAGAGACTGACCTGCATACAAAGAAAAAAGAAACTCCTGTTACTTACCTGAAGAAGATACACCATCAAAGAAGAAAGAATCAAATTGATCAGTTATTATCTTGCCTTACTGCCTCTGCAGTGTAGAAGGTATCTGGACGAGATCCCAGTTTCATGAACTTCATGACTGTCTGCTTTTTTTCCCCACTAAATCATATGCTACTCCGCACTAGTTACTTGCATAATTCAGTCAGCTGAAACTCTAGTTCACAGATAATAAACTCCCCTTCAGCGCAGCAGAACACAGAAGATGTGCATCCAACAGCTAGTGAAAGAAGCTCTACACAAAATACCAAACTGATGATCACTTACTATAGCCGGTAATTGATTTTCCCGCTAAGCAAGCTCAAGGGGAAACTGAACCGACAGACCTCACAGAGTGTCAGAGCCCTTAATAGAGAAAACTTCACGAACTCTCAGAAAGATGAAAAATAAAAAGATAGAATTTTCTTGGAGGAGAGAAGATGTAAAAGTCCCAAGAGGTTTGTTGTGGGAGCAAACAAGTGTATAGTAGTTTAAATAAGCAGGATTGGTAACAAAAATGGTCAGTTGATAGAAACCCAGAAAATCAAACACTCCAAAGTTATGTCCTTTCAGTCAAATAGTTATACCCCAGAAGTGATTTTGACATTTTAAACAAAGGGATCAAAAGGGCAGTGCAATTTCATCAAATTCAGGCTCAGATATGCCCGCACCCCCACCCCCACCCCCACCGAGTTAATCAGACAGATTACAGAGGCATGCAGTAAAATAAATATACTGCACAGGTAGCTTAGAATCACAACAACCAAAAAATATATGCAAAACGAAAAAAAAAATATAAAATAAAAAGAAAATCATACTACAAGTGAAAATGCTCAAATAAAATAAAGAATGGGGTCAGACGGGAGATTTATTTACAACCTGTGGTAAGAGCATCTGGATACTCCACCCCAATAGAGAAACTGCCAATCAGTCGTTCATCGAAAAATTCGACCAGGGAAAACTGTGTAACTTTTTTTTTTTTCTCTCCTGCTTTGTTACTTTGAAGAAGAATATGATGTTAGAGGCTTATTCTTTTGGCAACCATGGAGACATGCCATTGCCAGCGTGCAATTCTAATGCAACTCCCACGTGCTTATCCTGCGCCCACTTGTGCCCCTCCTTCTCATCATTGCCACTGCAAATTTTAGAATTTTCTTTCTTTTCTTGATTTTTTTAACTGTGAGGCACCCCCAGATTTTTTTTAGTCAAACACTATTTTATTTTATGCGCAACATCGTACATCTCTCTTAATTTAGAGCGAAAAAAGAAATAAGAAAAAAGAAAAGAATACAAAGAAAGTTACAGGAAATGCTGAAAGACAAAATAGGGTTTGTGTGTCAACATCAAAACTTGACTTTCACTATTCCAGCGATAGCCTCCAAATAAATAACCGTGGGTGAAGATCGCCCTTGTGCTCGCCAACAATAACCAAATTGCCATTCTCTCTCTCTCTCTCTTATTTTTTGGGCATTTTCTCTCTCTATTTTCTCTTTTCTTTCTTTGACGAACATTCATTTTCATTTATTGCGAATGGCCCGGAAGATTGAAACTGTGCATATTATTGGGGTGAAACTAAGAAACTTGAGGCTATTTGGTTCCTGAGATGATGGTGTTTGATTAGGTAAAGCTTTCCTGTGGCAATTTTAAGCTTTTTGGCGCTCAAATGGAAATGGTTAAAATGTGTTAATCTGGCAGTTGAGGGTCGTCGTCAAACCTTGTTTGGCTTTGGATTCTCACGAGGCAATGACTAGTGATTTTTGTTGAATTCTTTCTCCTTCAGTTTGATGATCATATCAACTATTAAGGAACGATGAGACCGATGGGTGTGGGCCCTTTCATTGATAGAAGGGAAAAGAAAAACAGTGAGTTATGAGCGTATGATATTCATGATTGATTTCATACTATTGTGAAAAAGTAGGGTTAGTGTAATTTATACAAGTTTAATACTACATATATAAATTTTTTGTTGGCAGAATTATTCAGAAAGGCAAGAATGGCAAAAGGGGAAGGGTGGGTTCAGGTTCTAATTATATGCTTCATCAATTTAAGCCAAGCATCAAGAACCCCACACTTATAGGCTCCACTATAAAGCTTGATGAAATCAATTTAGTTTTATAGTAGTGCTACAATAAGGTCGTGATGGATCACCTAAAAATAATCATAATGGAAAATTTAGCCCTTCAAATTATACTACTACCAGATAGAGTGTTAAGTAATTCTTGGTTCGCCTAATTTGATCCTAGGCTCCATTTACAGTGTGGTGACATTTGGCTTTCCAAAAGTTGTTTTTTTTTTTTTTGATAAATAAGCTGGGCAAAAGCCCAAAGAGAATAGAAAACTACTCAACAAACTACCCTGGGAGTACCAACTCCCATTACATCAGCAAGTGCTAGACCCTTTTTCAACACTTTCTTAGTATAAGTTATCGGATAACAGCTATATTTTAGTTAAAATTTTTATTAAATGACTCGTATTATTCACATCTCTCACACACATTGTGAAATACTTGTTATCGTTATATAAACATTTTTTAGAAACCTTCTATAAACTAAATTGATAAATTTATGATATTCAAATAAATTTTTAAGAGTTTAATTTTAATTGGTTGTCTATGTAAAATCTTTTTATATTTTAATATAATTATATATTTTCATACTATTAAAAGAATTTGCTTATGATAATAATTACTTAAGAGATTAAATTAATAGAATGATAACATATGATTGTATATATACTATATTATTCTGGGATGAGCCATTTTTAAGGCTAAAATAAAATATTTTGTAACTTGTCCTTCTAAAAACAGTGTTTGGATTGCCCCACATGATGATTCATATATCTTGCAACGGCAATAATAAATTAACAAGAACCCTGTACTCCAGATATACATATATTTCTGAATAGATTTGGTATAAGTCTCAAACAAAAATAATCTAAAACGTTTATATACTAACCATTAACCAAAAAATAAAAATAAAACGTTTACTAACCCATTCTATTTTATTCTACTCTATACAAAAATTATTCCACGAGGGGAGAGGGGGCAGGCATTTGACAAATCATCTAAAGAATATCAGTGGCCCCTGTGCCTTGACTGCACTAGGATGTTGCATATTCCAATTTACAAATTGAAGTACTTTCTTCCTTCTATTCAATAATAAAGTATAAATAGTTGTGCACGTGAATTATATATATAATAAAGATTTTGACGAAGCCTATAGTGTCATGGCCTATGTTTCACAAATGTAGGCAATAAAACTATAAAAGGACAGCTTCTATGTATCTTACCATTACCAATCCAGCAAGGGAGGGCTATAAATTAAATGAAATTAAATCCTTTCCATCGGAGAACTAAGAACAAGAAGATCTCATGATTGATCATTGTGGGCACTTGGATTCATTATGAGAAAGCCGAAGCATAATAAATAATCACTCTAATAATTCAATTTATTATTATTAAATAAATAATATTAAATATTTTCATAAGATATTAAATGTTTTTATAATATTTTTATTAAATATTAAGAAAATTATTATACTGATTATTTATAAAGATTTAACAAATATCTAATAATTTGTCACGCGTGAGGATACCTTAAAAAAGATTAGGGCAAGGAAGAACTTGTATTACTTTATTAAAAAAAAAAAAAAGAGTTTGGGCTAAAGCTCCTTCTAGTTGCCCATCAATTGTGTGTTTACCACCAAAACCAAATGAGGGGGGCATAAACACTACAGAACGATACGCTGGGAAGGTCTTGGCTCGATCAGTGTCTCGTTGGTACCCAGATTTGAGGCCGTGTTGGCTCGATCAAGATCAATGCTGCGTGTGGGTGAAATTAATAAATCGTAGTAATGGAATTTAAGGGAAAAGAAAAGGGTAAAGACTAAAGAGTGGGATATAGTGGTTACAAGTTACAATTTATCTGTCTCATTTTTTCTGTAATATTAATTAAATGATAATAACTTAAAAAATATATTTCTCTTTTATTTAATAATAATTTATTTTTAAATTAAAATATTTAGTTACTTTGTTATTAACATTTAATTAAAAGAACAAATTTAAAGACCAAAAATTTTGAATCTCACATGTAAGAGGTGAGTAAAGAAAAACAAATCAGCAAATTTTTTAATTTAACATTACACCAACATCAGTTTTAAGATTAGAATGCGATGACATCATAAATTCGATTTGGTTTTATTTAAGTAAAGAAAGTGATAGCATTTCTTATGTAAAAAAAAAAAAAACGAATCAATATATGATCCAATCAAATCTAATCAAGTAAAGATGGGTGAGGGATGGGATTGGGAGAAGAGAGGCAGAGCCACATACACTGCTGTTAATGGGTCCTTATCGATGCTACCCAACGGGGTGGCCACCCGACACCGTGGGACCTTTATATTCCCCTCCCTCTGTCATACTTTTGGGACCCCCTCCTACACAGAAAGAATAGAATACCAGGGTTTGCTTCCATTGCAGCTGGCTACTATATGTATATGTGTAGTTATGTAGCCTAAACTCCTCAAGTAAGTACTCAATTCCAGTACTGCTGTGACTATGACAATTCGCTGCATACAAGGATAAATAAATTAAGATAAACAAATTTTGTAACTTAAACTTAGTTGCTTCTTTATTTCTCTCCCTTTCTCTTTCATTACATCTATGTAACTTCAGGTGTTCTAAATTTTTTAAAGAAACTATTAATCAATTGCTTGTGTTTGTAGAATAATATATGTTTATGAATAATTTTTTTTTATAATTTAACATACTAATCTAATTCGGACGATATATATCAGTGATCGTTTGGTACATGGCAGTCTTGTAAAAGAATTTTCTTTTACAGTGATAATATAAAATTTAAACTTGTAATTTTCTGTGGAACAAAACTTCAAACACTCAGACTTTACATCTTCTACACTTGTATATCTTTCAATATTTTTTAAATTTTTTTTAAAATTATACAATTAAACTTGATTAAATTTTAAAAATGACCAAATAAAGTAATATTAACCTTACATACTAATTTTGTTAAAAATTTAATTAATTAAGTGATCCGAATGAGTTAATTGCAACTAAAAAAATAATTATTATAAAAAGAGAATCTATATGATTGGTAAATTGAACAGAGTTATGGGTATTTTATCCTATTTATTTGCTAGTTGAATAGTTGAAGTCCACACAATGAGAATACCTATCCTCCGTCTATCAATTCTACCCCATCATGGTATTTCCAATATAAAATATATACTAATAAACTATCCATGAAAGCATAGTCTAATAAAGTAACTTCTTTGCATAAGGGGAGAAAAAAGACACGAAGATTCTTAGCCAATTGATACTACCAGTAGTGAAATCGGTCATCGTTTGTTTCTTTGATGGAATAATAAAATATTTAATAGTAACATAGATACCAGCGAAATAATATTACCGGCTTCGGAAATAAAGATAAGACAACGGCTTTGATAATATGCCAATCATACAGGAGAAAGAAAGAAACAAAAAATAACAAAGCACGAAAAAGTTACGCAATCTGTTTGTTTAAAGGCTGCTTGAAAAGAGATCATCTCATCGATCTGGAGGATAAAAGTCATAAAACAACCGAAAAATTAAGAGAGAGAGATGAACTAGCCAGGAAAGAAAAAAGGAAAAGTGAGTTTTATTAGGGATGAAAGAGACAGCGCGATCGTGCAAAAAAAAAAATGCATTATATATTTAACAAATGTAAGATTTTGCAGTAATGCCAAATATGCAATTGGCCAAACTTGAAAACTTACTTTTCCGTCTTTTTAAGGCGTAGAAAATGGGGCACAATTTTGATTAATACCATAAGTAGTTTGAACAATTTATTTGTTAGACCCCGAAAACTGAAATGACTTGGGGGATTAACAGTGACTGGTCGGGCCACGAACGTGGTTTACACCCGACATGAGCCTACCCAGCTAATTGCCATCTCTTGGAGGGGATCGATGTTGAAAACGCAAGCCATGGAAGGGGAATCCCTTCTTGTTGGACACAAGGAACCCGAAGCATCTACTGTCCCTGCTACCCCTTCGAGTTATCGCTGTTCGTGTCTCCTAAAACCCCTTTACGTGACTTAAAGTTTGTACTCATTGGAGGATGCATACAAATCTCACGAAGGTAAAGAGCCAGTCAATAGTGCATGGCATTGCTGGCTAGATGGTGCATGTGGTGGCGTCTCGTTGTGCACGTTAAGAGAGAAAAGAACTTTATTCTATGAACTGTATCATTCCAGAATCGCAAGGACCAGCACTGGGTCAAATGATTTTGGCCATTGATACAGTGAGTATCAATTTAGAGTCTCTTTCAGCTTTTTTCCAATGTGGCTGGCCCTGCCCTTGCCTTCTCATTTCGCTGAGGTGTGCCAACATCTATCTCTATCTAGTCTCCAGTCTCTAGTCTCTAGTCTCTACCATCCTTCGTCTTGTGGGGTCACCGTGTTCCTCATAGCTATAGACACTTGCGTACGAGAAGTTGAAAAGAGAAAACACATTAGCCACACAAGTGGGAAAGCCCAAGTTCCATTCCCACCTTAACTTCCATTAGCAAGAAGAGGCTGGCTATAGAGAGGTGGAGACTGCCCCATAATTTGTTCTCTTCTTTCTTTTCTCTTTTGTTTGTTAGTGGTATAGATATATACGTATTCTTTTTGCTTCTTTCTATGGATATCAGCAATCACTTTTTTTCTTTTAAGAGAATCTGATGTCCTATATGCTTGTCTACAGTATTGACAATTTCACACTCTGACACGGGGTTATTCTGCATAAAGATATCACACAAAAATATACAGTATGTATCTGGCAAGTTTTAGAATATTAAATTTTGTCAATCACTTTAACGGTTCATTGTATATATGTTAATCATTCACCACTACTTAACTAGTTGTTATGAGAATCTAGTGTTAATTCCTTCCCTACCTTGTCAATTTTTGGCATAAAATAACAATTTTTTTACTGGTAAAAAGATTTGTGCTTCTCTTCCAAATGGCATCGAACTGGACTTAAAAAAAGAAATGTTTCTGCTGGCCACTTTATATGCTGTAATGCATTTATGACTCTAGTTAATTAATTTGCACTATAACCACCACATTTTGAGGTTGATGAAAGCAGAAAGCCTATTGCAATATTTTAATCGGATGGTGTTGGGTTTTATTAGGCAAAAGGCAAATGGGTCATACAAATTAAAGCAGACATCAAAACATTTTAATTTCACTTAACTACATAGTTGATCATGGGATCAGTACAATTACAACGTACGCAGCCCCGCGGCTAAATGATCAGCCTCACCTCCATGAGGTTTATTTATTGACTTGTCCTCTTCATTAGGTACCCCAACCCCATGACAAAATATATGTTAACTAACTTAAAAGCTAAATTGGGACCAATTTAGTATGTAAAGGGCAGGGAGGTACAGAAAGGTGCTCTCGATCTCACTTCCAAATCTTTCTGCCTAATTGAATAAAATGCATGATTCCAATCATAACTTCAATATATATTTGATTGAGATATATATATACAATTGTAGATGAGAATATATACCATCTTTTGGTCTCTGCAAGTTTGATAAAGAGTGTTGCAAATTTAATAATCTAGGTGGGGAAGATATGCACTGATAGCAGAGGTGGCTGACACAATTAGTCAAAAATCAAGAAGCTTATTAACACAATTAATTGTAGTTGGTAAAATGATGAGGAATGTGAAAAACTCGGTTCCCCAAGCAGTCACCCACCTTTGATGTGCCCGTTTTGTCAAAGATTCGCGTGCAACGCATGGATTGGGCACCTTGAATGTGACACGACAAAATGTGTCTCAGCTTTAGCTCATTATTGACTCACAAAAACAAAAGGTGATATGAGGATTTTTTTTGTCTTTGGTTATATGATTGGTACACTAATCCAATTAATTATCATGTGCCCTTTTCTGAAATAAAAGAACTGTTGCTTGACATGGAAATTTATGCATACCTCAGCAGCCATCATGTAACCTACCGTTTGGTGGGCTTGAAACTCATGCTTTTTCGATTCGCTTGGCAGAAAGTTCATTTGGGCAGCATTGATGGAGGAAATGACTTTCAAGATGTGTTTGTTTTCCCTCTCAATTATCTCTGAATGCTGTAGAAAGGAGTGCGCGCGTGTGTGTGTGTGTTTCTTTTTTTTTTTTATAAATATATACGGAGTACATGTCAATAAAGCAGTGCGAATGTTTTTGACTTTTTTCTTATGATGAATATCTAAACGACTGATAATTAATTATATTTTTAATTAAATATATTTTTAACTAGAAATGACTCACATAATGAGGGTGTTTGGTGTTATTTTATCCAAAGATTAAATGTGAATTTATTTAAAAAAATATGTGATATGTGTAATTAGTATTTACAGTTAATTCGAAATGAAAAATTTTGTCTATTTTTTGTCATTATAAAGAAAGACATCTGATCTTTTTAAAAAATAAATATTAGAGACCAAATGATAGAAATTTTGTTATAATGATATAAATAAAAATTAATTTATTGGTTAATTTTAAACCTTAAGTTTAGAGTTAAGAAACATTACATAATAAGTAAACCAGTAAAGTACTCTTACTTGAACATGTTATTTTTTATGGAGTTATTGAATATTCAAACCTTGAACGTAAGCTTGAGTGCCATGATATATGATTCCTGCCCTTGTACGTGCCTTTTAGAGCATGGAGAAACTTGCAAGTGATGAGAACATTATTTGTAATAGGAAAATGCTAACTAGTTCAGGAGAGCCTAAATAGACAAATACTGAGTGGATCCCAACCCACCGAGGATGGAGCACACATGCATATGTGTGTGGGGATCCTAGAGCTACCTAGCAATAATTTACATGATTTTAAAAATTATACCAGATAGGTCGGTCAAACCGGTTCAACCATGAACCAAATGACTTACCGGTTCAGTCAAGTATCTAGAACTGCTTTACTCCTAAATCATTGTTAGACCATTGAACCGGATATGAATGAGTCAAACCGTGTGTACCAGTCACCGCTTTACTCATGAATCGTTGTTGGACCACTGAACCCGACATGAATCGGCCAAATCGAGTGAACCAGTAACAGTTTGATTGGTTCCCGTTTCAGCTTTAAAGAAATTCTTTCATCAAAATTGCTTAGCAGATGTTTGAACCTGTACCCGCATGATGAGTACCCCGAGACATTGCCACTGAACCAAGCAATTTTCTTAGTAATATTATGCCCTTTCTTTTTTATATACAAAAAAGATGAGTCTTAGCATAAATTGAAAATTACTTTGGGCAGTATTCAAACCACTTTGGACAGTATTCAAACCTAGCTCCCTTTTTTTTATAAAATCAATGCTTTGGCACTTAATCATTAATAACTTTTGATTACAAAATTCATTATATGTTTTATATATGTAAATACATTCAATTGTGTTATCATTTCCTAAATAAATATATATTTACACTTGGAGTAAAAAATGAGCAAATGATTTTCAAGTTTTAATAAATTTATATACACCAATATTCTATTAAATTAAAAAAGAAAAATATTTTAACATATTAAATATAAATAAGTAGATTTAGTATAAAATATATTTATCAAGAGACAATAATTTTAATATTTCATAAATTTTCATAGTATAGAGAAAATGAAAATGAAATAAATATT
Organism: Castanospermum australe; assembly: GCA_019955255.1. Lineage (NCBI taxonomy): Eukaryota > Viridiplantae > Streptophyta > Magnoliopsida > Fabales > Fabaceae > Castanospermum > Castanospermum australe. Next base: position 290,263 of record NSJW01000184.1, read on the forward strand.
TAAGATGAATTAAGTATTAAAGACGATACAATTAACAATGTGTGTGTGTGTGTGTGTGTGTGTATATACACACACACACACTCATATATATATTATGTTTGTGTATAATTTTTAACCAGTATATATTCAATTTTAATATATATAAATATAAATACATATTTAAGTATACATTAGTTCGACCACGGTGGAATCATTGAACCGTTGTTTATTCATCAGTTCAATAACTAATTCGATTTTCAGAACCTTGGTAATATGTAATTTACAAAAAAAAAAAATTAGTAATTCGTAATAGGGCAATTTGGTATAAAATAATTTTTTTAAAGAATGGATTATACATATTTAATGTTGATTTGAGTGTTTATGTAAATATATATTTCATAGTATAAATGCAGTATTATCGAAAATTACATTGACCCTTGTCATCTCTTCCTTAACTTTAATACCACGTTGAGCTTTGTCATAGTTTAAGTATCACATTGAATTTTCTCATGGTTTAAGTACTACATTAAGCCTCTAATCTTATTTGATGTAAGACATAATATGAGTCCACATTTGTTCAAATCAGAAACACTTGTTATATCATTTGTTAAGTAACTGTGAAATAGAACCACATCAATCAACCATAAGAGTAGTATGGTCAGAATTTCTTTTATGATAGCGCTTTAAGAGTTTCATCCACTCCATATTTGCAAACATCATGTCGAGTTAAGAACATTCTCCACCCCGTCTCCTATTACACCAAGTCATGTGCATACGCGGATAGCCAATAGCATGACTTTCACAATAATCAATGGCTTCTAAGAAGCATACGTGCCGTTTAAGAATTAGGTCACGCAAATTTGCCTTGGTGTTCTTTAGCACATAAAACCTCGTTGAAATCACCTATCACAATCCATGGGATCTTATCATCTATCTTCAAATCCTTTAATCAGTATCTGCCATCTTAGATGACGCAAGTGCGTTACAAGTTCTCCATAGAATTCAGTAAAACTCCATCATACCAGTGCATGAATGTGATACTTGGAGTAAAAAAAAAAAAAAAAAAAAAAAAAAAAAAAAAAAAAAAAAAAAAAAACAGGATTGAATAGACACCTTCAAATTAGTTTTCCATTATGGAGCCAAACCACTCCTTTTGGTCGGCTTCATCTACACACAACACAAGAAAACCAACATTTATAGGCAACTAATACTGAATTGAAAAGTAGTTTTAGAGGTTGTTTATATTGCTCGTGATCCATGATAGGGTAGAACCCTAGATAAGAGCGAGACACACGACATGACCACGAAAAGATATCATGGTGAAATGGATGGTATGCACTACTCCTATGAGAAAAACCCTAGTAGAGTCCTAAAATAAGAGGGGATCGACTTTGATTGTTTTTCAATTTGGCTTTTGCGTATAATTTATACTCAACTATTATTTAAAATAATTGAAATTGTACAAAATAATTTAACATTTTATATACTTCTTTATGTAGGGATCCATCCCTAAAAAATTAGCCTATTAGGTGAGAGTGTCTGTGACTTAAATACTATATTGAGCCGCATATCCTATTCAATATGAGACATTATATATTTTTAGATACTTCATTAAATTATTAAAAACATGTCATAGTACATGTCATCAGATTAAATTTATAATATTGTATAATAAAATTCAGATGAGATTTGGATGTTGAGTGTACTCCATATAGTGAGCATCCAACTGTCCATTCATATTTATTTTCTAAAAAAACTAAAATATTCTGAATTAAATATTAATAAAGAAATTTGTTATGATATATTTGACTCTTTTTTACAAGCATAGATAAAAAAAAATTATTAGGTTAAATAATTGAGATAAATTTATTAAGTATACAATGGAGATATATACAATTGACAATTATATTATTAGATAATAAATCATTTATTATATTAATATCATTATTTGTAAGTTTTTTAGAGTGTAAAGTGTATTGAGAAAAAGTTGATTCAATTTTCAGAAACTAATCAATTGCCATCTTTTAAGTGCATAAACCACAAACTTTTAATTTTGAAACTTTAGTACCATACACTTCTGACCACACAAGAATTAATTGATTATAATTTGGACATGCTTAGACGGTGACTTTGAAGAGATCTATAGAAATGATATTGTTTGCAATATAAGTATCTCCTATGTCAATAGTTAACTCTATTTTAAAAGTTTATCATTATCTCTTTAACTATTAATTAAAAGCTAGATTCACGCTACTTTCATTCTTCCATAGAAACTATTGATCGTCTATTCCTAAAAATTTAAGTCATCTTAAAATATTTTTATTTTAAATCCTAAATCCCACAAACAAATCCTTATTTTCTCTTTAATTTTTTTCTTGTTTTAAATAATCTAATCATTCATAAGTTGTCTTTGAACTTCCAAGGTATGCTATAATTGTTTAAATTAAGAACTGAAATGCGGGGATCTAAAAAATCCAAATCTCGTTGAAAATTTAGCAACAATGTAAGGGATATGTAGTATTCTTTGTAGTAAATATTAAAATTAAAAATTTAGATAAATTGTATATAAAATTATAAAAGATTATTTCATGAATTTTTTACACTTGATTTTAAAGAAATATTAGGGGGATAAAAAAGTGCGGGAAGAGGGGATGGTATTATGGTAAAGGTGAGAAAGACTAGTTGTGGGGAGGACTGGACAGGTTTTCACTTCCATTTGTAGATTGGCCAATCGAGTTAACTTGGACAGTAGCGACCTGCCAGTGTAATGTAAACACATGGCTCTTGTCTTGACCCTCCTTTAATTCATCGGTATCTGCTGACATCAACTTTACACACACACACACACACCAAAAAAAGTTAAGAGATGAGAATAATCTGAACAGAAAGCATACTCTGATTCTGTCTGGTTCGGATAAACTCGACCTTGACTAGATCGAGATCGGTATATGCGTGTTATTCCACTCTGCCCTTGCTTTTGATTTCAAAGGGTTTTTTTTTTCAATCATTACGTTCTTACCAATTTCTTAGGCAAATGTCCCTACACATAATCTCAAAAGGAAGTGATCAAAGTTTGAGGTGGATTTTTCCATGCTATGACTGCATATTATGTTAATTAATAGTCACTTGAATTATTGTCTTGATAGTAATCAAATATAAACCATTTGTAAGGCCAGGATGCATCACTACCCACATCCTAATTACCTCAGAGTTTGCACTGTATCAATGACTCAACATAGTTGGGCTCGCAAATCGCTGTAGGTGAACTAAATGCATGCAGATGAAATTCACAAATTTGATAAAATTGCAGAACAAGAAAGCAAGAAAACAAACGAAAAAGAATATGGCAATCATGAGTGTCCCCTCGGTAAATAAGAGTCAACTCCAAACAGAAAGTGTTTTAGTCAATTTTAGGATAAGAAGGATGAAGAAAGAGAGCATTGAGATAGAATTTAGATTCATTCTTGATATTTGTATATTATTTTTTTCTTACATTGTTTTTTAAGAAATTGGTTCTTGTACAAAGCTCATTCACTTGTGGATTTCTTAGATGAAAAATAAACCAATTCCTATATAAAGATAAAATTAATATAAAATTAATATGTAGATATACCATTCTTTCAAATTTCAGGACTCCAGCTTATATATATAGCTTGGGGTTATGAACAAGCCAAGTGCTCCTTTGTTATTTCTTTCTTTTATTATTTATTTTTTTTTTGCCCTTTGAGCTTTTGAGAAACTTATCTTATCCCAATCCCATTATTGAGAATCGACGTGTGGCCAAAACTCCACAATACGTAGTAATTAGGTCAGCCTCATCAGAATGATGCCATTGGACCACATTGTACGGGCAGGAACCTGAAAACTGAAATGAGTATTCCTTCCTCTCCACTTTCGCTATTGCAAATTTCTGATTGCCACAGATGTAAAGCAACTACTAATTATCAAGCAACTATTGCTTTGGCACTTTCTATACAAAATCTCATACTTCAATTATTGTCTCATAGACAGCCATCAGCCATCAGCCATCAGCCATCAGCCACGGTTAAAACTTCCTGTCAATTTATATATATAGGAGTATGAACATTCTCAATGCTCATGCTTACCCCCAATTTTCTTATTTGTTAGTGTCGTTAATCACTTACAGAAAAAAAGAAAAAAAAAAAAGACTGTGTGAACAGTATGAAGATAAAAGATTTGGCTGAGTGTGCCCCCAGAGGAGAAGATCAGAAGAAGCAAAGGTTGTGTATATCTTGAGGCAAACTTTAAGCATTTGGGCTCCATGTGACAGTAGAGGGAGTCTGTCAGTGCATAGAGAGCCACATTGGCATGTACATCCAGAAGATGGTTGGTGTTATGACAACACTGGGAAATACACTGGACCCAACCCACAAACAAATTGGCAGTAATACCATATATATATATATATGTATGTATGTATGAGAATGAGGTTAGTGATTCTCTCATTCAGTGCCCACAATACAGAGAGACCATCCCAACATGTGAAGATTTTCTCTCAGCATTGTCAAGATTAGCTTTCCTCAGTTTCTACAATAAAAACTAAAGGGAAAGGCCAGTTGGTGAGACAACAATGAGAAAACATCGTACCAAGAAACTTTTATGGCACTCGTGCGGTCTGCCAGGTGCATGCACTGTTTGTCAATGGTGGTCAGTGGTCACTCAACCATTTGTCCTGACATTGAACAACTATTTTCCTTTTCTTCCCCTTGTAGTTGTTGGTTAATAAGAGAAAAGACCAAGCGATTTGCCTTTCTCAATATGGTGAACTCATTACAGATGCAATTTTAAGTAGACTACAAAACCATAATGAAAAAGTAATAGAAATCAGTTGCCAACTAGAGTGGGAACTACAGATGGCGTTTTAAATGATATTTGTGGTCCTACATTTCCAGTAATGTTCATTGACACAGACAGATGGATCCTTTTCCACTGAATTCTCTTCGAAATCAATTTCTTCTGTGAGAAGGGTATTTCTGCTCCCATGATTCTGGAAAAGAAATGACATATATGGATAAATGATTAAAGTGTACACAGTTTAAGGCAATTTGTAATTGTTTTCTTGTTGAGATTTCAATCCCCATGATTCTGGAAAAGAACTGGCATATGGAGAAATTCTTAAAAGTATTACCCATTTCAAGGTGGGTGGCTTGTAAGACAAATGACGTGATGGTATCACCAACCTTCGCAACTTAATTTGTTGGTATAACCTGGCACAGTACCTTCCTTATTTGGAGGAAAACCAAATTTCAAATCCCCAATTCCCAAAAACTACCATTCATTTCCGCTGCTAGCCTTTTTTTTTTTTTTTGGGTCCTCCGCTGCTAGCCTTTGAATTTGATATGATTGGGTTTTGTTTTGGGTCATTTCGATTTCATTGGCTGAAGAAACAAAATTCCACAAGTCCCTTATGTGGCCTTAATTGGAATCATACGTCCACTATTCATCAGTCTTCAGGCTCATGAGCCCAGTAAGGGTGGAGGCGCGGAGCATTAATTCAAACGAGCATATGCTTGGGCTCCAAAGCCGGCTTGCGTTCACAATATAACTACTTAATAGCCAATTTTTTTATGGACCAAAAACAAAAACACCATTGTTGTTATGTGGGCTATAAGATTTCAAGAAAAAGGCTTCCATATAGCGATTTGATTTGGGAAACTGATCAGGTACTAACTCTATAATTCAACCGAAGTGAGGTCAAATTAGGAGGACTTGCCCACCCCAACAAAAAGAACTAAGGAACCCATTCATTATTCTTCTGCCCACGCCTTAAGAAGCATAACTCGTTCAGTTCCTGATTTGGATCTTCCCCCTCACTCAAATGCATTCTTTCTGTCAACAAAATGGATCAAATTAGCTGGCTATATATGCAGAGGCAAAGTTCGTACAAATAAACTCGAGTGAAATTTGTTAGCACAAATTTTATTTGCCGCTCTGTCCCAGTCACATCGAAGGCCAGTATCAAGTCTGAACTGAAACTTTGAATAAATGAATACTATCATGGGGCCAAAGTGGAGCCCCACGATGACATTATAGGCAATGGAGAGAGCAACCAGCTCAAGGTGACCTGCAAAGGCTTGGATGATGACTAACATTGTAAAATTGGCTACACGGTTGAAGATTGCAGGGCATGCTATGTGCCAGAGCTTCTTGGATTATTCAGTCCAAATATTTCCCCCGAGATCTCCATTTTCCTGTCCATCTTTTAACGGAAGAGTTGAAGTGTAATCTTCCAACAATGGAACCTTTGCTTCCCCTAATGCTGAAGCCTCGTCGCTTGGCGTTTTTGACATGTCTGGGCGATTAATTTCTTGGGATCAAGACAGAAAATGCACCCTGTCAAGGTATGGACTTTATCGATGGATAGAAAATTAAATATATAAACTTAATATGTATGTTAGGTAGGAATTCAAATTATCTGTCTCTAATCTTATCCCAATTAATATACACTTCTTTTAATTGACAATAGTTTCTTTTTTTAAATTTCTTTTTTTTTAAAGTTAGAGGTGTCCCAACAGCTTCAGGAAAGGTGTGGCAAAGAGATAGGCAAAAGCAGAACACAGCAAATGAAGAGAACGATCCATGAACGCTGCATGTAAACGCCTAACATGTTGTACTTCTTGGCCCCAAAAGCTTGCCCACATAGTGTTTCTAAGGCGCTTGCCATACCCAACTGTGATGAAATAGAAACCATAACATATTAAAAAAAAAAAAAGCTGCCTTTTTGTTTCCTTGCATCTTGAAACCAGAGAAAAGATTTGGACTTTATAAAAGCAAATGAATACTACCAAGAGGCCAAAGTCGAAGCCCATTACAGGCAGTGGAGATAGCAGCAAGCTCGAGGTCACCCAGGTGGCCAGCAAAGGCTTGGGTGATGACAAACATAGAATAGGAAGCAATACGGCTGAAAATCGCGGGTCCCACTATGTGCCAGAGCTTCTTTGATTCAACCCAAACCCTTCGCACGAGATCTCGATCCTCTTCTCCATCTTTCAGAGGAACGATTGAAGGGCGATCTTCCATCAATGGAACCTCTATTTCTCCTAACGGTGAAGCCTCGTTGCTCGGCATTTCTGAGTCGCCTAGCTATATGATAGTTTCTTTGGATTTCAAACACAAAAAGGAAGAAAAAAAAATGAGGAGAAGGAGGCAGGAAGGAAAGATTCAGAAGTGGCAGAGAAGCAGACTTCAAGTCGAGTCGGCCTATTCTTAGCTCATGCCCATATATTATTTGCAGAGATGGCAAATCCATTCAACTCATCTGTACGTACGTTTTTTAGAGAGTTTTAAAAAATAAAATTTAAAATCGTATAATAAACATGCGCCTAACTCATTTAATTATAATAATAACTTTAATATATTAAATAAAATAAATTAATTTTAATTAATAAAATAATAAATAAATTAATCAAATATAATTTAAACAATATTATATAATTAAAATGAAATTTTTAAATAAGTATTATTTATTTTAAATATTTTATTTAATAATTTATATATATATAATTTAATGAATTATATTATAAATATATATTATTTTTAAAAAAATTAATAAAGTATATTAATTATTAAATAAAATATTAAAGTAGATAATATATACATAAAAAAATTTATTAATTAAAAATAAATATATTAAATATTTATTTATTAAAATAAATCATAAATAAATAAAATAATTTTATAATATATCTTAAATAAATTATTAATTTATTTTTTATCAATCTATTAATAATTAAATTCAAAATTTATGTAATCTTTTCATTTGTTATCCCTATTCATACGCTACAGCATTTTTCAGAGTTTTGAGTGACAATGTACCTGCTTTTTTATATGCTTATAAAATTAATTATTAATAAAAATTTAAGTTAACCATGTCAACCACTTCTTTCCTATTGTTGATAAGTGACGCATTGTCATACAAAAGAGCATGTGGTTCCAAGAAACGCGAACATCCAAGTGGGTCAGGGGCAGAGAAAAGAAAGGCAGGGACGGCCTCTCGCTCTCACTCTCCCAGTGCCTTCTAGGCAGCAGCCAGCAGAGGACATCGCACATGGAGTCACTGCTTACCGCATCTTATTTTGTAAGCATCTTTTCCCACGAAAAACATTTTATGGTACAAATCAACAGTATCACGTTACTTGTGTTTGATCTTGATTCCTAATCATGGCCGTCGTCGCGTTACTTGTGTGAAAAATAGCAACAAATTAATATAGCATATCAACAAAATTCCACTTTATAGAAACACATGACAATTCACGCTCAATTATTCATTGTGTCTATTCAAAGTTTTGAATGTTTATTCATTTCATATTCAAGCACAACGTCACTCGAAGAAAATATATAGCCAAATTGACTATGAAAGATGACAATCATGAGCCAAAAGAAAACGCTAATTATAATTGATGTCGTCACGAACTCTATGGCAGCAAACTTGGCTCCTCTTCCATTGCCAGCACCAAGCTCGTTTGCAACCCTTGCTCTGTGACATTAACCATAACTCAACAAGGTCAATACACATCTTTATGTGTATGTCCAAAGGTCTAACCATATGCGTTTATATCACTGAGTTTATACGAAGGCCTGAGTTTTACGTTTTGGTCTTCGGGGAAACAGGAAAAGGACTTAAGGCCCAAAACCAGAAGCGAGCAGAATTAGGAACATTGGACAGCAAAGTCTCGAGCCACTGGGCTGACTACCGGGGCTCAACAAAAATAGGCACCGCACGCAACAAAGCGTCAAACTATCAAATACTAGTAGAACCTCACATGCAAAGCAAACTCACAACCTAAACAACAATTAAAACTCACTAGGAGACAAAAACATTTTCATTACTATCTTAGAATTTCTCTAGGAAATAATGACGAAGGGGCAGGGTGCCGGGCTTAGTCATGAATTGGTTTTACAGCCTAGAACCTCTTTAAGTTTTATTGGGCTTTTTTCTTGTTTAATGAACGAACTTACACAGTAACAGGGTTTGATTAAAAAAAAAAACTTAAATCGTAAAAGAGAACTTTTTTTTATGGTATAATTTAATCATTTAAGAATGATTATATCATAATTTCATAATTTCGAACAATACTATTGGAGCTTGATACAAATAGGGCAATTGTTTTCGGCTTTGAGGTTAAGAGACCAGCCCATCAAGGAAGTGAGGAGACCATTCATTCTTCAACTTGCATATTCCCTTCTGTGTTAAAGAAGCATTATATTAGTTCAGTTCTTGTTTTGGATTTGCCCACTTCCTTAAATGCAAGTTTGCTTTCTCAGCCTGCAATTGTTAACCGAAAAAATAGATCAAATAAGATTACGTTATAAATGACCACTATAACGCTAGTTTAAAAAAACAATTGACCTTGGATGAATAGTTATCTACTTACCTCTCTGTCCCAATCGCACCGAATGGTAATCAGGGCCAATATCAATGTCTGAGTTGCTGTTCCACCAAAAATCATCCCTGCCCAGATTCCCTGATTGTTCAATTTCATTAACATTTAATGTGACAACTATATCTTAATGAATATGACATTCACATGCCAGGAAAAGAATTATGCAAGTTTTTACACACAATATAGGCAAAAAGAAAGAAGAAAACGTACCATAACTCCTTGATTGAAGACCCAGCCCATCAAAAATCCAAGAGGCACCCCAATAAGATAGTAGCAACACAAATTTATGTATGCAACATATGATTGCCACCCTGATCCCACAGCCACCCCTGTTCAAATTATCCAGTGGGAAAAGACATACATATAGCTGAGTATGCCATTTCAGATCAAATATTTGAAAACTGAAAAGTAATGGGTAAGGGAATACCTGACAGGACTGGCTGAACACTGTTGAGTAGAATTGTGAAGGCTAACAGAAGAGAGAGCTGATTTACTTCATCAAGGACGGCTTTGCTAGTAGAGAATATGAAGCCAAATTTGTCGTGAAATATCAAAATCAACATCCAGAAGAAGAGTCCTATTATAATCGATGTCAACACAGATATCGTGGTAGCAAACTTGGCTCCTTTTCCATTCCCAGCTCCAAGCTCGTTTGCAACCCTCACTCTGCAGTTTGAACAGTAACTTGCAACGTTACTATTTGTCTGTCTCGCTTTGAGTTCTTACAACTTAAGGGGCATTTCTGACCCGTGCAATTATCATGTTGTGATGTTGAAAACAAGGGTGTTTTCAGCATCTTGAGATAAGCAATCAAAGATTTCCAGTAGTAGATTCATTTCACACAGTTGATGACCCATTAGCTCTTTCAAAACAATTATTAAAAACAAGAAAAAAAAGAAGGATGAAAATGTTGCTGGAGTATAATGTAAATTACAAATATAGTGAAATGAACAGAAATATACGGTACCAAAAGATTCCTAAGTTAACGGTCTTTTAAGATAGTGTTGGGGATAAAAATGTAAAAATACTGTTCCTACGGACCAACATGGAGCTCGCCTTCTCTAGTGAAATCCTATCTGCAAAGTCAACCACGTACTCCATGAATTCACTCTATTATTAATTCAACGGCCATCTTTTTTTTTTGTATCTTCAGTACTCATATTTCGTTACTTGTCAAAATATATATTTATTAATTATTGATTTTATTTTTAAAATTTTAAGTATTTATTATGCGAAATAATAATTAATAAATTTAAAGAACCAGTATCCTAAGTAAAACTAAGATGCCGTACTAACACCCTATTCAAAACATGCAAGTGGGAGTTTCAACATTCGAATGAAAGGGTCATATTAAAACAAACAAACAAACATTAAAAAATATTAAAAATATTAAAAAAACCAAACAAACAAACATTCGAATGAGAGGGAATCCTGGAATAGTGTCAATGCATGGAAGAAGCCTTTTATAAATAATTAAGCAATGACTGTCATATGCTTAACTTGATTTGGACAGTTTAAATATATTTAAGTAAAACAATTGTTTTCTAGTTATTCGTAAGAAAAAAACAAGGTGAGAAAAATATAATTTAAAATATAAAAGAGAAACATCACTCTATAAATAATTGAATGGCAATGTGAAAACAAGGGCATGGCTAACAAGTAATAGCGTTTGCTGACCAAACATTTGTCCTCAGACTTCCCACATGGTAATTTTAGTTTCATTCAACAAATGGAATTGCCGTAACTGGATTGTCATAGCCTCCACATTGAGCAATCAAAACAACAGTATACAGAGGCTGATCCTGTCTCAGCTAGAACCGTGTCAAATATTTCTTATAATAATTCTTAAGAAAATAAGATTGAATTATTAAAAAAAAAAAAACTCAGGAACTCAATCTGACAATATGCCTTTGTTGGATTGCGTATCATGAGTAACGTATAGTCCTTTTCTACCAATCCAGTGGCTTCCAAATTGATAGATAGATAACCTTCATATCACTATCTTCAGCTCTACGACAAACAGTAACTCCACCAATGAATAATGCACAATTTTGATTTGACTAACCAGTACCAATTGTCTCCTTTAGCTGCTATACATATATATAATATGTTCTCTTATCTATTTATTTATACTGATTCCGTCGTGATTATGCAGGAATGATGGCATGTCAGAGTGACGGAGTGTGTGCTTACTGGTTATTTATATCTCTGACTAATGTCCAAAGGTCTCAGTCACCACCACAGTGGAGCCTAGCCTATAATATTTTGTACACAAAATATGTCATGTTAATCCATCCAATGAATTGTGCACTAGTATACGATTTGGTCTCATCATGTTTCAGTCTCAGCCATGTGTTTAAGGAGCCTTTTCATCTGAGCTCACTGCCACCCATGTTAGGATATGGCCTCCATTTTTAACTTTATGCAGAAATTAAAAATTGATAAGCAAAAGGGTAAAGTCTAAAGAGGGAACAGGAGGTTAAAATACGATATATTACCCAGTTGCAGCAAAGAATGCCAGAGGAATCATCATTTCCAAGCCATTTATGGTCATGCTGCCAAACAAAGCAAAAAGCATCGATCAGTCCACAAAGTGATCACAAGAAAAAGGACAAAATTTGAAATGGAACAAGAGAGCAAAATCCATAAAGCGTAGTCAGTAAAATGGTAATTGAATGTTTATATGTTCAATTACCATATGGATAAAGCATCCACGGCAATCTCTGCGTTCTGTAAATTGCCGGTCATCAATATTAGAATTCTATAATACCAATTCTCCAAGCTGTAAATGAAAAAATTACAAAATCCCATGATCAGGATGCTGAGTGAGACAAATAGCATACATAGCATTTCTAAGAAGAAAAGGATGCTATTTGCTTCAGAGAAAATGAAGCGAGAGATAGAGGGGAGAAGCAAGTACCAGAGCATGACCCCAGAAGCAGCAGAGAGTTTGACGAACTCCCAAAGGCCAGAGAATGCTTCATTAGAGAAACCAGTCCATGTGAGAGGGCAACCACCCCAAACTGCGTAACCCAGAAGTCCTAACGTCAAGCTCCACCAAGAGAAGTTTGTGGTGGCAGCAGTGCCAATCACTCCAAACTGAAGCTTGAACACGAACAACCAACTGACAAATATGTGCACCAGAAGGGCCGCCAAAGACACCCAGGCAATTACTGCGGTCTTGAGCTGGCTCTGCAAGAACCTCTGCAATGGGAACTGAAATGCAAAACTGAAGTGAAGTGGAATCAGCCACATGGATACCTCCCCAGATAGCTCTGCTAACTCGGCAGGCTGTCCCAACAGCTTCAAGAAAGGTGTGGCAAAGAGATACATAGGCAAAAGTAGAACACAGCAAATGAAGAGAACGATCCATGAACGCTGCATGTAAACGCCTAACATGTAGTACTTCTTGGCCCCAAAAGCTTGCCCGCATAGTGTTTCTAAGGCGCTTGCCATACCCAACTGCGATGAAACAGAAACCATTAAAAAAAAAAAATGCTGCGTTTTTGTTTCTTTGCGTCTTGAAACCAAAGAAAAGATTTGAACTTTATAAAAGCAAATGAATACTACCAAGAGGCCAAAGTCGAAGCCCACGATAACATTATTGGCAATGGAGATAGCAGCAAGCTCAAGGTCACCCAGGTGGCCAGCAAAGGCTTGGGTGATGACTAACATAGAATAGGAAGCAATACGGCTGAAAATCGCAGGTCCCACTATGTGCCAGAGCTTCTTTGATTCAACCCAAACCCTTTGCACGAGATCACGATCCTCTTCTCCATCTTTCAGAGGAACGGTTGAAGGGTGATCCTCCAACAATGGAACCTTTGCTTCTCCTAACCGTGAAGCCTCGGTGCTCGGCATTTCTTTGTCGCCTAGCTATATGACTAGTTAGTTGCTTTGGATTCCAAATCCAAAAGGGAAGGAAAAAAAGGAAAAAGAAGGAAGTGAAAGAGGGAGGAAGGAAAGATTCAGAAGTGGCAGAGAAGCAGACTTCAAATAGAGTCGGCCTGTTCTTAGCTTGTGCCCATATATTATATGTGATTGTCTTCTATTTTTTTAATTAAAAGGAGAGTATCTTTTATTAAAAAGATAAAAATATAAAAAAATTTAAGGTGAAAAGACATAAAAGAATTTATATATAATTTTAAAAAATTTTAATGCAAAAAGATATAAAGAAATTTATATATAATTAAAAAATTTATAAATTACTATAATGAATCTTATTTATAAAAAATTTATATTTATTTTTTTAATAAAATGATTTTATAATAAAAAAATTCAAATTTATTATATATAGAAAAATAAAATTCATTGAATATAAATCAAATTTAATATATTTATTATAATAATAAATTTAATATATTTAATAAATTAAATTAATTTTAATTAATAATTAGTTAATAAATTAATCAAATATAAATTTTAAAAAATAAAATATAATTTTAATATATAAAAAGTCTAAATATACTTAATTAAAAAAATTTAATTAAATATTATTTATTTTTAACATTTTATTTAATAATTAATATGTATAAAATTTAATATATTATATTATAAAATATTTATTATTTTTTAAAAAAATTAATAATACATATTAATTATTAAATAAAATATTTAAAATAAAAAATATTTATTTTTTATATGCTTATAAAATTAATTATTAAGAACATATGTAAGAGCATGTCCTTCGAATAAACGCGAATATCCAAGCGGGGCAGGGCAGAAAAAAGCAAGGCAGGGAAGGCCTCTCTTTCTCTGTCTCTAACTTCACTATCTCAGTGCTATAAGCAGCAGATGAGGACATGGCACATAGAGTCACTGCTTACCGCATCTTCTTTTTTTTGGTAGAAACTGCTTACCGCATCTTATTTCTGTAAGCATCTTCCACGCGAAAGAAATTTTATGCTACAAGACAGCAGTATCACGTTGCTTGTGCTTTATCTTGATTCCTAATCATGGCTGTCATCACGTTACCTGTGTTAAAAATGGCGACAAATTAATATAACATTTAAACAAAATTCGAATTTAATAGGATTTTGACACATGACAATTCATGTTCAATTATTCATTGTGCCTATTCAAAATTTTGAATGCTTATTCATTTGATATTTATAAAAATAATTAATTATTATTTTTTAATTGAATCATTCATGATAATTTGGTATTTTAATTTGATTTTTATTGTGTTCGTCATATTGTAAGTATTGTATTTATAATTATAGAATATTTTCTTTTTTTTGGTTAGGCTACCCAAAACACAAAAAGAGAAAGCAGATAACAAAGAGCCTCTAAGGAAGGAGACTCCAGCCATATCATCCCTAAGAATATTAGCTATGCAAGTCGGCTTATTGTAGAATATAAGAATTAGATATAGAAAAATCAATAAGGTATGAAATTTATGAGTCCACTCAATCCTATTTTCTCACTTATCTATGCATATAATAAAATTTACTTTGATTCAATAAATGTCATTAATTATTCTTTAAATATTTTAAAATTTAAGCTAGCCTAATATAAATAGTTTAAAAATTAAGTTAATATTTTTATCCTTTTATAATTTTAAAATAGGTACAATGAATTATACTAACTTAATTTAGATGAAACTTAAATTCAATAAATGTCATTAATAATTTTAAGATACACTGAACACTAATCTAATTTATATAAAAACTACTATTCTTGAAACCCATATTTTATTAAATATTTAAAAATAATAAATTACTATTTCAGTTGTATTTGAATATAATAAATAAATATTTTATATACACTTTGAAAATATTAATTAACATGACTATCATATCATTAAAATATATGGATAATATAATATGTAAAAAAATGTCTTTAAAATAATTTTTAACACTCTAATTTATGTTGTGAGCAAATATTAATACTATATTTATTGATATGTATAATAATCTAAATAACATTAGCCAGTTTATTATTAATTTTCATCATTTTTAAATGCCTAATATCAAAAAATAAAACCTGTGCATCGCACAGGACTAATCGTTAGTAAGATTTTACAATTTTATGAACATCGTTAAGAATGCTCCCACCCTTTTTTTTTCTTGAAAGAATATGGAGATAATCCTGTAACTTTAAAAGATAAAAATTGTAAGAATATTTACAGACTAAAGACACAAACAATTTCTCACATGTTATAATATTATATTTAATAATAATAAATCCCTTTTCCTAAATTAATGTTGACATTAATATTATCACTAAATATGATATAATTTTAAAATAAAAATTTCATAGTATTAATATATATATATATATATATATATATATATATATATATATATTGTTAACAAAATTCAAAATTTTGAATAATATATTTCAAATATAAAATTAACAATAATTTTCAAATATTTTTTAAACAGCATATTGTTGTATTTAATAATAACAAATATATTACTATAAATATAAAATTAAAAATATTAATATATTTATTGAAAACTAATTCAAGATCTTTTCTATTTTTATTTTTTATTTATAGACTCTTAGTTTTATTATATATATATATATATATATATATATATATATATATATATATTATATCATCTTTTATATTATATATCCTGTAATTTAATATCAATTTGATATTTGATATTTATAGATTTAAAATTTTGAATCTTTACTAATTTGATATTTATGAAAAGAAATTTATCATCATTAAATGTGACTCTTTTTGTTATATGATTTTTCTTTTATAATTTCTTTTTCGTTAAATATAGCATAATTTTTTACATATGTCATCATAAAATTTATATTATACATATTAAATATAGGATAATACTCCTTATAATTCAAAATAAGTATGGCCTTTCTTGTGAGAAAATTTATTTATTTTCTTTTCACGTTTTTGTAAAATTCACTAAATTAGTCTATAATAATATCTTAAATATACATATTTTTAATAAAAATAGATTTTATTATATCATGATATAAGTTATTTTAAATAATTGATTTTTTTATTAATTCCTTTTAGAGAAACTAGTAGTTGGATAGTTGCATAACTTTGAGATACAATTTGTTGCATCGCAGAAGATCAATTTTGTAGTGCAAAGAAGACCAGCAATTCTTTCTCATTAAATTAAGGCTGTTGCAGCAATTGGTCATTATTATGTCAAGAAATTCGGGAGAGCAGAAGAGAAAAACTAGGGCAGCATGACTGCGGGAGAGAAGTTGATGGAATCTATCTTATTCTTAATTCGTTGTCCATAATTGATTCGGCTGCATGTGAGCCCACACTTAGAAATTAATGGAAAAGAAATTAGACTGAGGTGCAAGATGGGCCCACGATCAGAATTACCAGATTGGTCCACTAATTACATAATTTAAATTTAAATTATATAAATTTTTTATTTATAATTTTATTATAAATTTTTATTCGACAAGACTTAGAGCTGAACAAATCACAGCTTAAGAGGATTATGCCAAGTTTTGAAAATCAGATTGGACCGATCGATTCAACTGATCAGACTTCAGTCTCCTCACACGTTTAGACAAACTTTCAAAACCGATAGAGTTAAAAAAATTGATAAATCGGTTTTGAATCGGCTGAATCGGTCAACCTAACACCGGTCTGTACTATTGTCGGTTCTCATCTAAGGTAAAAGCCAACTTCAGGACCCTTCAGACGCACTACAAGAGGAAGTATGGGACAAAGCCATTCGAATGCAGGAAATACAGGAAGCCATTTGCTGTGTTGTGCGAGGGGATTGGAGGACACATGAGAAGAACTGTGAGAAGCTCTGGTTCTGTATCTATGGCTCTGATTTTAAGTACAAGAGGTCCCTCAAGGACCACGTTCGCGCCTTCGGCAACGGCTACACTTCACACACTATAGAAAGTTACGATCAGTTGGGAAGAAGGCGACGAAGACGACGAAAAAGAAGGTGACAAAGACGATGAGGAATAAGAAGAAGACAAGATGAGTAGATGACAACAATGAATACGAACCGAAGAGAGAGAGAGAGGGAGATAGATAATGAAGTGTGAGATGATGGAGGTTGGAGACAAAGGAATAGTACGACTGGCTTTTTGGAAAATGAGACGAAACCCACTTTATCAACAACTTATCTATCTTTGGCCACTTAAAACTGTACGGAAGTCCAACTTTGGGGTACAGGGAGAGATTCTAAAGATCTGTAATATCATACTTGTCCCTACTCAACTTATTAGTAAAATGAAAAAGGTAAGCTTCTTGCATTTAATGAAGGAAGTGACAGTCTTATTAAATTAAAGGATGTTTTCTTTTTTATATTTTTTTTTCTATGATAATGAGAAAAAAAAGGTGAGTCACAAAAATATTTAAAAGTATTCAGTGACTGTATATGAGAGAGCAAATATGTTATATTGTTATATGGATTAATATTATATTATTTATATAAATTTAATATTTTTTTATTTTATGATATTATTTTTTTATGTTTTAAATAATTTTATTATTAATTTATATTATATTTTTATAATTTTTATTTATTATTAGTATATAAATATATATATATATATATAATATATTTATATTTATATATAAATATAAATATATATTTAATTATATTCTGGTTCGATCACGGTAGAATCATTAAACTTTGAATCAGTACCTCGACCAATTCAGTAACCAGTTCAATTTTTAAAATCTTATGATTATGATTAAAAGGTTGCAATTAAATGGGTGACAAAGAAAGAGGAGAAACCTACGTGGGGATGCTAATAGAAACGGTGCTTACAGAAAATAACCTAAAATGAAGCGATGAAAACGCAAGAGCAGGGATTAAATAGAACTGTTCTTACCCAAAAAAAAAAAAAAAAAAAAAAACAGATTTGAAAGTTGAAACAGAACGAGGCGCATCACAAAGCTAAAACGGGTTTGTGGAAGAGGAGAAAGAAAAACGGATGCTGATGTCGTAATAAAAGAAAACCAATTTGTTTGATTAGATTTTTATGTATTAAGAGAATGATGAACTTTCGATTATTTTGACAGTAATTATGTTAAATTATTGTTAATCAATTTATGGGATCTAATGTTTATTTTTTTCTATTTGTCTAACAATTAGAGAAATAAATTTTTAAATGAGTTCATTGAATATCAATTAGAATTTTAAGCAAAGATACACTTGATAAATTGATAGCTTATTGTTTAATAGAAATATAGAAGCATTCAATCGATAATTTTACATTTAATAATTGGTTTAGTATTTAATTATTTTTAGTTTTAATTGTAGTTTTAATTTTCAATTCAATTTGTGTATCTTTAATTTTATAATTCATATTGTTATTCTCTAACTAAATCTGAGAAATTTACATTGGTCTAAAAACTTCAGCTCAGAGTCTATGTGATATTAGCCTCATATTTGTTATATTATATTAATGTATGCCTAATAAATGGCACAACAGCCTCAATTACTAATTTATAAAAAAAAAAAAATACTGATTGGACATGTTTTATGTACATGTGTCAATATAAGATGTCAATTAAGAATTTTTTTAACATTTTTAACGAAAATAGTAGTTAGGGTTAATGTAGTGACTTTATGAGAAAAAATAATTGAAAAATATAATATAATATAATTATGAAAAAATAAAATTTATAATAAGGTTTAGAGATAAAAAAAAATTAATTTTTTTTACCTAGATATCAAGAGCACAGAATCAATTGTTTCATTTGGATGAGCTTATTTTTAATTTATTTAATTTTATATATCTGCTACAATAAATATTTATGAAACATTCAAGTTTTGTTTAAAATAACTTATTAAAACTGAAATCCATAAAAGATGTTAATCATGAGTTAAAAATTGAAATACATGAAATTAAATATTTACAAAAGTTAAATATAATTTAGGTGATAACTGTGTTTTTAATAATTCTAACTAAATCAACATGTTATTAAAATTTATTTCCTACGTAAGTGTTCCTCAACTTATTTATTTAAACGTTATTAAGTTATCTTAGACAATACTTATGGTAATAGAGTAATTTTATTCAGTAAAAACTTATGATAATATTTACATATTATCTATTAATAAAGGATTATTAATAAGACACAGCAGAGTATTTATTTAAATTTTTATTCAAAGAATATCAAAATCTTGCACAAAAAAAAAAACTCTTCTATAAAACTGTCTAATTTTTTTAGCCATATAAAATTAGTTTCCAATTATTCTGTCGCATTTGAAGTTGTGACTCGTGGAAAATGAGGAGGAAGATTGTCGAAGTCATGAAAGTAGCAATTTGTCAAGGGCAAAAGCTTGGCCGACATCGGATCGCAAACATAAGAAGAAATTGTCCTCTCGATTGTAATAAAAATTTCATGTTGATGAGAGGGTGTGACTTTGGCAGCATCGTCCTCTGCTAAAAAAATTCCATCGAACTTACGTTATAGGTCCCAGCGGCGCCCCCAACCTGTTTTTTTCTTTTTTTATTTTTGGTCCACAGCAAATTGATTTTGGGCGTCGTAACTCCACTCAATCGTTCTGATACTGAAAAAGACGTTTTCCACCTTACCCTGTTGTTTTAGCCTTAGCTACCAACACACATTATTGATTTGGTAAATATAAATTGTCAAAAAAAATTCAAGTGGTTGTGACAAGCGACGCATGCCTCTGTCAGTGTCATGTACACATATTTCTGCCGTGGTGTGGACCATGATAGCAGAAGAAAAATTAGCCGTGTGGTGCTTACGTATTTCTGGCGAGGGTTGGATTGAATTTTGTAATTTTAATTTAAAAAAATAATTTTATATCCTTAATTTTAATAAAAAATAAATTTAAATAAAATAGTTTATATTTAATAAAAAATTATGTTCAACACTAAAAATAATATAATTATTACAAATTAAACAGACTTTTAATGAGAATCATATTTAAACTATAGTTCATGTATCAAAATAAATAACGTAAAAAATAAATAAAAAATCGTTGAAGTGGTGGAAATGCTCCCAAACACCCTTTTTCAATTTGGGGGATCCAATTTTTTCAGAGCAATTCACGGACAAGCTAACATAGCAGTACAAACAAACTATCACAGAAGTAGGGATACAGAGAACGAAAAACAATTTTGCTTCGCTGCTCATCTAATATTAAACAAGTCTACAATTTAGCTAGCGAAAACAAAGAAATCTAAAATTTTAAAGCTACAAATAAACGTGTTTGGACAAACACGCAGATAATTGGTGTCCGTGTCAAACTTTGCTTCTTGCTTTCAATATTGCCCCCCCGACGACAGGGAACCAATTTGAGATTCACAGAATAATGTGTACCATTTAGGTTACTTCTTTCAGTAACATAATAATTGAAAAGATAATTGGCTTTCTTTTTTCAAGTCCATATGATATAATTGTTTATATATATATATATGTGTGTGTGTGTATGTGTGTAAGTTAGTTTAAGTTTATCTTATTTATTTGATAAATTTAATTTTAGACTCAAATTTAACTTATTTAATTCATAAACTAATTTTATTAAATTAATTAACGATTCAAAAAACTAATTTAATTCATTATCAATCCTAATGTTATTGCTTAATTTTTGTCCTTTTTCTCTTCTAATTGCTCCACTGCTAATAGTAAGGTTGCTACTATTTCTACAACCGATGAGTCATCTTTAGGGTTATGTTACTATAATTTAGTCAAGAAAATTAATGTAAAGAAATTAGAGGCATAATTTGAGGGCTAAGTGACTTTAGGGATGATTTTTATATTATACAGTACATAATGATATGGAGCATAAATGATTAATATAAAAATGAAAAAATGATAATACATACATTATTGTTTTAAAAGTGAGTTTGACCGAGCCAACTGAACTGGACTGTCTCATGCCGGTCGAGATTCAATCACAAAACTGCTTAAACAGTTAAATTGATAAAAATAATAGGCTGGTTCTCTCATAGAGAATAAAATGTAATGTAATTTTTTTTTCCTGTATTTTGGGCGTTTTCTTCTCTTTTCTTGGGATGGCGTATCATTTTCTTTTCTCATACTCTCTTCTTCTTCTGCTTCCCGTTTCCTCAAAACGATTGCTCTGAGTCTCGCGGGTTGAAGCCAACATGAAGCATATATAATGGCAGCTCTTTGTAAACAGATTTTGAAAAATGAAAAGAACGAGTAGAATGTGAAAAATGCTGTAGGCTTTAGCCTTTGCTTATGCATTGGCCAAGTCAATCAAAAATGAGATTTTCAAAACAAAATGACGTGGTTTCTAAAACTTAAATTTGCTAATTGAGGCAATGACTTGTCAGCGACATTTGCTCCATTACCTATTCACATGCCACTCAATATAAATATTAATTTTGAATTTTTATAAAATTAAATTAACAAATTAATTTGTTAGGTTTTTTTATCATATATCCATACCCCCATTATCCAAAACCATTATATTTGAATTAGTCCGAAAATAATTAAATTCAAATATTTTGAATAAAAAATATTATATAATTAAAATTTTTTTACTAGAATATTTCATAAAATGATTTGACATATTTATTGACTTTTAAATAAGTGAATAGTCTTATTATTTTATTATTTCTAACAACCATACTTAAATTTTGTTAAATTCTATAAAAAAAAATAGATTATTTTGTTAATTGTGTAACATTACTCATTTAAATATATATAGTTGATGATATTTTCATTTTAGAAATTATTATTTTTGGTTAAGGTTGGCTACAATTATTAGATAAATCATTCGAAATTATGGTTAGGTTCAAATTGATCGACAATATTTCATTTCGTCTTGATTCTTACACTCACTACAACCATATAACGCAAAATTGGACAATTACTTGCAAATATTGGTTGGATTCAGAAAATAGAAAAGTGAAAGATAACATTGGGCTGCTCTATGGTTATTCCTCTTGGGTTAGGTTTGTATTAATCAACATAACAAAGACGAATAAAAGGCTTGTATCGATCAACACAATAAAGCCCACTAAGCTGAGTTTAGGCCTTATGGACACCATATACACAAACAGTTATAGTTTTTTTTTTTTGTCATGGGAGAGGGAGAATTGGAAGGATGAAACATTTAACCAACTGCCTGCATGGTCACAAACAGTCCTAGTTGAATCATATTAAACCATTGGATGACCCAAAAACAAAACAGAATCATATTAAACCATTGACATTTAAGCCCAAAACTGAAAATTCTCAACTGCTTTCAGTTGCTGGCCAGCACCTTACTGCTGTTATGAAATTTTTTTAAACAAATATTGTCGTTTAGTAATTGGTAAACGGTTTTAGAATAAAGATTTTTTTGATATATTCATATATTGCCTAATATAATACAAAACAAAAAATAAATCATTCAGTGTTCACTAAAAAAAAGTTCTCGTGTAAAATAAAATTTTTAATATTATAAATAAAATTCATCTTAAACTCTAATTTACTTATTATTAAGTTACCCCATGTTGCTATTCAAACTATTAAAGGTATTCAAAATCTGGAGATAGAGTTGGATTATCAGGTAGCTGTCCAACTAATCACTAATGAAAATACACCTATCACTCACCCTTGTTTCACTCTGAATTGAGAGGCGTAGGTGAGTAGGTCAAGCTTGCTACAGCTTCAATAATGGCGGCTTAGACACAGTTACTGAGAAGCCAATAGCTGTATTGATATTGGCTAAGTTTAGGCTTCAGATGCAAGAGAAGTTTAAGTTCTATGAAACTGTTGCAGCTATTTTGAGTTAATATGTATCTGATTAGGGAAATTATGGCTTTCGAAATTCCTCTCATTTCCTTTAAAAACATGGCAGCGTCAAAAAAAGGATGACTATTGAATGAATGTATTAGGAAGACTTCAATTATAATTGTGCTCTTTCACTTTCAGGATACGTTGTCACTCATATTTTATAATTGTCTGCGGCCAAAGGGATGGGGAATACATACTCTTAAGTTTGATTAGTTCGTACATTTGGTTGCTTAAAGCATATTACAATGACATATTATATCTTCATTATATATCTGTGACCAATCCCAATTAAAGTTGGATGGAACCATCGTCTTTTTAAAAGGAAAAGTAAAGTTGAATTTGACAGCAGAACACTCACCCTTCTTATAAGTAAAATCCCGAATACATTCTTTCCAGTAGCTGGACGTACATTTCAAAAGGTTTATGTATGGAAAATGACTTCTTATATTTTATAATAAAAACAAAAACAACGAAGAAGAATAAGAAAAGAGGGTCCAAATTATTGGAATAAGAAAGGAAGAAAAACCAGCAAAAAAGAATATTGTCTATATCCATAACCAGCCAAAAGTACTCAAGACGAGGAAGAATCCGTAACACAAGAATATCTCAACCATGCATATAATAATAATAATAAGAAAATTCCCCTGTTTGTTGTACGAAAAATAAAAACTAATTAGCAAATCCGTGTAATACAAAGAAGTCAACGTCTATGTAACACGCTTTTTAAGCACACACACATTCAAAAAAAAAAAAACAAAGGTGTTGTTTTAAAACCCTTATCAAGGGCTTTTTTTTTCGTACATAATTTAGATAAAGAAGAAAGATCCCAATTTCTGGTTAGGGTATACCCTCAGGTAAGTTAATCCCTTGGCTTATCAAAGACTTTTTTAATACTGTTTAAAGTCTCCTAAAAATTTTCTCCATAAATTATGTAGTCCATGACAACCTTAACCTAAATAGTATTTACTAAATCTCAGAGTGATATTTAATGATATCAAATTCTCACTTTGCACATTATCTGTGACAACCACTTCCTTCAAGATATATCTTTTTTTCTTCATATGATGATAGTATTTAAGTAATTTTCTTAATAATTATTTTTTTTATTATCTTATACAAAAAAATAATCGTTTGCAAGATGAAATTTGAAACCATTTGTTCATATATTTGCCATCTCGATTTTATTTTAAAACCAACACAAAATCTCAGTTGTCAAACATACACTAGAGTTATTTAAAAAAATTTAATTTTAATTTATATATTTTTATCTAATGAATATAATTGAAAAGATACGTTAGTTTATAATATACAATTAGTTTTAACCCTTCTAATTTCCTATTTTGCTCAAAGTTGCTAATTTTCATCTCTTTCCCAAGTCTCTCCGGATACAAACTGTGCAGATAGTTTATTATTAAAATTTGTTGACTAAAAATGCAGTGTGTATTTTAGAAAATAAAGTAGAAAAATTAATGGTATAAGTTTTGATAAAATATAAATATATTTATTAACTCACTATTTTAATTTTCTCATGAGTAATAACTTCCTGTAATTCACTCTCTAAAATAGACCATTCAATTTTAAAAGATATGAATTCGTGTTTTAACGCTTTTTTAATTTTGAAAAAGGGTTTATGTAAGTTTCAAAATAAAAGAGAAATCTGCGTACTATTTATTAAATTTTAGGATGATAACAATAATTTATTCAAATTTTAGTTTAAATGCAAATATCGAGGATGTCAAACTCCAATAATTTACCTATGGTTGATGAAGATATAAGAGTGACTTTGAAGTTTGAACTAATATTATAAAAACATAAAAGTCGATCAATCAAATTGGATATATCTTAATATTTAAGAGTAAAGCTATGGACAAACAGTCAGTGTTAATTCTTTAAATTATTGATTTCTTAATATGACTCTTTGCATTGCTTTTTATCGCGCCATCAGCATTACTTAAGACTTTATTGTAAGATTAAGTGAACAACTTTTAAGTAAATAAAAAATAAAAAGTCATTAAATATCATATAATTTTATGCAGAAGATCATTATTAATGTGATTTTATACAAATTAAAAGGCAAATTTAATTATGTAAAAAAAATTATAATCTATTGTGGGTGATATTTCTATATCATCATTTATAAACATTTTAATTAAGTTTATTTGAAAAGCACCGTCACCGTCTGGTAAAAAAAAAATAAAAATTGAAAAGCCAACAATAGTTTAAGCACGATGGCAAATAAAAAAAAAACTGTAATTTACTAGTCATGGGAAGGACTAAAATAAGTGATACCTTAATGATTAACAATAGAAAATTATATATGTTAACCATGATCTAACCCTAGTTAAGTTAAGAATTAAGAGTTTAACCAAAAGTATCTGTAATCATATCCAACTTGCTTGCAATAGTACAAATTCTAGTTGGAACCATCTGTTTGGCCACTGGCTAGTACGTGAGATTGCCCCTTTTTTATTTTGGTTACTGCCACTTTCATACATACATAAATATTATAATTATATTTTTTTGTAAAATTGGTCGTGGCGTGGCATTTTTCTAATAGGAATTGATTGGATTAAACTAATCTCAGAAGCGTTGAACATGGAAGACGAGGAACCCACGTTCCCTCTTCTGGTTTCGTTGGAGGCGCTGTTCGAGAAAGTAGACGAGCGAAGAGAAAAATAGGAGCCCACGTTCTCTCCTTGAGAAAGAAGCCCAACCCCGTAGAAAATTAACACTCGTTTCATAATCAGTAACGTCACATGGTGAGGATCAATGATTGATGCCATTTGAAGTTTCATTTGTAAAGTATCCAAAAAAAAAAAAAATCATTTGTAAACCTTTAAATTTTAATTTTTTTTAAAAAAAAGTGTCATTATTTTAATTTTTTAAAAAATTTTATCGTTTAATTTAATTTTTAAATTTAAAATATAATATTAATATTATTTTTTTATATACAAATATGATTAAATTAATAAAATTTTAATGATTAAAAATTTAAATTAATAATAATTTTATATAATTAAAACATTAAATTAATGATATTTTTTAATTATTAAAAAATTAAATTAAAATTATTTTTTTAAAAAATAAAAAGATGTCATTTTTTAAATTTAAAAATTCAATTAATAATAAAAATTTTAAATGATTAAAATAATAATATTAAAAAAAAAAGAATTTACTCTTCCATTTAAGAACCCACCACATATTATGTATATGTGGCTGTTCGCGGTGTCTGAAGATCGAGAACAACTTCATGAAAAAATATATAGCTTATATACTGTGGGATAGTCACTTCTAACATGAGATTTCATCTCAAGTGTAAAAGTGGATGAAATTTGAGTAGGGTCATTGAGAGAGGTTCAATCCTAGCAAGTATTAACCTCTAAAATGTTGTGTTTTCATATTATAATGATTAAATATAATGTAATTTTCACTCAGGTTGATGGCTTGATCACATGTGACAAAATTTCTCCTTTTTTACATGATACCAAAAAATATTTTTTGTGCTTTATTGATATATTATTAGAAATATTGAGTTATTAATATTATAATGAGAAAGTTAAATTTTATATAGAAAAAATGAGAGAAATAAAATTTGATAGTTAGATTTGTAGGAACGGTAATATCATTTCTTTCAAATCTTGATAACTTGATGTTTTAATATTGATAATTCATTCAAATCTAATTACAATTAATGTCCACTCTTACTATTTATCACAAAAAGGTACAGATTAGACTCTCACTATGAGCCATTAGCAATAAATGCATATATGATTTTAATGATTTAATACTGGATTTTTTTATCACAATATTTACAACAGACTTTCGGATGATTTTTATGGATTTTTTATAACGTCAATTCATGTTTGTATCACATTAATTAATAAATCAAGTATCATACAATTATCAATATTATTATTATTATTATCAATTTTTTTATATTTACGTTTCAAGAAATGAGCAGAAAGAAAAGAAAAAAATTCTCATTTTTTTTTATTTTACATAAAACCAAACTTTGAACTGAAGCAATTAATGAATTGCATTGTGTTACAATATTCTGTATTGTCTAAAGCACACATCGTAATATTATTACCAAATTTAAATAATTACACATCGTTTTTTTTTTATGAAGTATTATAGTTGGGATATCCAGATTATTCCTTTCCATATAAGGTATTGTTCGATTCCATCTGTTGACATTGTCAAGCGAAATTACACATGTATTCCATGGTAACAGATCTCCTCGTAAGGGAAAGAGTAATTTTGCATGCTCAATAAGACATCATTACGAAGAAATAAGGGAATTTTGCACAAATTGGGCGAAAATAAGGAAAGGATTACAAGATTATAAGTAAAAGAATGACAAACAGTTTTATTCTTTCCATTATTAGATGTACACTGAAATCATGGTCATCTACATACACGTGTGAACACCAGAAACAATGAATCACCAAATAATCATCATCATCAAGAAGCAATGAACAAACACGAACGAAAAATATAAATAGAGAGAACAAAGAAACGGAAAGAAAAAAAACGAAAACGCTACCCAATAAAAGACCAGAGAAGAAATCAAATAGATCCCGTCCGTCCATGAAAAAGAAGATCAAGAGCCTATGTGCCTCCACGTGGACGAATCCTACGAACGAATCCGACCCATGATTTTTGGACTCCTAAGCCAACACCATGGCGGCGAAGGTCCCCGCCAGAGCAGTGCCAGCAATGACGGCCTTGCTGACGGAGAATGCCGCAGAGGGTGGCACGGACGGTGGTGGCTGAGGTGGAGAGCTGCTGCCTGGTCCAGGTGCAGGGGCGCCTGGTGGTGGTGCAGGTGGGGAAGGAGTTCTGGGGGAAGGTGCCTCAGATGGAGTGGTGGATGGTGCTGGTGGATGAGTGGCAGGAGCAGGGGCAGGGGCATGTGTTGGTGGTGCTGGTGCTGGTACTGGTGCTGGAGATGGGGTTTTTGTCGGTGACGGGGCTGGTGCTGATTTGGGTGGCTGCGTGGGCGCAGGTCCAGGGGCTTGCGCTATGCAAGAGGTGGCCAAAAGCCCAAGGATCACAAACACTTGTAGCGCAGCAGAACCCATCTTCTGGCTTCAAGAGAGAGAACGGAGAAACTGTTCTGTGAGAGAGAGAGAGAGAGAGAGAGAGGCTGAGAAGTGAGCGGAGATGGAAAAAGGGCGAGGAGAATATAAAAAGAGGCGAGATAGGAAGGTGGGGGGGCTTGGGTGGGCTTCAAGGGCCTTGAGGGACAGCGATTTATGACTCAATAATGGTTCAGGATTCCTCCAACTCCAAGGCCGTTAATTAATTGCTCTATATGATTTAATTTATGCATTCTGCGAGTGCAACACTACCATGTATTTATGCTGCCTGTACTGCTGTACATGTACCTTTCCCAGCCAAGCCGCGTTAGAATGACCAAGAACCAACTTGGACTAGCTCAGCCGGTGTTATGTGAGTCATGGGTCAACACCAACTTTTTCTTCGTTGAATTTTCTTCGAGGGTTGGCACAAACTCTTATAATTTAGTGTAGTCAGTGAGACTCAGCACCAATTATTGGCTGCCACCTGTCAAGACGGTTGCAAATTGGGCCATTTTACATCTTTGAACTTTGGATGCGGTCACTATGATTTTAGTGAATGTACTTACTCCTTCTTTGTCCTTAGTTGTGGTTTGTTCAAGATTAGTCTTTGGGTCAGGGATGGACATTTGTGGGTTCGGAGGGTCAGTGAGCAGTCGCTGTCATGCGCCACCACTGTGTGCGGCGATTTTCCACCCTCCTTCCTCCTAATCCTACTGGCTACTAAAGGTATTTCCCAGTCTCCCTTCCCCGTTAACTTGTTTCATTTTCACTCCCAAGTTGTCAACAACTCTTGTCTCTTTCCCGGCTTCGTCATCCGCTTTTACTAGAATACCCTCGGCTTCTAACCATTGATCTAGGCCAGACGCGTGGCACACACCCGTTTCAGTCCGTTGATATGTTCGGGCCTGTGATCGTGGATCAGGTCAAGACGCGGGGTCCTTCACCCGTGTTGAGGAGTCCACTCTTTGTCTTTGACCGTGAAAATTTTAAAGGAGGGCAAGTTATCCCGCTCATGCACGGGCATAGGACCAATTTAAGTTTATAGTTAGACTTATACATTCTCTTCTAGTAAAAGATTTTAGCCAGATTCGAACTAGGATTTTGAGAATACATAATTCGATTATATAAATTCAGTTAACTCTTTTTAATTAGTTAACTATTGTCTGATAATAACATTTTTAATTATATAAAAAAATTTAAAAATAAATAATAAAAATTAAACTTGTAACATCAAATATGCTATCAAACGTTTTTGTTTTTTTTTAATTTTTTAAAGATGTAATTTAATAGTAAGTAAATTTAAATTTTAATAGGATGAATTTTATATGTAGTATCAAGAATTTGAATTCACATAAAAAAAATCTAATTAAAATACAAAAAAATCATTTGAATCATGAATCATTTAAAAAAACTTTTTTATTTTATGAAATTTAATAATATGATTTCTTAAATTTATCAAAACGTATAGTTTATGATAAATTGAATTTCTTATACATATGTAAAAGATTTCTTACAAAGAAGTAATATACATAATTTGATAAATTTAAAAAATTAAATTATTAAATTTTAAAATAAAAATAAAAATAACTCATAAAAAAGTTTTTATATTTTATTCAAAATATTTTATAAAAAAAAACAGTTTTAGCATCAAGCTCGTAAGAAAAAAATATTTTTGTTTCTTCTTAAAAAACACTATTTTTAATTCTTCTTAAAATATATGTACATTTAATGATTAGAGAGAGAAAAACAAACAATAATATAAATAAATTAACCGTTGCAAATAGAAAGCAACTAACATGTGCATCATCCAACTCCCCCGAATAAAAAGAGCATATTTTTAGAGGAAAAATTGTATGGTGCATGTTTCGCTGTCCTGCAAGTGGTAACAGTGCTGTGAACATGATGAGTGATTTAGTGGTCCTCCGCGCAGTTGGAACCAGAGGAGACCTGCTCTGGTGACAAAGACACGTGGGGCGAAAAGGTTTAAGACTTAAGACGGGCCATGTGGCATAATGGGAAACCCAACGTACCTTATTGTCATTTTCTGGATTCTTATGGGAAAAGTCTTCACTATTGCATTTTTTTAAAACTTGAACGATGAACTTGAGCTGGCAAAAGCTGGCAATTATTGAATATCTTAATGATATAAGTTTTCTTGTACTTTTTGCAATTCTTTATGTTTGTCCCATTGGCTTGCTACAATTGTTGGGTTTGGCAGGTCCAGCTTCAATGATTTTCGATTGATTCATTTACCGTAAAATAAAAAAGTCTTTAAATATATTGAGCCGTTATCTTGTTTACATGCCCTAATTAAGATGGAAATAGAAAGTTATTTTTCATTTTTATCTTTAACATGATATTCAACGTCAAGAGTGTGGCCCATTTATCACCGTAACTAATTTTATTAATCAAGTTAAAAATACCTCATATTTTCTTTTTGTAGAATTCTCATTTCATCCCTTTGACTTAAGGGGGAATTCACCAAAAAAAGAAATATATAGCATATGACATATTGATTTTTATTTTCCACATATGCACTGTACATCGGTTACAATCAGTACATAAAATAAAATCTTTCTAACGGAAACAACTAATATTAGTTTTAACCAAAAGTGGCAACTGCTCCCGGTCTATAATAAAAATTTATATTTGTTTGTTATAGAAAGATTATAATTTCATTCTAATGGAAACAAAATTAGTTCAACAATTTCTCACGGTTTATTTTTTCATATATTGAAAAATGAAACTAATATTAGTATGACCTCTACTTACATTTCGATTTATGTATCTCTCAAATCTTGTTTTGTGAGATGACTGTTAAGTGTTTTTTTTATGATTCATAAATATTTTTTCAGAGCTGAAAAAGAAAATTTTCATAAACAAAGGAGGCTGAGAGGATTCATTTTCAAGCGTACAAAGGAATTTGCCACAGTCCAAGAAATGGAAGGGTACTAGTTTGAAGTTTTCCAATCTCAGGTCACCTACGCGGTGGGAAAAGAAATGCGAATTGAGACATTAACAAAGCTGAAGGATCATCCGAAAATGTAAAAATTTCCCCATTTATTGTCACCAATGACCAAACTCATTTCGTTACTCAAACTGAAGTGGATGACCAAAACCCACCAAAGGCAAAGCCCAGTAGTTGCCTATTGTAATTCCTTTCCATTATACTATAAACTCTAACTTTCGCAGTGAAGGTAGGACAGACCAACTACTTTGAGAAAATGAGAGGATTTTCTTCTATTGGGTAACTTACGCTATATAGTCAAAAATTACGCGCTTGCCAATTCTCGACAATTTCCATTTCAATTTCATTTTTAATAGTAGTATTATGAATTTCCCCAACGTAAATTTGGCCGTTATAGGGTCAAGGTCTTCGGCCATTAACAATCATATAGCGGCAAATGCCGTTCAACAAACGGCACTTTGTATACTATTCAATTTCTGGTTGTCTGGTTCCGTGTATGGACTTCCAGGTTTCCCTGATTTGCATCAGAGGACGAACGGTTCCTTCGAAAGCAACGAGAAAGTGTCAGACAAGAGGCACAAGCTTTCTTCCAACGCTGGCTTAAGAGCATGGTGAGATTGACAATTAGACATGGTCAAGTAGATCCCATGTTACGTTGACACCAAGAAAAATGCAGACACAAAAGTGGCCCTCGTGATTCGTTATTTGGATGAATCTGATATCTGCAGAAGAGAAGCTGACACCAAGCAGTCACATGAATGCATCAGATAAAGGAGTAATGACTTTGGCCGATGTTGGAATTGCCGTGACTGAACAAAATTTCGGGTCACTGCAATGAGTTTGTAATGGAAAGAGGATCATTGTCATATCAAACAAATAAAAAAAAAAAGAGAGAGAGAGAGAGAAGCACCCTTCAATCTAATTATTGTAGGTTGAATGATGCTACCGAATATCCAAATTATTACTGTTAGCACTACTAATTGCTTGGCTTCTTTCATAAAAAGCAGAAACTCTTGAAAAGCGACAACAAATTGCACCATTCGGTTTGGAACCAATAAATACCAGTTCTAATTCTGCAAGGGATAGATGCAATACATTATAATCCACAAGTGGTTAATCACAGTTTAAAACACACTGTAATTCTAAGAATACAGACAAAGTTCAGATTTTGAAATCACTGCGCTTCAACCGAAAAACTTTGTTCCATTCTTTAGTTAATGAAAAAAAAAAGATATACAGCACATTATACAATGCCGAGAAAACCCCTCCCCTTTTCCTGAACAAAAAGATGGTTGTCCACTCAAAAGCTTAACACTTTGGGGCCGTATTTAGTTTTGCAATTGTTGATATTTGGGCCTAACTGGCTGACCCAAATATTGGCAGAGTATTATTCTAGTTTATAGGGTTGAAACCCATGAGAGAAGTAAAGCTACTATTATTAGCTCATGTGATTGGGATAAATAAAGAATTAAATAAAGATCTAAATTCAAAGAGTGTAATAATGTCTTCCTTTTAAATTTTGGGGAACAGATGTTAGTTCATCGGTTTACACTATCTTACCGTGAGCACCCAATTTTTTTTGGGGTCAAAATTCAAAATAATACAAGATTAAAAAATATTTATCTTTTTGTAATTTAAAAATAAATGAAAAATGTAAAAAATATTGTTTTGTTTAAAAAAATGATACTCAAAAGTCAAAATAAATTTTTTGTAAACCTAATTCCTTTTACCCATATCCATTTACTGTTTCTTTTTTTTGGTCTTCCATTACCCATTTAATCCAAATGTGATTTGTCATAACCCAAATAAATTCACGTGACCCAAAATTTCGACCATTAGCTTTGTCCCAATTGATGCTCAATAGGCACTTGGCCCAATTTCAAACCCATGGTACAAGTTGGCCCAAAAACCACTCTGACCCAAAGTCCAACTCTTTTTTTGTTTCACCCGGTTCCCTTTCTTTTTCCTCCTCCCGATTTTCCCTTGCATGGTTCAAGATGTAAACCGATGGACTAGCTAGCTAAACATTACTAAGTTTCATTAACAAATGATTTTAAGGTTGTGAATTTATTTTTTGATATTTGATATATTAATTGAGTCACAGACATGTTAAGTTTAGGTCTTAATTTGACTTGGCTATAAAATTGATGTGTAGCTATCACAGTGAATCAACTCTTATAAGAAGGTAATGTCAAGTTGGGTATTCTAATACGACTAGTGGAGTAAAGGTATAGTTATTCGTTATAATGTTGCTCCCTTGGCTTACCACACAACACATTGCGGTAAGAGTGGAACACATGGGGAGGGTTGAAAGTTTTCACCAACATATGCTGCGCGCTGATTTCAACCAGGAATATATTGGTAAGAGAGAGGGAGAGAGAACATTGTTACGCAGCCTAAAGTGGACTCGTCAATCTAAATTTGAGCACAAATCATGATTAGATTCGTTTGCTCCAATGCAATATGCAATTTTCTTTTATGTACAAGTGCTTCTTTACCCATTCACGTTGAATTAAAACTTCCCAGAATAGTCTTGAGTAAAAATGATTCGCGGCTTTCCGATATAGGCCAGGGTTCGAAGGATGGTAATGATATTGCTGCGCCTTTGGTAAATCATCATTTAGATTTTTTTTTTTTTTGAGTTGGAATAATCAATAAGATTTTGATTACCTTGAGACTCATTTTAGATTTTGATTAAAAAAATTATTTATGCTATTATTTTAATATTAAAAATTATTTTTTTATTTAAAAGTAATGTTATTTAAGTTAAATCAAAATTTGAACTAATAAGTCTTTTAATTCAGATTCAAACTAACTAATATTTTATATATATATATACCAACACTATCATCTCATAAATTATTAAGTTATAATATACATAATTAATAATTAAATACACAATAAAATTTTAATTTTATAATCACAAAATATTAATAACAATATAATAATAATTAATTAAAAAAAGTTTAATAATATTTTAGGTATAAACAAGTCAAAAAAGTAAAATAATTTAATTATAATTAATTTTATTCAACAAAAACTGATTAATTTAACGATTATAATTAATTTTTTATTAACTTTAACTGACTCAAAACGATTGAATTCATAAATTCGATTATCCGATCTATTCTGCCTTTAACATCATTGTTTGAAAGTAGCCCTTTAGGCTAGCTCAGGATTACACTTTCTCCAACTCAAATGTCACGAGTGATGCGTGACATTGATATCATATCACCACGTGTGTATTTTTGGCTGCAAACCCATGTGCCAGCGGGGCATTTGTTGGTGGAGAATAGGAGATAATAGTTGAAGTTGAAGTTTAAGGAGTCGTTTTTCTTGCACCGACTCCATTCTCTGGTTCACTGCTAAATTGCTAATCCACTACGTTATGACATTGTGTTGAAAAATCATTGTTGTATAATTATGTGAATTATTGCTTAAATTTTGAATCATTAAAGTCAAATATTCACTGTAATTAAAGCCCTCCTTCACATGAAAGTAAAGCACAAATTAAAAATTGCACTTGCAGGCTAGTCAATAATCTAAGCTCACATGACTTTAAGGCAAACAAAGAAAAATGCTAGCAACCTACCTGAAATATCTCTTACGACGATCTCCTCCCGGAATACTCAACTCTCATTAATTACTGGGACTTTAGTTTGGTAGAATGGGAGAAAATAGATCAATTAAATAGATTTTAAATTAAATTATTAATAAATAAATAAAATATAAATTAATAATTTATTTAAAATTATTAAAATAATATTAAAATTATTCAATCTATTTATAATATATTTTAATATATAATATTTAATTTATTTATTTTTAATTAAATGTATTTAAATATTTTTATATTTAAATACATTACATTTTTTAATTTTTATATATACATATTAAATTTAATAAATATTTTAATTAATTATTAATTATATATGAATTAAAATTAATTTAATTTATCTAAAATTATTTAAATTTATTATTATAGTTAAATTATATTTAGGTATACATAAATTAGAGGAGTTACCAATTCTGGATTTACCACCGCCCCATTTGTGATTTCTGTCGCCATGAGTACTTGCTCAAGCAAATTGAAATCCCTCACATTTGAGTCAAACCTTGAAATCTGAAAGCAAGTTTCAGCGTCATGGAAGATCAAAACCAGAAAAAGCCCAGAATCCTCTGCCTCCACGGATTCAGGACCAGTGGTGAAGTCCTCAAGAAATTGGTGGGGCGGTGGCCAGAGACTGTTATACAAAAGCTGGACCTCGTCTTCCTCGACGGGCAGTTTCCAGCACGGGGAAAATCCGATGTCGAGGGCATTTATGATCCTCCTTTCTATGAATGGTTCCAAGCCAATGAGGTTATCGGGTCAATGGATCTTTAATTCCCCTGCGATATATCCATCAGACATGGTGCTAACAGTGTTATCTATTCATGTACAGGATTTCTCAGAGTACACAAACTTCGAAGCATGTATAGCATACATTGAAGATTACATGGTGAAAAATGGTCCTTTTGATGGTTTACTGGGATTCTCTCAGGTGTGTTGGATTACTTTACCACTGAACTTTTGGCAGCTTCTTTTTCTTATATTTTTCTTCCAATTATGATTAATCATGAATCTCAGGGAGCAATTTTAGCATCTGCTTTGCCAGGAATGCAAGCGCAGGTACTAAGAAAGAAACCCATCTCACTTACTGTTTACATTTTGGCTCAGCAAGTTGACTTGACCCTCTCCCGCCCTGGTTATGGTAAAAAACTGAAAATGCTCTGTTGGTAAAAGAATGAATGCTTGAATTGGAGAGAGGTTAAAGTTGAATTGGATTTGATTTGATTGAAGTGAATTGAGTGTGATGACTTTTAGGGCGTAGCACTTGGGAAGGTAAACAAGATCAAGTTCCTGGTTGTGATATCTGGAGCCTAGTTTGGAGGAAAGAAGTTTGGAATTCCTAAACTGGCTTCCAATGCATTTTCAAAACCAATCGATTGCCCGACTCTCCACTTTATAGGTAGTTTCAAATCAAGAAACGAGTCTCTTTCTGCTGAGTCTTTGTTTCAGTAATTTTTCTTTCACTCATTTGCCTAAAAAAAAAGTTGCACTGCATCTTTTACTGAAGAAATTATAGGAATAAATTATTATACTTTGTCCATGTTGTGTGGTGAAGGGGAGACGGACTTCTTGAAGCCAGAGGGGATTGCTTTTCTGGAAGCCTTCGTGGACCCTGTTGTGATTCATCACCCAAAAGGGCATACAGTCCCCAGGCTTGGTTAGTAATAGTATCTCTCCTCCTTTTGTTAATGACTTTTGTTTACTATAACTAAGAGTTCTGCTGCCAGGACGCTGTTGAATCTGGTTTTTGGCGGTTTAGAGGTTCCTGTTTTAGAGGTTTTTCTTACTGTTTAGTGAAATCTGAGATTTTGGTTTCGTGCTTGTTTGTTGCAGATGATGAGAATCTGGAAACTATGCTGGGCTTCATTGAGAAGATTCAGAAGATGCCATCGGATGGTCACCCCAAGTACTGAATCCAAATGGAAACCTATCTGTGCCTTTCTATCATTCTTGATTTCTTATCAGACATCCTCGAAGAATGAATTCAGTAATTACCGTTGCATGTGATAAATAAACTTGTTATACCCGCGTGACACAACGTTAATTATGTCAACGCGATGTGATTTTAAAAATCATTGTAATTCTGTAAATGACGAGCAAGTGAAGAAGAAGCAAGGCACTCCCTATAAGACCGGGACCAAGGCACTCTCGTGCGCCTGTGTTGCAGAGTCCTGGACACCAAATAAAGCTGACCCCTGTGTACCCCGACTTGAAGTGACGGATCATATCATCCCAAGTTTGGATTCTCCAAGGTTTTACGCTCGCTCTAATAAGAAATGAAGGACTAGTTGTATCGTTTTTTTTTTTAAAGGAAAAATGGGACCAGAGGCTTCAACAGAAAAAGAGGTGTAGAAACTCGCATCAGTCATCACTAGGCATTCCTCTAAGATCACTAGGAGGCTCCTCCCCATCAAAATAAAGAGAAACTTGACCCAGGCTCAATGTCGTCATTATATTTATTACAAATATAAAATTATTGATATACTTTTAATAAATAATTTAAACTTTTTAAATAACTGATTGACATAGTTTCAGAGTTTCAAATAACAGAGGCATTATACTTTAGGACGTGAAGATAATATTTATTATTTTTTAAACAAATTGAGGTGGTTATTTAAGTTAAAAGTTTAGTTATTTAAAATATTATAATATAATAATCAAATATTTTTAATGGTAAGAATTAAATTATATATTTTAATTGTTAAACTCTAACTTGATTATTTATCATTAACATAATAAATTTGATTTCTAATTCTCCCTCAAATAAAGACTAACTCGTGAATTAAGTGTTTCATGACTTAATATTACATCGAGTCTCTTAGATTATTTTCAGTGATATATTTGGAATTTCCAAAGATCATGCAAGAAAGCTATCCAAAAAATTACTTCATAAATTACATTATTTAAATTAGCACAAACCAGACAAATTATGCCAATCACAACAACAAAATCCACGTGAATTGGTCTAACCATACACATTATTGTTAAAGTAATATAATTTAATTGCAAAGTATCTTATATATTTTTTTGGTCTAACGACTAATATCCGAAAACTCACTAAGCTCCAATTAATCTTATTCGAATTAGGTGGACTAGTTACATAGAAGAAAGTTCTCCCAATGAAAGTATCCAATCTATTACATAGTTTAAAACTATGTAATATCCTATATACTTTAAAACTATGTAATATATTTATTGTAATATATATTATATTTTTACTATAAATTTAAAATTTAGATTTCAAATTTTGTAACTAATTTATCAATAAAAGAAAATCTTAAATTTTGCAAATGGGAGACTAAATTTTTAGCACTTCGTGCCTTCGTGGATTGCATTATTATTATTATTATTTGGTCCTCGGGGATTGCATTATTCTTTTTTTTTTTTTGGTCTTCGTGGATTGCATTATTCATGTTACCGCATTTCAGATGAAATGGGTCTGTGACACAACTAACGTATGATGCATCATGCGGATTAACGCAATCACACAATTTTCAAGCTCTAATAATTGAGCCCAATGGACAACCGAGGCCCACCAGATCCATCACCACCAGTCCACCCACCCACTTATTGAAATCGAAAGACAAAATCATCACCCAAAAAGGTCGAAACAAAAAAAGAGAAGAAGAAAAAATGAACATGAAATCACAAATACATCCTCCAATTTCTTCAAAATGACGTACATATCCTAATTCATCAAAACGGACGCAAACAAAGCCTCGCGCTAAAAAAGTCAATACGTTCATTTTTTGTCCAAACGAAATTACCACACTCTCCTTTCCTCTTCCCAATCCAACTTCCTTTTACCAATCCCGGCAGCAAAACAAATGAAGCCTACAAATCCAAACTGAGCAGCATCAACACACCGGCCAACTCTCACGCGCCTACTTACGCGCCGTCCTCTCCACCTTCGGATCCCAAACTCTGACAACATGGAAAGGCCGAAGCTGGAACCCGACCGCGACGGCCCAACGAAGCCCCAGGGCCAAGAGCCCGACCTCAAATCGGATCCAAAGGGTTCAGGTCATGTCCCGAATGGAGATGCCAACGCCGAGGTTGTCGAGAAGGGATCGGGATCAAAATCGCAGCGTTCGGTGGAGCAATCCACGAAGCGCGTCGCGTCATCCGGCAGTATTAAGAAGACCGTGCATTGGAGCCCCGAATTGGTGACCGAATCCACCTTCGTTTCCTCTCCTCAAGGGTCCCGTTCCAATCCATACTTTTATTCTTCCCCTCACTCCTCGCCCTCCTCCTCTGTCATGGGTCGGTATTCTGCTATCGTTATTTCTTTATAAATACGCAGCTGCGTGCTCGTGTAATGTGCGTTGTGTGTGATTTAATGATTACGAAATCTTTTGTGGTGATAATAATGGGGCAACCTGGCGCTTGCTTCTGATCAGATAAGGTAGACATTGTTCGAAACGTGCTGGGAAGATGGGGAAGGAAGGTGGGAGAAGCCACTCGGAAGGCTGAGACTCTGGCTGGAAACACCTGGCAGCACTGTGAGTTTTCTGGGTTTTGTTTTCTTGTTTTTCGATTCTTTTCTTGTTCTGGTTCTTTCCAAGTAGATAGACTCATAGACATGGGATGATGATGGTATTTGATTAGCTATTATGGGAACTGGGAAGCATATCGAAATTTAGGAATTTGGACGATGAAGTCCTTTTAACATGCCCCATTGTAGGTTACCATGGTTTATCGAGTTCTTTCAATTGAAAAACTCATTATTTGTTAGGAAACTAATATTAGAGTTCTTTAAATGCGAGTTTCACTGTGGCCATGTATCTGTCAGAAATGTCCACTTGGTGTATGTGTTAACCCAGACACCCTTAGGGGATAAGCTGCTCCTTTAGGTCCCTTCCTCCCTTTTAAGAAGTGCGTCACGCATATATGTGGAGAAAAATAGTTGCTGTAATAATTTGATTCATTCTTTATTTGCTTATGTCCCTTAGAAGGTCAAGGTCTGTAATCTGTGTTATTTTAGCAATAGGATGTGTCAAGTCTTCAAGATCATTTCACTAGTTTTCTTTTTTGAATTATTTTAGTTTTGTCATGACATTGACCATGGATGTAGTTAATGGACCTTCTTTCTCTTATTTTTTCCCTCCAATCATTCTTGATGACATTGAATTGTCTACATATCATAACTGAAATAGACTCTTTCAATTACATTTTCTTAAGTGAAAACAAGCCCTGGTTTTGCTGAAGCTGCTATGGGAAGAATTGCCCAGGGAACAAAGGTTCTGGCAGAAGGTGGTTATGAGAAGATTTTCCTACAGACGTTTGAGACAGTTCCAGAGGAACGGCTTCAAAATTCTTATGCCTGTTATCTATCCACATCAGCTGGCCCAGTAATGGGAGTTTTGTATATATCCACAGCAAAGCTTGCATATTGTAGTGACAATCCTCTTTCCTATAAATCTGACAACCAAACAGAATGGAGCTATTATAAGGTACGTATGCAATACCATGGACTTATCTAACTGGCATTAGCCAGGATGGATTCAAATTCAATTGCGATTGATGTTAGAAATTTTGTATCTCATGGAATCATGGGATTTAGGAGGCCATGCACTTATTATCAAAATCAGTGGTGGATTCATGTGTATAGAGGTGGGGGCCATTGGCCCCACTAAGTTAAAAAACAAATTTCTGAAGGGTATATCATATGATTCTTCATTTGCCCCCATAATTTTATTGATTATAGAATGTTGAAGGAAATTATATATACAATGTACTAAGAAACGGATAAAAGTAAATCAAGTAAAATTCTATCAAAGAACTCAAAAAGAAAACTGAAACCTCCCTTCTGCCCCTTTACTTTTTAAGGCTTTAGTGCCTCACTTTTTCAAGTTTAAGTTAT
The DNA here is from genome assembly GCA_019955255.1 of Castanospermum australe. Lineage (NCBI taxonomy): Eukaryota > Viridiplantae > Streptophyta > Magnoliopsida > Fabales > Fabaceae > Castanospermum > Castanospermum australe. The sequence continues at coordinate 330,870 of NSJW01000184.1, forward strand.
ATTGATTTTTTGTTACTTTTAACAAAATAAAAGGTTTAAAATGCTTTAGAATCATGATTTATTTTATAATTTAAAAAACTTTTCTTGTTTAATGCATAATGTTTATTATGTGTGAGAGTAGTAATGTGGAAAACAGATGCCACATGGGGATAGATCAAATGTTCTTCCTAACTTTATCTTTCATTCTACTTTCACTTCTCTTTAGAAGATGAAAGCTATACTTGTATGCAGTTTTCTTTTGTCTGCTTCATGTCTAAATCAAGGTAATTTGAGCCTTGACATAATTTTTTAATTCACTCTGCATCATCATTCAGTTGTAAATCAGTGGTAGTTTTTTAAATTTGTACAAGTATATAAGCTATCCAAGTGAAAGATTAGCTGGACTAACTTGTTTGTGTGCGTGTAATTTCATGACGGCAGTTTTTTATGTTTAAGAACCTAATGAATTCAAGCCAAGTCAAGATGAATATTAAGGTATTCAATCTCTCAAGAACATGAAAATAATGGAATTTAAATTCAAGACTCATTCAAGCTTGAGGCTCATCTCGATTCTAATTTTGAAATATTTTTTATATAATTTGATATTATCAAATATTAAATTATATATCAAAATCATGTTTAATTAAATGTAATATAACAAATAATAAATATTATATATAATTAATCGAGCTGGCTTGCAAGCCTAGAATCCAAATATTATTATATTTGATATAATTGTGCTTTGAGTCAATCCTACCAAACCTATTGAATAGCTTGATTCAAGTGCCACCCTTAAGCTAACAAAGAAAAACAAAATCATTGAGCAAAATTCTTCAAATGTTGTGTTAACAATTGATATTCCAATTATTTTTAGTGTCAGCATAAGAGCCCTAGGAGACTTAGAAGCTTGACCAGATATCAGACCTCTAAAGATATTAACATATAGATTTTGTTAATGGATTTGTGACTGATATTGCTTTCTACTTTGGAGTAGGTTGTACAGTTCATTTTGTAAAGGAATTGCGACATGACATCCCTATGCATACCATATAGCTTCAGTTTCAGAGTAGAAATGCACCTGAAGGGGAATTTTTATTTTTGCTTAAAATTGAAAAAAATCCTTCTGGTACTTCTTTGTTGGTGCAGTGACATTCTTCCTAAATCTGGAATTGTTATTGTATTTCATTAACTTATTGTGGTCTGAAATAAAATATTGGATCTAGGATTGCAGTAAATACATACATCAATGAACATGAGTTACTAGTCTTCACTTATATAGTGAATGACTTCTAGGAAGATTATTTTTGCATTTTCTGATATTTGATGCAATGATCAACAAAAGGTATTCCCTCGAGTACCTGAAAATGACTACCTTCCTTCTAATTGAGTGATTTTCATGATTAAACTGGAGCCTTCTTTTGGCACTTTTATCTTACACCTATTGTCATCATCTTACTTTTCCTGAATCACCATCTGCCAATCTTATAAGTTGTTAAATGCCCACATCAACCAGATTTTACTCCTGCTAGTAATCTATTGAGTTTATATCAGAAAGCTTCCCAAAGCACTTGGTCACCTCCTCAAGGGACCTTTGGGCTAGGCAATTAGAAAGTAAAATAAAAATCTATCCACCATGACTAGCCAAGTTTAAAAGATTCCTTCATGCCTAATTTTTACATGCAAAACTAAAAGCTTCTGATTTCTTTCACACAAAAAGTTTCCGGCTTGAAATACAAAAATAAGATCTGTAAAGCCAGGTTTTCATCTGCATTTCATGACACAGTGTTCCAGTTTGAATTATTTTTTCTTTTCCATAATTTCTTATCTGCAAAATATTTTGAGTAACACATTTCTTTTCTTTCTTGTTCCCTTAAGTTAATGAATGTTTATCTTTCCATAGTCTCTACTTCTAATAAGGCTCTTTGTCCCTGCTACAAGATATGCTTCAAAATCAGCTCTCTTGTGGTTTTCCTTCTCTTAATGCACTTCAAGAATTATACGTGTTGTAACTTAATAATGCTATACTTATCTTTCTTTTTTCTTGTTTAATTTAACTGATCAAGAATAATACTTTATCTACATTGTTTTTGACTTATTTTAATGTCTATAGGTAGTCATCCCATTGCATCAGCTAAAAGCAGTTCATCCTTCATCAAGCAGAACCAATCCTGCTGAAAAATACATCCAGGTGATCTCTGCTGACAATCACGAATTTTGGTTTATGGGCTTCTTGAACTATGAAGGTGCTGTGGACTGCCTACAAGAAGCTTTGCAAGCCAACAGATTACAATCTGAATAATAGTCTGTCTATACGGTTTAGACTTTCACCCCAAATACTGAAATACATGCCATGCATCTTGTTAGAAGAGTTTATAGATTTGATAATTCATGTCTTGGAGCAGTTGATGTAAGTGTCCCGCTCCTTGCAAATTTTTGACAATTTTGTGGATGTGAATTAAATTAACTGTAGGGTTCATATCTGGATCACTTGAGGGGATCGATTAGAATAGTTTAGAAAAGTATGTGAATCTTCCTTTTTCTTGTACTCTTGCATGTAATAGAACTGGTTAACAATTAAACTTTTTGTTGACTAGGTACTGAATCTGAATGTGTCAACTTTATCCGCTTTGCTGTGCCTGAATGTTTCTTCTTTACAGCTTGGTCTAGTTCTCTGGCTTATCATCGCAATAGAATGAATACGCATGAAGCTCGGAACTGATAATTATATTTGCTCATTGTTCAGTGTTGAAATAGGGCGGAAGCTTGTTGGATTTTCAGTAAAACTTTTAAAAAGTAGGGTCAGTTTGGCGTGAGATTAAAAGAAAAAAAAAGATTGAAAAATTCATGGATGAATGAGTTTCCAATATAATTTTTAACATAAAATTTATTCATAAATTTTAGTCCATCATTTTTATCTCCATATCAAAAATACACGTAATCTTGTTTAGATGATTATATCTAGCATTTTTCATTTTAACAATACCTGAGCTCCAACTAGTTGAGACTTTGTATTTCGTATGGCGGCGATGGTTCTTGTGGTATGGCAAAGTTTCGCGTGGTGCACCAAACACCAATTTTGAAGAGGCAGTAACGGGCCATATTTTGGTGGGATTTAGGTTGGAAGAACAGGTCCATTCTTGTTTGTAATATGAGATGCATGTCTGCTGTCTACAGTTTCTAAGATTGGCTTTATATATATATATAATAACTAAATAGTGTCTGAGCTAATTCAGACGTGCCTTGACTAACTAAATTATTCATATTCATGTTAAAACTAAGAACTTAAGAAAAAATCATGTGAAAATTTGATCACTATAACCTTTTTATTTTTTGTCATCGCCTATTTATCACCTTCAATCAATTGATATTTGTTATCTACAGAGGATGCCATAATCTTTTTTTCCACAAGGCACGTTTTGGTCTAACCCGTAGACATCTTTACCATCAATCAGTGTTCAAACTCAATCTCAATGCTTCCAAGGATTGGAAATTACTTGCTGATTGAAGGCAACGATATCCATGAAGATAAATAAAAGTCGCACTCCTTCATTTTTTGTATAAACAAGTCTTTTCCCCTCTCTTTTTTATCAGTGACTAGATTCAATATACCAAAGACCTTTCAGATTTGAATGAAGGCCAATGTCCTCTAATGGTGGATAGGTCTTGTCGTGCAGCTATCTTTCATCTGACAGGTGAATAATGGAGAACAGAGTGACAGGTCTCAAAGTAAAACAAACATGTCTTAATTTTCAAGGATTATCGCATGAACTTGCGTAAACTGATTTAAAGAACATCGAAAGTGCTCTTGGAGCTGACTTGTAGATGCACCATTAACTATTAATGATTCATATAATTAGTTCACAATGTCAAAAAGATGTTTGATTGTTTGGAGGTAATTAAGAGGGAGACTTTCACTACAAAGAATCCCTCAAATTTTCTTAGTGGGTCAGTGATGAATCATTACAAACTTTTACTAACCTAATTCTTTTTCCTTTTTTTCCTTCATTAGACGCATGGCAGAAGCTTCTCAGTTCAAACCTTTTTGCTTAAATCAATAATGTTGGTGCCTTATGGCAAGAGATCATTTGCCAGCCTCTGAAGTCTTTCCCGCCCCTTACAGTAAAAAGTGTGGAAAAACCACGTCTAGGCCGGTGTTTAGGGCCTGGCAGTGCCAAAACACCTTCATTAGCAATTTATGACCTCTGCAAGTTGGGGCATATTTGGGTCATGGCCTATGGCAGAGGTGGACCATCATCTACTATGGCCTTAGATTAATTGAAGGGCCTGCAATCCATGCTTTTGCAATGGTTTTTTCTTCAACACTCCTCTCTCTGACACTGCAGGAGGTGGGGTAGGGGCACCCCATTTTGCTCTTTTGGCATCTGATAAGTGTTTTGCACCACTAATCATCGTTAGATTGATATGATTATTGAGCCTGTAATGTCTTAATCAAGGAATCCAGTTAACTGTGCATAAAGCAGGTTTAGATGACCCACTTATATCTTTCATTTGCACGCGGGAATGTCATTTCTAAAGATTACACTTTACAGTTCCGTCTTTAAGTGGAGTTAAAGCTGCAAGCGAAAAGTGAAACCAAAGCAAAGCAATTATTTTAGGGAGAGACATGTAATGGCAGCCATTTTAGCTTATGCTCAAAACTGTCCCGGAACCATAATAAAGAGAAAAATGATCTTCGGCTCCAAGTTACTCTATGAAATCAGCAGATAGAAGGTCAATTCATGAGCAGGAAAAACTCAATTCCCCATTTGTTAAAATGGGTCAACGAAATGAATGGTTACTATGTTGCTTTAGAATGGTGGTTAAGTTAATAATTTGTCATATAAATAATTAGCCTCGTGATTTCTCGGTGTTGGGACAAATTTTACCTTCTAACATCGCATCCAATACTGTGGCCCATTGTCTTTTATGATCTTCACTGATTTAACTTTAATTCATACTTTATAGACTGTAAAATAACTACTAGATATCCTCTTTTTTATCATCTCCCTGCTCTTCCTTTGTTGTTATTCTTTATATTCTTTCTCCCAGTAGTAGTAGTAGATGGAGTAAGGGAATGTATAAGCATCTTTACGATCTATGTCTACCATCTCATTCTACGTGGAACAGCAACATAGTGTTTTTGTCGTACCACAACAGTGGCCACAACCATTTAAACCAGTTATTATGGCATCGTCATACACCAAAAGTATGCAATTCCACTGTTCCATTAAATCATTGCTCTTCATCAAAGTTCTCTCATTAAATGATTCTCTAGTTTGCTTCCCTGTCAATCTAACAGGTTCGTGGCAAGTGAATTAATGTCGGTGCGCTCTATATGGACCTTAACTTGTAGGCCATTATATAATATAATAATTTATAAGTCTTATGTTATAGCCTCAGTTTGTGTCTAAACTTGCCATCATTTCTGGGCCCTTCGAAATATTTTTCTTTTATTAAGAGCACTTTTGAGTCATGGCCTGTAACCTAGCATATATTCTTATTGCCTCTTATATTTCTTTCTTGCATTTGGTGGAAGCTAGACAGCAACCTAAAGTGGATGTGCTGCGTCGTCTTCTTTTTTTCTTTTCTTTTTTTGCCTATTCGTTTTCAAAATTTGACATCTCTAGGTGCCAATTGCCAACATTGACTCCTTTTTACTCTTTTTCCCGTTTCTTTCTCTCCATGTCTTGGGGATGGGATGGGGTGAGCTCATTGCATAACCTGAGTAGTGAGTAGCTTAATTATTGTGTGTAACGTAGTTAACTTTTCTTTTGTTATTAGTTATTATAATTTTGCCATTGTAATATGTTCGTAAAGTTTAAATTTAATATAAGCTATAAAAATCATACTTTTTTATTTATTCGAATCAAAACAAAAAGTATAAACATTATCACTAAAATTATGAGTAATGACATTTATACTGTAATTCTACGTACTTACATTCATATATATTTCTGTAAATCATTAAATAACACTCTAGACATTTATACTGTTATACATACTTTACATTCATGTATGTTGAATTTCTCGTGAGTGGGTGATGTGTGAGAGAAAAATAGATAAGTGGGAGCTTAATACATTAATTGTCTCTCTCATATATTGGAGGACCTACATTGCTCCCATAGTTTGAAAAGGTTTACCTTTGCTGTCAGCCAAAATGAATTATTGATCAGGTAAAGACTTTAGAATTCTTTTAAATTATGACTTTTAACCTTTCAGGTCACGTATATATCTGAACTCAAAGAAAAATATTAAATTTCTGGATAACAATTATAAATTTTTTTCTCATTATTTTATAATATTATTTTTATATATAAATATAAATATAAATATTTAAACAAGTTATTTTTTATGTGCATCTCCAAAGCCCCATATTTGTAACTATGGTGTTGCATTGGCACAAGGGAATGGGATCCCCAGAGAGTTTAATATATCTTTTGCTGTTTATGCCACCCAGATTGACTTCACTTGGCAAACAAGCAAGAGTGTGATAGGAATAGGATTCTCTGGTTGAGGTTGATGAATGATGATGAAGTGAATATCTACAGTAGATGAAGAGAGAATCAGTTTTGTTTGATTTCATTTTCTGTTCTATCTATATAATTTTTCCATGGAAAAGGCCTGTTTTCTCTTCTCCCTTGAATTCAATTTGTTTCTGTTTTATTTCCTTTTGTTCGCTATGGAAAATCATTAAAAAAAAAAGAATAATTATACTCGTACAATCATTTGGGTAAAAAGAGAGAGAATAATATCTGTACTTGATTCGGTAAGTTTTCTCAAATAATTGGTTTGGTAAATAATGGAAAATTGATCATTAAAAATAAAAACAATTGTACGTGCACAATAATTTTGATTAAAAACTTGTAATGTTATTTTTTGATTAATTCAATCATTGATTTGATAAACAGTTAATAATCCAATAACCTTTTCGCAAAATAATTAACCCACTAACACCACTTGTCATTTAGATTATCCAAATTCAAGATATATAATTAGCGTAACTATCAAGATGAACCTAATCAAAAACTGTCATGACAAATGAATAAAATTGAAATTTGAGAAATAACAAGTTTAAGTAAATCAATTATGTATCTAGACGTACATTTTATATGATATTTGAGTCTACAGTTTATTTTTAAATACAATTGGTAATACATATGTTTTTTTTTTATATCTATCAAGTTCAAATTTAATCTAGCAATGTGATAGTTTAAAATTAGTTAGCCCTATACAATTTTTTTGATACAATACACAATAGCACTGTCAAGTAAAGACACAAGTCATATAATTTTTCTTAAAGTTATTCTAGCAATTTAAAAAAAAAGTTATTCTAGATCAAAAGACAAACCTTATTATTAAATAATCGTAAGTAATTGATTTTCTTAGTTAGGCTTACATGTTGAAGTTCATGTGAGTTGTGCATCATTAGTTCTTATTTTAAATATTTAAGGTTTTTTATACTCGTTTATTATGTATTTTAGTTTGAAGTGATATCGATCGGAGACACATAATTTCTTATGTTTTTTTTTCTACAGTTTTGCCGATTCTCCTTGTTTAACTCTTTGTATACCTCTATTAATTTATTATTTATTTGCTTCAAAATAATTTCTTCTTTCACCGATACAGATTGGTGGATTAAGTTAGAAAAGGGCCATGATAACCTTCTTTATTTTTGGGGGGATTAGTGTTTTGAAAATTAAGACCAAACCCTATTTCTTATTAGGTGATCATTAGCTTAATCCTTGCTACTCATCTCGAATAAAATAAGGGAGAGTTAATTTTATATTATTCCCTACTCTTCTATGGAGGAGTAACACATACTATATGTTGAAGAGTGATATAGACTAGTGATGAGTATTATATATGGGTCAAGTTAAATATTAGTTATTCGTTTAAGTAATTATATCAAGTTGTTCAAACCTAAGACAACACATGATTTATTTAACATCTTCAATTATCATATTAAGTTTAACTACTTTGGCATAATTTAGGTTATTGAGATGTGTCTAAGCTAGGATTTAGATAGAAATAATATATAAAAAATTTTAAAATTAAAAAAAAAAAAGAATGCATGGTCTGACTCAAAACCAACCAATTTAAACTAATTATAAGGATATGAACCCCTTTCGAGCTAATTACTATGAACCCATTGTGTATTGATCTTGAGTTAATTGACAAGTTAAATCTAAACACGACCCCTTTGCATGTTTCAAATAAATTAACCAAAAAATTTATCCAAGCACACTTGTATTAGACTCAACCGAAATAATTCAGGGTTGTGTTTGCCAGTGTTAATTTTCAGAATTGTCATCGCCAATTTTCTAATTTGCTATGTTCGCATTTATTCTTAGTAATGTAACAATGATTTTAAAAGAAAAAATTGATTAGAGAACTAAAGTAAATGTATACAAATTAAGTACAAGCACTACTACTCTTAGGGAAAGGGGAAGTCAAAGTTTAAACACAAGTGCACTCCTTCTCCTCCTTCATTCTCCAATGAAAATATTTGAAAAGGGTAATGTTTATTCTTATATGTTTGCCAAGGCATAATTGTGGTGTACATTAATGGCAAAAGCAAAGAGATAAAACACGTATAGATTATGTCGTGGGGTAAATAGGAAAAGGAAAAATAGTTTAATTTAATTTTATTAAAGTATAAAAAAATTTATATTATTATATAATTATGTATTGCTAACTTATTAAAAAAATTTGACTAAAACAATAACTATTTAAAAAATTAAATACTTTTAATGATATAATAATATGTGATTAGATGATAATATAGTAAAAACACTTTACACTTGCATAACATCAAAATTAAATCTAAAGAAAAAAAAATCTACCTCATTAAAGTAGATGAATCAAATAATAAAAAATTGAAAATTGAAAAAAAATATAAATGGAATCTAGATGAGTAAATATTTAAGATTTTAGGGACATGATGATGCAATTGTCATAAATTTACGCATGATCAATTGATTAGATGCAGTGAGGGATGGGCAAGGCTTTCGATTGCACGCAAGAACTGGTGAATAGTCACTGTGGGAATATCTTCCATTTAGGTGCAAGCTGGATGCGAATGGAGTAAGCATTTGACATTGTCAGCCCAAATATGGCAGTATATTGTTTTCTTTAGAGATTAGTCTTCACCAAGAAAATCAAATTTTCTTCCAAAAACAAAAGTAAACAAACAAACCACAGCACAGAAAGAGAGAGAGGGCCACGCTTCCCCCTCCCTACACCTACCTAGATATCCCACTTGATACACCGTTGGTGTTCCACTACCCTTTTGCTCCCCCTTAAGCCTTCTCTGCCACATGCAAACAACATCTGCATATTTCATCTTCCCTGTATCCCTTTTTCTTGAAAAGCTCATTTTACTGGTATTGTCCTTTCCCTCTCCTACTGTCTCCGCCATTTGTTAGTGTCTACTGTCTAGGGTTTTTGACAGAGGGTGTGAATTTATTTTCCAGTCCCTTCTAAGAGTTATGAGAAGAATTCAGAAATTAATCGTCACATTCGGTTATTGAATTAAAATGTACATAAGGAGAGGTGCTAAACAAAAGCAATAATGAATATTGGTAGTAGAGTTTGGACTTCGGAGAGTATATAAGGGAAGAGCCTTTACCCTGTCCCTGTGTGCTTAATGTCATGCCAAGCCAAACCACTGCTGGTGGTGGTGGGGGATGGATGGCGAAACATTAAGCAGAACATCACTCCCTTTCTTTCTGTGCATTATCTTGCAAACACACCCACGTTATCTCCTGCCACATCAAAAAGTGGTCCTAATTGTATGGTTCTGTGATGACCAGATCAGAGTCATATAAATGATGATTCTTAACTTCTCAGTGTTTTTCTAGTTTGCATCAACAGTCTACAGATATATAGGATACAAAACCCAATTTTGTGAAAAAGTTGCAGAGAGGAAAAAGAAAGAACAAGAGCGTATATATGCATGTGTCCGTGACTGTGTGTTTGAGTAGTAAGCTGTGGAATCTGATTCTGAACTATATATGCATATAATGGCTAGCTAGGTACGTATGCATTGTATCATATATATGATCTAAATAGTAGAAACAGCACAGGAAAAGCAACAAGCAAAAGCAAACAAAGGAGAGTCGTTCTGGATGGAATTGTTGGTGGGTGATTGGACCTGATGGTGGTGCGAGAAGCAAGCTGGGATCTGGGGGCCACAGTTTTCAGTGTATATGTGTGTATGTGTAGCGTTAGTACGTGAGACTGTGAGCAAGAGAGAGAGAGAGAGAAAAGCTGCAAGAGAATATAGAAATGGAAATCACGGTCGTCCCCACTCTTTTTCTCGTCTTGTCACCATCCACATTCCTTTTCCCCGCAATTCCCTCTCTCTCTCTCTCTGAGTTGCAACCTCAACGGAGAGAACTTTTTTCCCCTGATCTCTGCCCCGTTTCTTCTGAGATTCTTCAATCCCCGTTCCGTTTTAACGATGCAGTTTTATTTTCATGTCTCTGATGGAGAGAGAGAGAGAGAGAGAAGAGGGCGTTGGCGTCATGGCGTGCAAGGTTGAGAGGGGATCCATCGTCGGTTTCATTCATGGTCATGGTGATGGGGTTGGGTGACACAGACGTCAGACACAAGCGTCAGAACATAAAAAAAGTTGCTTGTTTCTCCTTCTGTCTTCTTGTATCTGCGGTTTCCCGCCAGCTGACACAATATAAAATAAATAACAATTGATGAGAATATTGTACCAAAACAACTTGTGAGAAAAGGAAACATTAACACCGAATTTATTCATAATATAAACATTAAGAATAGATTGTGCAAGTGAATATTAATTAGTGGAAAATTTTATAGTAAAGAAGATATATTTGTTTGAAAAAAATGTAAACAATAATTGTATATTTATCTAACAAATTCAAACATTCAAAATAACAAATATCAAGTGTAGCTTTTATAACTAAAAGGTGCTTGTTTATGAATTCCGTAAATCTTGAGATGCCCATACAACTCACCTATCAATTTGTTGAAGATGATGGTATTTCAATGAAAAAAATAATGATATGGTGTTTGATGATAATGATTTACTAAATCTTCATTTACTCATCACATCCTTTTCATTACTATTATATATGCCAACTCTTGTTTTTGAAATAAAAGAACTTAATTAAGAATTATTTCATGTGTGTTAATAGAGCAGTGAAGTTATTTATCTAATTATATACGTTGCATTAAAAAATTCTGTTATTTCTTAGAGATTTGATTATGATTTTTTGTGATTTTAATTAAGATTTTTTGTCTAATTTCAAAAAGTGAATTAAAAATAATACATTGACAGTATAATTATCTATATGAAATGTAAGTGCTTTGATAATAGATTTTATATATATAATAGTTTATAGATGTGAATATAGTGTGATTCTAAGTTGAGTATATATGGCTACTCGTTAATTGCAGCACCACGTCCTCTTAAATTAGAATAATAAAAAATTAAAATAAAATAAATCTGAGGCACACATACACGACAAAGAGATTAAGCACTCTGTCTGTGTGCGTGTGTCAGCACGTCCCATCAGACGTCCCTCCCTTCGTTTTGGCCGTTTTTGAAGCATCACATGATCAACTCCATCTCCTGCTTCACACCAATGCCCGCATCATCCAACCCTAACTTTTCTTCTTTTTCTTTTTCTTTTTTTCCCATGTTTTCGTTTCTTTTCATGTCAATCTTTGTTTAATTTTGCAAAATATAAAAGGTCTGATTTTACCTCGCTTGAAACACCACCACTTCAAAGCCAAGTCTTTAGAAGTATCATCATTTCGAATGATGAGAGTGGCCCTTGAATTTTCACTCTAGCTACTCTACCAGTTACACCCATGTGAATGTTTTTTGAAATAATGATTATTTATATTAGGAAATATAATGTTCCCTCAAATTATGACTTATTAGCCTTACCACATTTTTAGGAAGTATTGATATATAATTGTCGTAATTCTTCAAAAGGAATATTATATGTTTCCCTTTCACGAAAACGGCACAAAGCAACTTCATTTCCTGATGAATTAGGCATTTGGGGTTTTGTAAAAGGATTAGGACGAAGTCACCTCCCTGTTCAGCGCCGATTGTCAATTGCTGAATGCTTTATTTTTTACTTATTTCGGCTGAAGTTTATCTGACTCAGTGACTATTTTAGTATAATTAAAAATATTTTTATAAGATTTGATTTATTTAAATTATTTTATTATTTTAAAATTTAAAAATAATAATAATAAATATAATTTTTAAAAATTAAATTATAATTTTTATATTTAAAAATATAATTTAATTTTATTATATCAATACTTTTAAAGTGTATGACTTGATGACTTGATTTCATCAAATACTTTGTCATTTAAATTTATTTGTAATTAGGTTGATTTTAGCTTGGAAATATCTCTAAATATTGTTGATAGTTTTAAATGGCGTGACATAAAATAAAATTAATTTAAATAAATAAATATATATATATATAATTTAATATAATGATTAAAATTAACTAATCATCTGTCTATTTAATTAAATTAATCATAAATTGCCAAAACTATTTATCAGGACACTTGAATGTATTAAAACCACTAAAAAATAAAGTAGTGGGACCCTTCTATTAAACGACAAGGTCAAGGGATGCAGTTAAATGACATGAGCCTTTGAGGTTGATTTAATAATTATCTTCACAAAAACCCTTTTGACTATAACACACACTCTCTATCTCCATAATGCGTCCAAAACACATTATCTAGTTCTGAGTGTGGGAATATAGTATATAATTTATACATATTTAGTTTTACTTATTTTTTTTATAAAAATCATTTTTCATTAAAAAAATTTTTCTATACTATATTAATTATAATTTTTAATATAAAATAAATTGATTTGAACATATACAATAATAATATATCTTAAATTAAAAATAATAAAACCCTGGAGAAAGGACATGACGATGTTATGGGGGGCTGATTGATGGCCATTTGATGATTGATCCAAGGGCAGGGGTCGCAAGTAAGTTAGTCTTTTGGTAGTGATAACAGAGCATGGTGTGATGAGCGCCTTTTCTGCATCAATTATTGGGGGGCCATTTCCAGATTTTGATGTGATTAGACTGCCATCACTTCCTATTTCGAAAAAACACTTCATTTTTCTTATTATAAAACAAAAAATGTTATAGGAAAAGAATATAAGAGAAAAAATAATAGATAATTTATGAACTTTTTGTTTAGATGTACACTTAAATTGCTGCACTTATTTTGTAAGTTATATCTACTTATACGAATTATATAATAGATCAGTTAGTTAGTTGTTAATTAGTGATTAATTGATTAGTTAGTTATCACTATAAATAAAGTTAAATAAGTTCATTGTGAGTTAGTTAAAAATTGTAAATGGCCATAGTACTTAGAATTTATCCTTGACTTGAAGAAGGAATCCTTGTTGTATTTAAATATTGAGTGTATCATCTACCTTGGATATCCTATAATGTTATCTACTTGTATTTGATTTATAATAATTAATTACATGATGGCTAATGAGGGTTACCTCATTTAGTCAGTCTTTTATTCATATTTTACTATGACTTAAGTTAGATTCTTAGAACTAGCACTATTTAATATGTAATATTGTATCTCACATTAACTTAAGCCATGAAACTCCTTATGAATTTTGGTCATAACATATTGTGTAAATATTTAAAATGGCCTATATCAATAGTGGTTAATGTTGTATTTGATATTTAAAACATGAGACACTCTCACATAATAAACTAATCTTTTAATATGAGTCTTTCATAATATTAGATCATAACATGTTGAAAGACATGTAATATTATGTCTCATATTAATTTAAACCATAAGACCCTTGTATAAATATTTAAAATGCCCTATATCAATAGATAATTCTTTTATAGGATTTTTTTAATTTAGCATTAAATTTGAAGTATATGTCATACACATATAAAATTTACAAAGCCCTGATTCAAAAGTTTGAATTTTAGTGACATAAGCTTAATTTACTTGCTATGTCAAAAATTTAATCTTAATAAAGAACATTTTACGATAATAAATAATTTTATTACTTCCAGCGAAAGTTAAACTTACTCAAAGGTGGAGATAAATCCTAACAACTAAAAAATCTTAAATTTTTTTAACTCAAACAAAGTGTCTTAAAATATATCTTTTTAATAATATAAAAAGTAATAATCATTTTATCTCTTACTTAATCCTGCTTAAAATTCCTAACAATTAGCATGCTATATCTATAAAACAATTATATATCATTTAATATTTCAATTAATCAAATAAAAATCACTTTCGTAAGAAGTTATTACATGATATAAATGCTAAGATACGCCAATGTCAAAATGAAACGTACTAATTCAAAATTTAATCGACGTGCAACTTCTTTTGTTTTTTTTTTTTTTGGGTCAATTAATTGCAACTTATTTTGTTTTCTCCATGTCGAAACACAAACTTAATCCATAGTATTTTATCTACAGTATTTTAAAAAAAAAAATCCTTGTGGCACTATATATCTAACATGTGCCTGTCGTACGATTTTTAGAGTTATTTTTTGAATAATTATTTTATAACAAAACGATTACTGACTAATGTTAAAATTCTAAAATGAAGTAAACACTTTTTATACCAGACTGTCATACATAATTTATTCTTATTATGTAACTATCCTCATGCACAATAAAGATCCATAAAGGTTATATTGACACAAGTTTATAATGAAATTATAACTACTCTTATAACACGGTAATCATATTTTATTTGTGATTATTATATTATAAAATATGATTATTTGAAAAATAATTCAAAAGAACACAGCAATACTGTGTCACAATTGATACTTATAAATAATTTTTCGTATATGTTTTTGGCCGGTATTTATACAAAAATATACATTATTTAACTATTTAGCATTGTAACAATTGACAAACAGATGAATTGATATCTTATAAAATGTTAAATGTATTTTATAGAGTGAATTACAGAGTTAATAATCATTAATAAGAAGAAGTAATGATTTAAAATCTTACAAAATACAAACACTTGTATAAATAATGAAAAATATAAAAATTATTGTGAATACAAACCTGAGAATTTAAAGTATTATCATATCTGGAAAAAAAATGTCAAAGATGAGTGTAAATATTTTTCTGAACTAAATTGCTTAATATTGCTTTTTTTTTTTTCAATTTGAAGATTCGAAGAACATTCGCATATATTTCTTATTCATATTCTATTAGATTTTGTTTTTCATTTTATTTTCAACCATCAACAGTCTAATGCAATTAGAAGAATTTCCCTTCCACAATGTATGGGATAAAAACAAATTTTAACAATCAATCTGCGACTTTATTAAAAAAATTAATTAATCAATAATGTTATTTGTGTGTCTTTTAATATTTAATTAATCAAAATTTAATGATATTGTCAATGATGTATGGATTAATTGAGGATCCCAAAGTTGTAACCCCCAATTCTCTTTTAGCCGCTTTGGCTTCTTTTTAAATGCACACTTCATACAAAAAAAATTAAATAAAAGTGACCCAACATGCAATTATCTTAATCTTAGAACATACTTGAAACTGTGCTAATTATACCTGTTCGCATTGTGAAAAGGGACCAGAATCTACCCTTCGAAGTAAGGTCATCATGTTTGACACCCAAATGGACTTTTAAAAAATGAAACGGAACATTTGTTTATTTTTTATTTTACTTGTTTTAATATTTATATTATTTTTTAAATATAATTATAATTTTAAAATTTTATTTAATTTAAAATAATTATTTCTTACTTTTAAATTATAAGCCAGTATACTCGAATTAACACTCATTTCTAATCAAAATTAAATTAATTCATAATTACATTTATAAATTTTAATTCAAACACACAACAAATTAGTTTGATTAGTTACAAAAATTCTTACAATTTAATTTGATTTCTAAAATTGAAGATGTTAGAAAAGTATATTCCATTTGAATTTAAATGTTAAATCAAACCAAATCACATATATATCATCAACAATCCTAATTTGTTGGACACAAAGATGTGAACCATGCATGCGTGGTTGCTATAGGTTGAGGTTGAGGTTGAGGTTGAGGTTGAGGGTAGCTTGGATGCTCTTTTCCAGAGATTGGGAAAGACAGTGGCTCCTCATTTTGCAGGGTACTTTCTATGGATTGTGATGCCTCCTCTCCTTTGATTACATTCATATTTACTCGCCAGTCCTGGTTGTGGGTGTGCCTTTAGTTGGCAGAGATGCTGACCCCATAACGCCGTTCCCCCAGAAACTCGCGTCGTTTACCTACACACCCCAAAAGGCACGTCGTTTTTCTCCCAAAGTGTCCAGTCTCGGTATCCTTGGCTAATCTCACTATTCCACCTCAATTTCCTTTCTTCAAAATTTCTTGGTGGGACGATTTTCCACCTTTTTCAATTTGTTCGGCGAAACGAATAAGGTACCTGAATAGTGAGACAGTTCCCAATAATTATGTCATGAAATATTGACAGCTAAATTTCTTTTAATTTAGTTATTAAAATAGAATTCATTTAGTTACCACAAAAAAATATTCATTTCATATATTTATTTCATTTATTAATACACAACTTAATAAATTTATTTTGGTGAACAATCAAGTATAGGGCGACACTATTAATTGATGTCCTAAGGACAACTTTCTTATTCAAAATGAAAAATAATTCTTCTTTTTTGTTTTGAGACTCAAATGAATCTTCTTAAGTGAAACAAACAAAATTTAAAATATCAATTAATGTTTGAAGAAGTTATTTAGCGCATAGTCATATCGCTTAACTCACATTTAAATTACAAGATAAATAAATTTGTCAAGCTGTTAAATTGCATATTGTTATTAACGAATAAATAATACGAAATATTTTTTAACGTTTTTAATAATTAAATTTACAAAACTTTATCTGTTGTAGACTTATAGACTAAATAATAATCAAAATAAAAAGTTTTAGTTTAAAGATGTTGACGCAAAAAGCGCGTCACGCATGTCGGAGAAGACCACACGTTGCAGCAGCCTTTAATGCCGACATTTTACATTATATTTTCCTATGTAATTCTCGTGTCCCTGTCCTTCTCCTACTCCACCACACTCTACACTCTATACTTACACTCTAGTCGCACACATTCCCTCTCTTCACTCCTTTCTCTCTCAACACTAAAAAACATTAGATGTTTCTATAATAAAATAAATACATATTTTAAGAAATATATTTATTATTAATTTTAAAAAAATTAAAATAAATGTTATTTTAATAATTTAACATTAATAATGAAAATATTTTTTAAAATATACATTTAATTATGTTGCAGGATGATATAATAATTTCTCCTAAACAGTATGCAACACACAATTCAACGATGGCCAGGGTCCTGCCACCCACACCCTCACCCTGCACCCACTTGTTACCTCCTATGTGGCAACAAATACAACCCTTTCTGCTCCCCACTCATCCACGCGCACCACACGCGCCGCCCTCTGTCCCTCCGTGGGTCCCATCCAACGTCAGTTCGTTTCAGGTACGGGAATGCGTGCACTCAAGAACGCCATGAAATTGACTCGCAGGGTTTCAGTGTCTGTCATTGGCGTTTTTGGTGAAGCGCGTGGCAAATTTTATTTCGTTTCCATTTATCATTATTTTTTTTTAAGTTTTGTTTTGCCCTTTTCTCATTCGTCTTCGGCTCTTGCTCCTGCAGCTACCAGTGCCGAGTACAACTGTACCCACCCGGTGAAAATGATCACGGTTAAATAAATTTACGTATTCACCTGCGATGGGTGAAAATTACCGAGGTGACTGGATATAGCCGGTGGAAGGTGAGGGAGGACTGAGAGATTAGGGAGGCTTGAAAATACAGAGAACGCCAAAAGTATATGAGGGAATGAATCCCTTTGGACAAAGCTCGACGAGAAAGGGAGGAGAGAGAGTGTGTGTGTGAATGAGAGAGAGTGAGAGTCCCTTCTTCGTTTTCTTTTCTAGGCTTGCTGCTTCTTCGGCTTAATTGCCAAAAACCCAGCACGATTTCGCGTTCAAGTTGCGATTTTGATTAACGAGGGAGATTCCACGGAGGAAGAGATGGAATTTGAGGATCAAGAGGAGCAAGAGGAAGAGTTGTGTATGGCGGCAGCGAGTTACGACTCGCTGGGCAACCCGTCCCGGGTGAAAATGCCGAGCTCGGGGGGTGCCGGAGAAGCGATGATGGTGGCTCAGCCTATGAGGAACAACAGCAAGGCGAGGTACAGGGAGTGCCTCAAGAACCACGCAGTGAGCATCGGAGGTCACGCGCTCGATGGCTGCGGGGAGTTCATGGCAGCGGGAACTGAAGGCACCCTCGACGCTCTCAAATGCGCCGCTTGTGACTGCCACCGCAATTTCCACCGTAAAGAGACGGACACAACGTTCGGTGTCGGAGCCGGAGACCCGTATTTGTTGACCCACCATCCCATCACCCCACCACCACCACCACCACCCGCCGCAGTTCGCAGCGTATTATCGGACGCCGGCGGGGTACTTACACGTGGGGCAGCAGAGAGGGTCGACGCTGGCGTTGCCGTCGATCTCGGGGGCAGGTGGCGGAGGTTGTGGGACCCAGAGCACGAGGGATGATCAAGAGGACGTTTCGAACCCAAGTGCAGGAGGAGGACGAGGAGGGTCGAAGAAGAGGTTCAGGACCAAGTTCACGCAGGAACAGAAGGACAAAATGCTGGATTTAGCGGAGAGGTTGGGTTGGAGGATTCAGAAGCACGACGAGGCTGCGGTCCAGGAGTTCTGTAACGAGACTGGGTTGAAGCGTCACGTTCTTAAGGTTTGGATGCATAACAACAAGCACACTCTGGGTAAGAAGCCCTAGAAAAAAATGAGAATTTTTTCTCTGGTGTGCGTCTCTCTCTCCCTCTATCCTTCTGTATATCTACAATAGTGCTCTGCATCAAGGGTTCAAAGGATCCACTTCCATCCTTCTCTTTCTCTCCATTTCTGAGCTGAAAGTAACGTATATTGGTTAAGTACGGGTCGAAGATGATGTTGGAAGGTCGGAAATTGCGTTACTGACTGTCCGAGAAGTCTACTACTAGCTCAGGATCTTAGGGTTTCTTTCTCTTTATTCTTCTTCTTCCCCTTCTCCTTCTCATTTTCTAAATATGGGGGAAAAGAGTGGGCTGTCTTCGGTATTCCTTTTGGTTGTGCTAGTGTTTGAACATGGAGGTAAGCTTTCACTCGAATTAGAGCAGATTATTGTCGGTGAACTAATTTAATTTCATTTCAGTGCCGAAATCAGTCTTTGATTATCAGTTTTCTTATCGTACATGTTCTAGTATAAACATTTTGCTGTAAGAGTTTTCAACAATGGTTGCTGTGGCTATTGCTACAACGGTGGCAATGGAGGGTGAATGCATCTGCAACATTTTCGCGTTGATGATATCAGCTAGAGAGAGGAGGATTTGGTTTGTAGTTCAGGTTCATGATCATGATGACGAAGCTAAGAATAGATGACCTTCAGTTTTTTTTTTTTTTGGTCTATTCTGATAATCTATCCTAAGACAGTTTGTTGGAAGCAGGAACTTTCTCGGTACCATCAATGCGCTCTCACCTGCATTTTCCGTTTTTCATGTCTTTCTATACGTCTTTGCTTGTCTCTGGGTCTTTTACTTCTTCAGCTAACAGCAAACTTTTTCAGTTTTCAGCTCCTCCCCACCCACTGAAAAAAGTGAGGGAATTCTTCTTCCCAGTGGCTGCATTGACCATCTCCATCATGCATTTTCTTTTATTTATTTCAATTTTTCAGAATCTTAGTATTTTTTCCCCTAATTCCTTATTCTCATTAGCTTTGTTAATTTTCTTTTTCTATTATATGGTATCCGAACCATTTTAATTTATATAAATGAATTAATAAAAAATATATTATATTATATGTTGGTCTAGTTGCCATGTGTTTGTTATATATCCCTTATATAGGGCATTACTTATTTGACGGTGTAGAATCTAAACTTTGAATTTCTTCACTATTTTCCCAAATCAGAAATTAACAATATATCATATAACACACTTTCATAACCTGTTATGTTCAATCAATCATGGAGGAGGTTGAACCGGGACCAGATGTTTGTTTGTATTAGTCAATGGGTTTTTCATCATGACCTTGGTGAGGAAAGGGACTGTTCTAATGTTTTATTTTATAGCATGTGAGTTCTATAAAATTTAAGAAGTAATGCTTATGTTTTCTTTTGGGGAAGAAAAATTAGCAGACTCAAATCCAGATATGGGCTTCATTCACATTGGAGAAATAATTCAATTTTGAATGATTCCAAGCTTGGTCTGATGGTTGCATTTTTCTCCCTCCTTTCTTTCTATCTCTGTTTTTTCCCCTTCGAAATTAATATTTCCCATTGTTTTGACCAAGCTTCCCTTCCTAAATTAACAAGCAAGCTATGTGCACATAGATGTTCTAGTACTATAGGGACACAACTTTTTTCTGCAGCTCTTCAACTACTACCATTGATGGGTTTTCAGACACTTGGGGGAGAATCTATTAGGATCCCTAGAATCTCTGTTGTGTCCGTTCCCTATCTCCTGTAAAATCATGGTTCAACTTGTTGAATTTAAATTCTGATAAGGGGGAGTACTTAATAAACTTATACACACACACACACTAGCTAGTTAATGAAGGTAACTGGCTTATTGCTGGTTTTATGGCTCAGCTTTAATGTGCATGCTAAAGGGGGGACCTGGTTGATTATTTGGGGTAAGATGGAGAAACGTGCTTTGGAACTTTTCCTAATTCCACTCTAGCTAGGGGTTCTGATGTTTCTAGTGTAGTAGCAGGATATGCTTTTGTGGACAACTTGCTTCTTAAGGAGTCCAAAGCTTTGCCTATTACCAAGTCACCTTTAAGATGCTTTGCTTGTTTTGAGGGGGACTCCAGCATCAGTTAAAGCTGCGTGCCTCATCTGTGGTCCACTATGTAATGGAATCATTGGTGCAAGCTTAGGCTGATCAGACAGTTAAAAAGGACTACATACCCTTATCCCTCCTACAAACGTGTTTATGACTTAATGGGTATTGTCTATATGCTCCCTTCTTCCATTGAAGAACATGATTTCTCACTCTATATATCTCTTTCAAAACCAGCAATCGGGTCAAATCAGCGCATTCTTACTCTATAACTCTCAGTAAAAGCTATGCCTTATTTATGTCATGTTGAAGTAGTAGACAGCCTTGGTGCAATTGTGCTTTTAATACGAACATGAAAACATAGTGACTGCATGTGTTCATTAACTAAGCTGCGTAAAATCATTGCATAATTTCTTCCAGCCAACCAGTTGTATAACCGTGAAAAAGTACCTAAATAAATCACTTGACGACATGGCATGTTTAAAATCTAGAACAAAATTTATGTAGGCGTATAGATATCCATTTAGTTACCACAATCAAACAGGTAGAAGAAAATTGGCTAACACCCTGGAGTGAAATTTGAGTTTAAATTAAACCTAATAAAGCAAAAACTAGTGGTCTCGATCATATTCCACCATGAGGGTTAGTTTATGAGATTCACCTCTTAGTCTGTGAAACTGGAAATCATGAAGCTTTTTACCCTCTGGTGCAGTTCGGCGCGCTGTTACTATGCACTTTTCGTTTAGGAGATTCTTGTAAACACCATTAGACGCGCAGAATTAGAATGAGGAGAGAGGGAAATCATTTGCTATGACGCCAGAAGAAATTTGGATCAAGGAGATGAAAATGAGGATTTTTTTTTTCATTATCAAGTACGCGTTAAAACTTAAAACTAAATTGTTAATGATCTTATAGACTATGTACCCAATCTTAAAGTTTAACTTCAAAAGAGAATTTATAAATATATTTGGTGCAAATACTACATGACAAAAGAGAGAATACGTTAGAAATAAATTAAATCTCCCTTGATGGTTGATTGGTTGTTGGCAAAGAGTGATTCATTAAGTTTCTTTTGGTACCAAAAGTTAATTAAATTTATAATACACACAATTTTTCTTATAGTAAAAGCATATATTTTTCGGTCAGTTTTTACATCAACCAAAACTAGGTTTCTCTTCAGATAATTTTAAGGGTACATTTTTACGTCGGCTTGGTGTATTAAAAAAAATTAATCTATTAAATGTTGGCTCAAAGTTCAAACTGGAGTAATTAAGATAGAAAGCACATTTCTTAATCACTAGCTCAATCTACTGAGTTCATGATTTCTCTTCTATATATACAAAAAGCAGACGAAAAAGAAAAGACAGAAGTTCACCGAACAATTGCATATATATTTTGAATGAAACAACTGATTGAAAACATATTGTAAAATATAGTAGTAAAGGATGTTATCTTGACGAGATTAAAAAAGACTAGAAGGTGTGCCTTCTTGAACAACAATTTTTCTTGTTTTGTATTTTTATATTATTTGTGAATATGATTTAAGTGAACTTGGTGTTATTAATAAAAGGAATATATACTTTTATCCATAGTGCATATTTACACTTCTTTAGATTATACAGTTCACAGAAAATTGTTCGGCCTATTATTCTTTGGTTCAAGAAGAAATGAGAGAAAATAAGAACCTATATTATTGATTAAGATGACAGCTTGGGTTATTTAACATAGAATATCATTTCTTCTACCGTAATAAAAACTTACAGAAACTTATATCGATCGGCCACTTGTGAGGTTCAAACCAACCAAAGTTGTGTGATTTTTTTTGTTCTACTTGGTTGCTTTGATTCCAGTTATTTTCAAGAAAATAGAAGTTTAATGTATTAAGGAAAATGGTGAAGAAAATTATAAGAAAAAAAGCTGCAGAAACTGCAGAATCTTTTCTTCTCCATGAGAGTCAACTGAAAGGTGCAGGGAAGACAGAAGAGGAGGGGCCCTGAAATAGATTCGTTTGGATTACGAACTTTTTCCAAAGCAAAATTGAGGATTCGAAAGGGAAAAAGGGGAAAGTTTCCAAGGAACTTGGCTTTGTCACCTTAGCTTGTGTCCCTTTTGGAGAATGCCTGCTGGGCTGGCTGGCTCACCATGGCCATTACCAACTGGAGGGAGCTGACCTTCAAATTTGCCGTCCCTACTGGTTCCCAATATCCAAACAATGACATTGAGCTTTCACAATGATTCCAAGAGCAATATTTCGGGACGCCATTGGCCCACAAAGTCAGAACAATATTACTCAAATCTTTTTTTTTTCTTTTAAATATCAGAAGCCTCCTGCTGGTAATTAGAATCTCAGCTTCCAAACACAACTTTCCCCTCCCTTTTTCTTTCTGAGGTTGGGCTTTCTTGACGCTATCATGGGCCAAGAAAATTTATGACAATGACCTTCATGGATTTTGGTACACAAGATGCTTCAGAGTGTGGTCCAGTGTTCGTCCAGGTTGTTCCATATCTGAGCCCATGCCCCTTGCCACTGCATTTTTGTTCCAAAGTCACGTGCACATATAGCATTATTGCATGTTGCTTATAAGACAATAGCAATCTCTAATGCGATATATCCTTTATGGTCGAAGTGTACCTATTTAAGAGGAGAAAGTTTATAATAAAGAATATTTCATTTATTTATTGTTTCGTACAGTAGGAATATGAGTCTCATCGAGGTGATTTGACTAATCATTAAGGTGATGGCAACCTAACTATTTTGGTTAGTTAAGAACAAGTCCTTTATCCTTATGACGAGGATCAATGAGAAAATTATTCTTATTATATAGAGTTAAACACTTTTAAAATAATTTTTTTACATAAATTTAAAATATTTTAATAAAATTTAATTTATTTAAATTATTTTATAAATTTAATCTTTTTGAATCAAAAATAATAATAATATAATATTTTTTTTAAAATGTAACTATCAAAATTTAGACCGTAGTCCTCATGAAGTAATTTATAAAAAAAGAATTATCCTACAAATAACTTCATTTTCACCTTATACTTGTTAATACTATCTTTAACTTGAGCATCAAAATGTTATTACAAGTACTATCTCATTATTTGTTGAAGCATCCGATCACCATATTCTACACACATTTTTTTACATAACATTCCACCCTCAACGATAATTGAAAGTAAAATACAATTTATTTATATTTGTATTTTCTAAATTTTAATTTTTATATAAAAAATCAAGTAATAATGAATAAAAAATAAAAAAATAATTTCATTCTATTTTTATTTTTCTTCTAATATTTCACCTACCTAATTTTCGTTTCATCAATTAAACACACACCCAGGTGTATTTCGATCTCATTCACCTGACCCAACCTCTATCGTTGTTCATCCAATATTAAGTCAGATGAACTAAAGAAACAATAGAGCGACTTGCGTCTCGCGTCTAACATCACTGCCAAGAAGTTAATGTTTTGGGTTGAACAATTTGATATATTGTTAACATATAATTAGGAATTAATAATATATACAGTGTCAGTCAATGAGAATTTACTATATGATGATAGTGCAACATTTTTATACGCTTTATACATGTTATTTTATATAAGTTTCATAAACTCTTACTAAAACAATATCAAATTAAATTGAGTTTTTAAAAGTCTGGCCGTCATGTTTAAGTCAAATTTAATATAATTAATCAATGGACATGTTCAAGCAATTGGAAGTGAAATACATGCACACCCAAAAGCAACGACGCGTTGACACTTTTTGTAACTTTTCAGGTCTATTTGGCCCAAATTAAGATTAACTCGAAATGTTTGAGATTAATTACTTTTTGTTCCATGACGAAACTGCAAATTTTGTCTCTTCATTTATAAATCAAAATTGATTATACTGGAAGAGCAAAAGTTAACTATATTCTTGTTGCTTTATTGCACAAATTTAATTTTTCCAAATTCACGAATTTGGATTATGTTATTTTCTCTAAAAATATAATGTTGTCATTTTTTTCAAAAAGAAAAACACAAAATGACTCATTCGCAGAATCTATCAGTTTTTCTGTTGGAATTGGATAATTGTTTGTGTCTTACTCTTTTTAAAGAGCATGCTCAAAAGAAGGATAATTAAAACCCAAAAACTACGCATTAGACGTGAATTGTGATGCAAATTTAATAGAACTTTTATTTGTGATGCAATGTTAACAGCATTTTTATTCGAGTTTTTGACTAACATATTATAACAAGGGTCCTGTTGGCTGATGGTGGCACAAATATTTGTGAAATGATCGAACTCTACACAAGTAATAAATAATGATAGTTCTATTGTGTAAAAAAAAAAATTATATTTTCTCTCAAAATATCTCATTGTTATGTTCCCAAAAAAAATATTATATGTGCATTAGAGTATCAGTGTCTGGAAGGGATTCAAAATTTTCTGTCCTATCTCCTAATCCCCAATCAAGATTGACTACGGAGGAATTTAAAATTGAGATTAAGCAATTTTCAAGGAGTTCTAGTACTACCGTTCTCAGTCAAAATTCTTGTAGTTTATTTTGTAGTGAATCTTGGCAGTTTGAGAAAATAAAGAAAGAAAAGCCTATATTTTGAGGGAAGCAACATAAAGGCGAAAAAACCAAAAACAGAAGAGCTTTATTCTTCCCAGAGATATCACATTCATTTTATTCCTCTATTTCTTAATTTACAACAACTTCATGCCAAGGTTCTGAAAACCGGACCGGACCGGCGGTTCGACCGGTCGGACCGGGAACCGGTTCCTTCACAGGTTCGGGCGGCTTTCCAAAACCGGTGAGGTCAAAAACCGGTCAAAAAACGATGAACCGGTCCAAATCAGTTGAACCGTCCAAACCGGTACCGGTCCGTACGGTTACCGGTTCTGAACCTTTTTTTTTTGGAACTTCTATAAGCAAAACGACGTCGTTTTGCTCTTGATTTTACAAAAAAAAAAAAAGAAAAACAGCGTCGTTTTGACCCGGAGGGATTGAACACAGCGAGGGCAGGAAGCTGAAGATGATTTGGGCAAGAGGGATAGCATAAAAGGGAGCATAACATAACAGAGCAGAACAAGGGGTGAGTAGCAGAGGAAGGCGAAGACTAAGAGGAAATGTGGGGTGTAGAAAAGGGTATCCATTGTTCCAGATGCGTCACTGCCGCCATAGAAGGTGGCATGGGCGGTCTGCCAGGGGCCTATCGCTGTAAACTCCGGGGATTCGAGCACTGGTTGCGGGAGACCAAAAATGCAATGCAGAGGAAAACCCATTCCAGCCATGGCAAAAGAGAGAGAGAGAGAATATGGAAAAGTGGGTGGGTGTGTAGAAGAAAGAGAGAATGGAAGAGTGGTGAGTTGTGTAGAAGAAAGAGAGAATGGGCTGCGTAGAAGAGAGAGAGAGAGAGAGAGAGAATGGAAGAGTGGGTGGCTGTGTTGGTTCGATGGGAAGCGTGAAAAAGCAGAAAAGGTGTGGGGGGTGGGTGAAAAAGGTAAGGGGGTTACTTACGGAGGGAGGGAAAGGAATGGGGGGAATCAGGTGAGGGACCTGCTTTGCTTGCACACAGATATTTTTATCTGTTATTTTATTTTTGAGTTTTTTTAATAATTAAATTGGTTTAATTTTTTTTTAAAATTAATTTTAATCTTGTAAATTTATTAATTTAATTTTTAAGAAAAATTTTAGACAGTATATATTTTATATTATTTATATTATATTTTTTTTATTTATTTATTAGTATATAAATAATTATAAATATATATTTAATTACATTCCGGTTTCGACCACGGTTTCGACCACGGTTCGACCATTGAACCTTAAATCAGTACCTCGACCGGTTCAGTGACCGGTTCGGTTTTCAGAACATTGCTTCATGCCTTCAATCCACCTGCTGCACTATTCGGTATTGGCGAAAATCACTTCAAACTTCAAACACTTAAAACGGTACTATTATACTATTATTTTACAAACAAACCCAAAGAAAATTCACAAACCAAGGCAACCTTTAAATCTTGCAACCCAATTGAAGTAGCTTGTGGTTCACATTTGCATTCCGTTTTTCTTGCCCAGAAGAACTTGCACTCTTTCCCCTGGCACTGTAAAATTTACAGTCCGAATAAAGTTTAGTTCCAGCGCTTAGCATTCTACCCTTCTGCTTTGAGCTGCCATTTGATTTGTTCACAGGAACTGGGCCTGAACCTGCCCGCAGACTCTTCATCCAATCAAACTTCTTCGCACTAAAACCAGGCACTTCTTTCACATTTTCTGGTACAGAAGTGCGTGGACGACCCCTTTCAGCTGTTTCTCGGTTAACCTCTTTAATTTCAATTTTAGTCCCCCCTTCCATTCTTATGCTTATGTTCACCTCAGAAAGTGCTTTGCTTCGGTTATATACTTGATTGCCGCATTCAGATGCTTCTTTCACATTTTTCTCCTTCCGTTGCTGGTAAATCCGGTGCAGTCGAAGAGCAAGACGGTATATACCTTCCTTGATCTCTTCCTCTAAATCCCTTTCAATCTCCATTTCAAGCTCACCCCGTATCTTCAACTCCTCTGCTGAAACAGGGACTCCGAGAATATTGTTGTTCCGCACCTGACGCTCCCTTGTGCGGTTTTCAGTTGCATTCACCTGCAGTTCAGCAACGGCATCATGAAAAAACATGCTAAATCCATGCTCCAGTTAATTCAAGTATATTATATATATACATATATATATATATATGTAAGTTTTTGAAACTAGAAAGAAACTTTTTGCGAGTCCAGCGTTGAAGTGAGCCAAGTATTGCTGTCAGAGTCAAAATCTGAGTAGTTCTGTGATAAATCTGCAACGCAAAACCCACAAAGAATTTTGTCATCAAAGCTTTAAAATTTGAGAGAAAAAAAAAAGGACCCAGATTTGAATAGAATCTAATCAACGAACCTAGAATCTCTGCCTTGGTGTATTTTCCTTGCCGATCCATGTTTATAGCCGGTACTTGGTGCTTAGTGCTTACACTTGGACCAGCAGCATCTAATATGCAGAATTTATATACCAGAACGATGATTTGGACTGGCTGAGATGGGACCTGTGACAATGTGTAAGGAAGGGGACACCACATGAGGTGCTTAGAGAAGTGATGACAGTTGCAGACGTTATTTCAGTTGTCTCGTACAAATTTAGGCGCCAAATTGCTCTGACTGAATTAGTGTGTGATTTGGCCGTGCATGAACAATAACGAGGAGAAGACGATTTTCCGAAATTAAAAAATTCTGCTTTACGTGGAAGGAATAAGGCTAGTTGGGTTGCACTTAAAGCACAATCAATAATGGGGTGCAATACCCACATGTTTGACGTGTCTCCCATTGATGGATACCCTTCCCTCGAGTCATTAATTAGGGTTAGTTGAACGGAATCTATTCAGCCATTAGCTTCGATTGTTTTGGCTTCTTCTATTATGAAAATCAATACATTTTATTTAATTATTTTATTTTTACACCTCAATTTTATATTTAAAAAAATTACTTTTTCTTTCTTTAAGAAGTATATGAATAAAATGTAAAAATAACATTTTTACATTTTATTGAAACTGTATATGTAAAAAAAAATGAAGTCCAACTCATAATATAAAATTATAAGTAATATTTTCCTTTAATGAAGATTTAACATGTTATTGAAACCTCGGCTCCTATTGATTAGCTTTTACTTTTCATGGAGTCGTCTTCAAAATTGGTTTACTTCTTGGCCTATTCACAAAAAAAAAAAAAGGAACCTCAGGCCTCTGGCCCCGATAATTCACAAAAAAAAAAGAAAAAACCTCAAAAGAGGTAGAGTAAAACATTTATAACTATAAAATGTAAAAATGAAAATGGACCAAATCACAAAATTTTTTTTCCAGGTGCTTTAGCGAGATAGAGCCGTTATTTTTATGAAAAAAAAAATGAACTTTTATAGATATTTCTCTCGTTTTTGTCTAGCTAGGTCTTTGTCTATTCATCTGATATCTTAAACATGTCATTAATTAACATCTGAATTAATAATTTTGAGTAACCTATTTTTATTATTATTTAAAAAATTAAATTTTTTGTCTTTATTAAAATATTTCATACCTTTTAAATGTAAGACTAATTATATTTGAGGTATTGAAATTGCTCCGGTTACATTTATGTGAAAGTTTAAACTTTTAATATTACAAATATTTTCAAATCACTTAACTTTAATTTGTTTATCATTTAAACTGTAACTTATTAATAAAAAAAAATGTAATTAACAAGGCATGTGAAGCAATACGTAAGGAAAATTACTTCCACTTTTTCTCATATGTATTGAACTAAAATTACACAAACATCTATTTTTTTTAAAAAAAATTATAGATATTTTGTAAGAGATATTTCTTTTAAGAAAGATTTATGTCAAGTTTTAAAATTAAAGGTGGTTATTTATATAATCTTTTAAAAAGATATACATAAGGATTAAGGACGAAAGGAAAATAACACCATCCCAGTTAAAAAAAAAAAAAAAAACACCGTAAGTGAATTAACTTGACACCGCCTAGTCTACCCAACATATCGGTTGGCCAAGCATAGGCTTAGGTGGGCCAACTCTTTAATTATGGGCTAATAATCATAAGCCCGAGCTCAATTCTTGCAAACTGGCGAGTTAAACAAGCCAATTTACAAATTAGGTTAATTTTTTTAAATCAGCATTTTTAAAGTAAAATAAAAATTTAAAATTTTGTATTTTATAAATTAATGATAAAAAATTCATATGATATATATATATATATATATATATATATATATATATATATTAAAAAATTCACTCCTTTAAGTTCGCTTGGCTTCTTTTTATATTTTCTCACTCTTTCATCTTTTGATTAGGAGTATTCATATACTGTGTTTGACTTGACCCGAACCCAATATGATATTTTGATCAGGTCAATTTTTGTAGCTTAAACACGATCTTATAACTCAAATAAACCTGATCATATTTAGGTATGTGCATAACTCAACTAGAACTGGGTTGGCCTAGAATTTTAACATATTCTAAATTTTTACATATATAACTAGTCAATTAAGTTATAAAATTTTAGTATTTAAAAATAAAAAACTTATAAAGCAAGATTTTTAATGTTTATGTGATAACATATTAATATTTGTATTAATTTTAAGAATAAATAAAATCAACTGGAGAAGAAAATCTCAAAAAATATAAAATAATATTTAAAAAATAAAATATTAAGTAATATTGAACTAGATTGGGTCAACTTAAAAATATATTAGATTCATTTTTTTGAATTTGAACCCAACTCGACTTTTCATTAAAACTGGATATTACCTAACTTAAATAGTTTAAGTTTAAGCTGAATTATTGAGTCATATTAAATCATGTCTGTCTTTACCTTTAATGTTTCTTTTCAGTTTTTCCCTTAAAATCATTATCTAACGGAGCCAAGAAACTTACTGGCTGTACTAGTTTATCAACTAAAAATTTTCTCTTGAATATTTTAATTGTAACTTTTTAAAAAGATTAATAAAATAATTTAAACTCGCATAAACAATTATCACAGTGATTTAAAAAAAACAAAGAATTCTCCACATCTCCCCGTCTGCGTATGATCAGTTGACTGGTTGATGCTTCAAGAGGCAGCTCACTTTATGGGCTTTGTTCAACAACTTTGCCATACGAAGTACCTTCCAATGTTGTGTCTTCCTAAGTGGGGTTGGTAGGTGCGGACTCAACCCCGCGCATGGCTGCTTTCGTCAACCAATGGCCGAAACAAAAATTGAAAGGTGTTTTGTTGGATTAGTGCCTTGTGCTACGTCACGTGACAATAATTAGCACGCATGTATCCATATCAGGCTATCAGCTTATAACCAAGCAGCGAAAATGCGAATCTGATCCTGAGATTCTCTGGTTGGAAAAAATGTCTCCTACACATTTAGCCACGTACGGTAAATTACAGCAGAAAAATACAAACAAATTGAGTGCTCTTATTACAACACTATGGAGTTGTTTATATGCATTAGAAACATTTATTAAAGAGGCCAAGAATTGTTGTTTTGAGTATTTCGTCATTTATCAGTAATTGTGGTACTTGTTTTATATTTTTGACACAGTGTTTGTGCTTTTTCATAGGAGATCGAAATGAATGAAACAAAAAAAAAATCATTTATAATTTTTTATTAATTTGGAAGGATTTTGTTATGGTAGTCGAGGTGAATAAATATTTTAATGAGATTACAGATTATAAATTTGAGTTGTGATAACAAATACTTAATAGAAAAATAAATTTTATTATTTATTTATTTATCTTCTTCTTCTTCTATTATCTTCTATTATAAAAGAACTTGTTCCTTTTGGTCTCTACTTTTTTATTTTTAAAATTCTCTATCTATTAATTATTTAATTATTTATTTAAAAATTAATTTAAAAATGATTAAATTAAAATCGTTCACATTTTATTATAGTTATAGAATTCGTTTGAACGTGCTTTTTTTGATAATTTTTTTATAAAAAAAGTACTTTTGTCATTTTTAGAATATTTTGTACTTTTCTTAGAAATTAAATTTTTGTAATTTAAAAAAAATTTCATAACATAAAAAAGCTATTTAAACTAAAAAAAAATACTTCTTAAATATTACATCCAAACATAAAAATCTTTTACTTTTTTAAAAAGATTTTTTAAAAAAAGAGCTTTTTTAAAAACTCATTTAAATAAGCTCATAATATCATATACAATATAATTATCTTTTTTATCTTTGCTAAGAAGGTTAATATTTTAAATATTTTGAAATATTTTATTTCTATTTTTATATAAGATAATTATTTTGAAGACTTATTTTTTTTTAATTTTTTACATATTATTAATTTTTAAAATAAAAAAAATAATAGAATAAAGATAAAAAATACAAATTGACGAGCACTTTTCAATATGCTTGTACCGTTATAAAGAAAATTTAAAGCTTCCGTCAATGTGCTCGTACTATTATAAAAGAAAATTTTCTATTTGAGCACCCGTCAATGCACACGCACCATTACAAAAGAAATTTAAAGTTTCGTCAATACACTCGTATCATTATAAAAGAAAATTTTCTATTTAATCTCTTAGTTTCTTAAGCTCAAAAACGTATTAATAAACAATTAAATACAATTAAAAAATAAATGAAACTATAAATGTAAATATATTTTTGATAATCACACTTTGCAATTATAATTAGTTACAAAAACTACTTATTTTTAGAGAGAGTTATCTTCTTTTATATTAGTAACATTTTTATATATTTTTTAATTAATTTATAAATTATAATAAAAGATAATTATATAAATTGAAATTTAAAAAAAAAACGTATTGACTATCAAGAAGTAGTAAAGATAAGTCCGATTTTATCATATCTTGTGCTTATTATCTAATAGGAATATTAGTACTAATAGGACATATATTTTTTGATCAAGAGCAAGTGTACTCAAGCAGAAATTGCGTATGGATTAAATTGAAAGATTATCTGGATAAATTGGCTCTTGATAACAAGGTTGGCATTAGGAAACCCACTAGCTAAGAATCTCTTATAACCTTTTTCTTTTGAGTACAAATCCGAAAGAAAAGAACAAACAGACGCTGGGAAAACTGGAAATTATCATTTGGGGCAAGATAAAGGAAGTAAGAATTTGCTTGTATGCTGGAAAGGTGAAGATTCTACAGTAAAAAACAAGGGCCGGCACCATAGTATAGCACATAGTACACACAAGGGTAATGCCAATTTCCCATTACAATTACAAAGGTTGTCTTGTTTCGTGTCAGCGCAAAGAACCCGCTACTCCTGAGCCGTGGAAGGTGAAACTCGAAAGCTTTTCAAGAAGGTTGTCCTCGGTTTTATAAGTCAGATCCAAACTCCTAAACCCCACTCGCTTGTCTCTCTCTTTGTCCTCTCCCCTCTCCCCTCTCCCCTCGTTTCCTCCGATCCTTCTTTTCCTGCATTCCCTCCACGCCCTTGATCACTCTCTGGGGTCTTGGATTCTCCACACACTGACCCATCGCCCAGAAATTCCTGTTCGATGGGTACCATCTCGCATGTGATCAGCCCCGTCCTCACTCTTCCAAGCCTAACTTCTACCCGCTCCTATGGATTCTCCCACTACAATCCTCGTCTCCAGACATTGATACCCAGCAGAGTTGCCAGGAAAGTTCGCATCTTTGCGGAGCTTAAGAGCCAAAGCTGCAGTCCCAAGTCCACCACCAGGATTGATTTCAGTGACCCTGATTGGAAAACCAAGTTCCAGGAGGACTTCGAGGCCCGTTTCCGTCTTCCTCACATTACTGACATCTTTGAAGATGTCGCTCCTATTCCTTCTACGTTTTGTCTCAAAATGAGGTTGGTTGGTCTTTGTTTCGTGTAAACTTATTGTGTGGGTGCATTAACATTGGAATCTATGTTCTTTGTTGATGGGTTTTGTCTGGAAAATTGTTTCTTTTTTGTTGCGTCTGTAACAGAACTCCGATAACCGGAGATATTCCCGTTAATTACCCTTCGGATGAGGAATGGCATGGCTACATTAATAACAATGACAGAGTGCTTCTTAAGGTATGCTTTATTCATCCTTAATATTGCTTGAACTTAAATTGATTGGGGACTGGTAGTTCAATAGCTGTTACCACTGTTTTCCTGTTGTCTGTTGATACTGTTTTTTGGTGCAATTTTATTGTATTCATGTGTCATCATTTTTTGTGTTTTTGGTTTCCTTCTTGTCATCATGTTGTATTTTCTTTAGCCATAAATTTGGGGCTTTTGTTGTTGCTTTCACTAATTTTGAATCAAATAGTTTTCTATGTGGGCACATATTAATACTATTTGACTAGCATGAATTGACACCTTAAGTTGGAATGTGCTGCCTGGTTAGTTGATTGAAAAACTGTCTCCCTCTGTCATCAACAGCCATGTTTATTCCCATATTTAGGCCAATCTTTGTCTTGTAAGTGAAAACAGTTTTCTCATTTTTCACTTATCCTTGCATTGGTATGTCTTCTGTAAATACAATCGAACTGCAGTGAAATGCTAGTGTTGGATATTGATTGATGCTCTCATTCAATTAAGTTTTAAAAACATGTGATGGCATTGCTGAATGTTAATTTTCTGTTTTCTTTCATCTTTCAGACTATATACTATTCATCACCTGCATCTGCTGGTGCTGAGTGCATTGATCCTGGATGTAATTGGGTGGAACAATGGTAAAGTATTTGACTGATTATGCAAATGCCAGTCAAATAAATTTTATTGTTGCTATATTAAAAATAATGGTGCATGTTATTTTATTGGAACTAGGAAGGTATATTTGAAAATTGAAATTAGTGCTGGACATGGATGTAATTGTTCAATAAGTGGCATTAAAAATACTTTCTCAAACTAAAATGTTTCTTAAACAATTTCTTTCTTGTACTAAATTTAAGAGGAATGTTAGGCCTTTGAGAATTCAATACCCCTTCCTAGCAAGATATCAGACCCATGATTTTGATGATTAAATCCTTATTATATGTCAACCAATTACCATTGAATTTAGTCTTAACTATACAGCTGATCATTTAACCTGCAATGTTTTTTCGTAACTTTTGGCGGATATTGTATACATCCCTTCTCTGTGTCTGAATTTTGGCATTGTTGATTACTGTAAAGATATCTCAAACAAAGATGATATTGGCAAGGTTTCCTGTTATCAGTGTATAAAACGAAGTGGCTCTCTTTTGATATGTTGGAAGGCAATTTTGAGATCTGCCTGTGTCACAAATGCATAGATCCCATTTTGGTGTTTAATAGTGACAGAGAGAAATAATAGAACTTAGCATTGATGCATTGCAAGTCTGATGCACAATTTGTTAACAATCAAATAAGAGGTTCCAAAACATTAACAAATTTGTTGGACAGTTGGATGTGAATATCACAATCACCTTATTGCTTCTATTCTTGAGGGGGAGAGAAAGAAAGATTGAGACAGAGATGTTACTGGAATTTTTATTATGAACAATATTTATTATTATTTTTTCTTCTGGGTTACCAAATAGTTATTTTACTTATAATTTCTAGCTTCAATATCTTTTCAAGTATTCTTGATGTATATAATGTTGTTTCTAAGATTAGCATATGTGGTAAAAGGTTCTGAAATCTTTTTAGGGTTCATAGAGCTGGGCCTCGGGAAAAGATATACTTTAAACCAGAAGAAGTAAAGGCAGCAATTGTTACTTGTGGAGGGCTCTGCCCTGGTCTTAATGATGTCATCAGACAGGTTAGTTTGTGATCACATTGCTTTTCATATAGCTTTGACTTTTTCTTGAGAAAAGAGTGAAGCTTAGCAGGTGCTCTGGAAGTTAAGGCAGCAAAAAAGTTATTAGAGAAATGTAACATTTTAATTTGCCTTAACTAAGTTTTCTGGGCAGTAAAATGCTTGACCTGAAATATATTCTTTGCTATCATTTAACTGTGTTAAATATGCTATAAGCATCCCCCCGCCCCTAGCATTTAGGTTTACAATTGTCAATTTTTTCAAATTATATAGTTTATGATGTTCCTAGTTTGGCTTCCTTTGTAAACGTAGTTCTACTTATTCTGGTCAATAATTTATTTCTTGATGTTTGATTTAATATTGAATGCTGCAGATTGTAATCACACTTGAAATCTATGGTGTAAAAAAGATTGTGGGGATTCCTTTTGGTTATCGTGGATTTTCTGACAAAGATTTGACAGAAGTGCCAGTAATCTCATGCTACTCTCCTAGTTGATTTTGGTTTAAACATCACTAAATATCTACTCTAAGTCTATAGACCATCAGTTCTTCTCACTAATGACTCTTAACTATACTGGGTTTTCATTTTCAGCTATCAAGGAAAGTGGTTCAGAATATTCATCTTTCTGGTGGAAGCCTGTTGGGAGTTTCACGTGGAGGACCTGGAGTTAGTGAAATTGTGGACAGTTTGGAGGTGGTTGATTGATCCATTCTATTGACAAGCTAATTAATGATTTTACTGAGGGGATTTTTCAATACTGGGTGCTATATTTTCTGTGAACCATATTGTGTGATATGCATATTATTGATTTCAGGAAAGAGGGATCAACATGCTTTTTGTGTTGGGTGGAAATGGCACACATGCTGGTGCAAATGCAATTCACAATGAGGTTGTTAATTCTTTTGCCTTGGATTGATTGATTGCATTCAATTTGGATCATTTTGTGATACATGATGACTTTTTTTATGAGGAAATCATATCTTGGAAACAGACTGTTCATTGAAATTCATAGAAAAGTTTATTTTCAATCTTGTTTGACTTACTGTTCCTCTTTTTTTCTAATTACTCAGTGTTAACATTAAACTGTATGCCGTGTGACATTGAAGGATCTTCACTTATATTTTACAGACTGTTCTAATTTCTAAGCTTGTCCTGCAATTTTGTGAGTGTTTATCTAATGAATTAAGATTGTTTCCCTTCAGTGCTGGAAAAGACAGCTTAAGGTAGCTGTAATTGGAGTGCCTAAAACTATAGACAATGATATTCTGTTGATGGACAAAACTTTTGGCTTTGATACTGCGGTTGAAGAAGCACAAAGAGCAATAAATTCTGCATATATTGAGGTAAATTACTTAAAATACTTTGACTCAATCCAGTAATGGTTTTGAGTTAATCCATATTAAAATATTTACATCTCTTCCCTCATCTTTTATTAGGCACATAGTGCATATCATGGAATTGGGATTGTGAAATTGATGGGTCGTAGCAGCGGATTCATAGCAATGCATGCATCCCTGGCTAGTGGACAGATTGACATATGTCTAATTCCTGAGGTATATATGATAAAAATTGGTTGGATCTCTCTTTCTTTGTCATACTGAAAAACTGATATGAGTTTTCCCCGTGGTTCTTAGGTACCTTTCAATTTACATGGACCTCATGGAGTTTTGAGTCATCTCAAGTACCTTTTAGAAACAAAGGGATCAGCTGTAATCTGTGTGGCAGAGGGAGCTGGACAGGTGATTTAGATTATGTAATCATTTTCACATATAGTTTAACAAGATTTGCATTATTAAATTTTTTCTCTTATGTTATGGCTTGTCAAGACCAATACAAAAATAAGTAGTACTGAAATTTCTTTTGAAGACTGTTACACATTCGGACATAGAAACTTAAACTTGTTAACTGATTCTTGATGCAGAATTTACTTCAAAAGACTAATGCTACTGATGCTTCTGGGAATGTTGTTTTTGGAGACATTGGTGTATATACTCAACAAGAGGTTTGTTATTACTTGTTTATGGTGCTTACAATAATCTAAAATGGGTTGATACTTGATGAAAAAATGTATATCTATTGTTTAATTTGATATAGATAGTTTAAATGTATAAAAAAAATGAAGAAAGAAAATCTAAGCTGGCTAGACTTATTATAAAAAAAGAAATGGGACACTAGCCGTATATATGTGGAATACCTCAATTTATAATTTCTCCACACACTTAGCAATTAGTATTTTAAAATATCAATCTATGCATATATTTGGGAACTCACTGTTGTGTCAATTTTATTTGTAGATTTGGTTTCTGACTGTAGTAAAACTGAATTTTTTTTTCATAAATATTCATATTAAATTTGAATCCTTTCTCTCTCCTTTAAGAATTGAAATCCTTGAAATGAAGGCACCTGCTGTCTGTAGAGAGAGAGAGAGAGAGAGAGAGAGAGAGAGAGAGGGGAGGAATAGTTGACCTAAAAATAAAAATTCAAACATTTCAAGTCAATGGTGACATAGTTACGATTGCCCAAGAAACACTGGCAACGTAATATCTTTCCAGTTGTCTATTATTACTATGTATATGTCCAGAGTGTTCATGCTACGCATTGAAACTTTAATTTTTTGCTTCCTCTTTTCTAGTGAAAAAGATGATGGTAAGTTGGTGACTATTTAAAATTTATTTCAGAAAAAGCAGCTCTATGCTCTTCTAAGCATAATTTTTGGAAAAAAAATGGGAAAAAAGTTTCCTCACAAACATATCTTGTTGTCAAAGCTTAGATACTGTGAGTTAATAAAATAGCTTATGATAAAGTTTTTTCTTTTCCTACATCCTGACTAGTATTGATTTGGCCCCAAAAGA
Organism: Castanospermum australe; assembly: GCA_019955255.1. Taxonomy (NCBI): domain Eukaryota; kingdom Viridiplantae; phylum Streptophyta; class Magnoliopsida; order Fabales; family Fabaceae; genus Castanospermum; species Castanospermum australe. The sequence goes on from NSJW01000184.1 coordinate 368,883, forward strand.
ATGGCTAATGCATGTGTGTTTTTGAAATGAGTAGGCATAAAGTAGTATTGAGTCTCACAGTTATGATCTCGAGCTGCTTTCCTACTCTTATTTCTGTTAAAATAAGTAAAATTCAACTGCATTTGTTGAGGTCTAACGCCTAGCATCATGTTTAACTATGGTTTCTGGTGCATATTGTTGTATGCCTAACAATATGAATATTGCATTGAGTTCTTTTTGTAATGTAGACAGCTTCCTTCATTTTAAATTTTTTGAACTCTTGTATTTTATACCAACAACTGTTATATTTCAGACGAAAAAATATTTCAAGGAGATTGGTGTTCATGCTGATGTGAAATATATTGATCCAACATACATGATCCGTGCCTGCCGAGCAAATGCAGCAGATGGAATTTTATGCACTGTACTTGGACAAAATGCTGTTAGTCTATCTCCCTCTCTGTCTTTGCCTATTGGTGCATATGTATGCTTTCAGTTTATATTCTTGGTTCAAGCAGTTTATCCGTCTTTTATTCTCATCAACACTTGATTGCTACACTATCCATGTCAAGCACTTCTAGATTATATTTATGCTTCAATTATAAGCATTGAGAATTTGATCTCAATCTAAGTTACTATTGGTCTACTTTCTTTCAGAGAAAGATATGTAAATATTAATGATATGGCAGAATATATGAAGTTTCATTCCCATAAAATGCGGAAAATAAGACTCCAAATAAGAGAGGGATTGAGTCACATACCCCTGAAATCAGTTTTTCTCCGATCATCTTTATCTGATTCTTTGTCCTCCATGTGTTTGCCGTTTTACAGGCTAATGTGTGTGTTTCTGAGATCATGCCATTGAACCAAGAGAACCGTGCTGTGTACTTCTGTTAGCTTAATTTGCATTATAGACCAATTTTTTCTTGTAATCATTCCCAACCCAACCCTTGATGAGTTTGAGGTTCCTATGAAAAGCAAATAACCTTGATATATTTCCTACTTATTTCACTATGCCAGTATAATTTGCCCCTCTTTCTACTTTCTAGTTTTCACCAATACGGATAATTTTCTTTCCTATTTATTTGCAATTGAATTGGTAATATTGTATATCTGACTACCCTTGTCATTCTGATTGCAACTATATCAAAGGCATTAGAGTTGAAATTTGGGTGTCTGTTTGGGAACGTGATGTTTTTATTTTGATTCATTCCTTATTGATGTTTCAACTCCGGAGGTTCAGCTTTTAAGCCGTAATCATCATAGAAAAGTTCTAAAATTTTGTACTGCACCTTCCATGGGTTCCATTGGAATTTGCCACTCCATGTTGTGTGACTCAAGCTTGTTTAGTTTCGCAATTAGATTTGGTAGACTAAGGAATAGTTTCTTGAGTAAGCTTAACTAGGTTCTAATTCTATTTATCCATTCTCCTTGAACCCCATGCCTACTACATCCATTTGGCGCTTTCTCTAGTTCCGATTATTTTTTAGATATGACCTTGAATATAAATACAATTCCTCCGGCACACATTACAAACTTGTGTCTCAGAAGATATACAATTCTATTACTGTATATTTGATATTGATTCATAGCTTTTGCATTGCAGGTTCATGGTGCATTTGCTGGATATAGTGGCATTACAGTAGGCATATGTAACACTCACTATGCTTACTTTCCCATCCCCGAGGTAATATCTCATCCCAGGTTGGTGGACCCTAACAGTCGAATGTGGCATCGTTGCTTAACTTCGACAGGCCAGCCTGACTTCATTTGAAAATTTTCCCTTTTTAATATATTCAAGAGGCTTGAAAATTCAGGCTTCCAAAGAGTATATCGTAGGAAGATAGCTTCAAAATATTTCTGGTCAATCTACCCAACATAGATATGTGGAAATAATACAAAGGATGGCATTTCCTCCTTATTCGAAAAATTGGTTATGTATGTATAGCATGGCAATTTCATAGTCCTGCCAATTGCATTCAAAATAAAATCCGAGAGGAAACACCAAGCATTTTTTGCTTGATTTTGATAGATTTGTGACATTTGTTGTAACGGATATTAAGTTCCAAATTTAATGAGAGTACATGGAAGATTAATTGTTGCTTCTGTGTTTGGAATTCATGCCTCAGTTACTAGATTGCCCGTTCATATTTGGAGTCCTGGGGATAAATTTCGTGGTTAAATTACCGAGTTATTTGCAGATTATTTTAAGAATCCCAGTTGGAAGTCTATTGAACATGTATGTCAAATTCTGGTGCCAATAATCAAATTAAGTACTCTTCGTCTTTTGTTTCTGTTTATATATGGTGGCTGGAATCTCCAAAAAAGAATGTATGGTGGCTGGTTCCATTCCTTCTAAATTACGATGGTAGTATGGTAACTTTATTTAAAAGCAGTCATGGGCATTAGAGTTGGACTTAGAGGTTAACCGTTGCTTCCCTACATTAATCTCTTTGTATATTGGTTCGAAGAATAAGAGGAACAACGGGAATGTGAAATAAAATCAGAACGTGTCATGAAGATGACATCTATTTTCGTAATCCATTGTTGTTCCTCTCTGTATCTTGTTGAAGCATTTGTACTTCTAGCTTTGCTGGAAGTCACTATTATTATTTTTGTACTTTTAGCTTTGCTGGAAGTCGCTGTTATTCTTTTTACTTTAAGCCATGTTAAAGGAATTATAGGTTGGTTAAAATATGTTGATAATAGTATGTTTAAGTGCATGTTTCCTAACATTAATTTTAAGAATTTTTTTTTAATATTTTTAATAAAATTTTAATTATAAGTTATTTTAATTACAAAATAAGTTAATCTAATCATATTAAATATGTTCGTAATGAGCAAGTACAATGAAGTCCAGATAAAACATCTCATTCTCTATTAAGATTAGTGTACGTTTTGTATGATAGAAAGAAAGAAAATAAAATAAAAATAAAAATAAGAGTAAAAATAAAAATAAAATAAATATTTTAGAAATGAAAAGAATAGCATTTGAAATGGGTATTTTCTTTTTAATTTTTTTATCAAACAAGCATTCTTATTTCTATTTTATTCTTTTTTATTTTATTATACCAAACGAGTGGCAAAAGACAAAAGCAATGTAATGGTTTTTTAGCCTTATTTAGAAGACATTTATGAATTTTGCTACATAATAGTTATCTATCTTTAGTTTCACCTTCTACTTGTTTTACATTAGTCAAAGACAGGCTTCAGTCAAAGATAAAAAAGTGAGAGCGAATGTACCCTCTAGAACATATATTTGGCCAAAGAAAAGAACCTAAAGCACTTTTCTGGCAAGGAGAATCAACCCTGGTCAGCCCTAGTCATCTTTTATACGTTCATCGATCCTTTTCTATTTTTCTTTATTTTTTTTATTTCTCTACCAAAAACTAGTTCCATCTTTTGTGCCTTTTGAAGAGTCAAAGCTCTCAAAACTCCATCTATAATTAACAAGCTGGACTGGTAGATTCCTGCATGCCATAATCAGGAAGCATCTGCTGCATGTGTAACATTTTTAAAACAAGGGCATTCATTGGTCTTTATGAGTAGACAAATAAATGGGGTTCTATATCTCTGATGCTTGCTGATCTATGTCTGGTCACCCCTTTTAGCCTTTTACCCATCTCCCATTTCTTTCACGGTTCCATATATACCATTCTAAAAGAAAAATGAAGGAAAGATACAAAAAACAAAAAAAAAAATTCTGTCTTGGGTCTCGCATTGGTTTGTGAATACCTTGCCCCTGCGAGAAAGCAAAGTTTCATCAGCCAGTGATACCATGCTACCAGCACCATGGCTAGTTTTGCATCTTAAAAAAAAAGCTCTATCTTCTGCACCACCCAAGAACTCAAGAAATGCAAGGTAATAAAGTAAATGGCTTCAGTAGCTTGACCATGTCCAAGTGTGTGCACGAGAGAGAGACCCAGGAGAGGAGGGCACTTAAAACCTTCGTCACTGCATTCACTCAGGGCTGTGAAATTTTCACCAACCTTGGTCAGTATGGCAGTGGCATTGACCATGGCTCGGGTCCCCACTACTTAACACTGCACATAAATACACATGCATTATGCATAGACTGAGTGAGACTCACAAGAGAGGCCACATAACTGACCTGAGCAAAAAGGGTAGAGAATTATTCTCGTTACAAGTTTTGTCTCCCCAACCTTCTTTTTTTCCTTTACAAAACTCCAAATTTTTGTAATTTCATGATTTTCATCGTTAAATTTAAATTAATTAATATTTTATATAAATATATAGCCCGTCTTCAATTAACTTGTCAGACAATAACAAATATCACAATTTTCATTAATGGAAAAACAAATATATTTATTAATTATATTCAATTTTCACCATCGTATTAAAATTTTTATTTTTATTTTTATATATATTTTAATTGAAATATACCTCTTAATAAATGTAATACAATTTACATAATTTTTTATACTCATTTAATCTAAATAAAATTATACTATGCATCTATATTTTTTATTTATAAAATTACAAAAATATTTAATATTTTTGTACGATTTATATGTATATATAATTTTATTTATTTAGGGAGTCACCTTAACTTTATTTTTTCCTGCGAAGACACACAAGAGGGCTTTGCTGCGGATACGAGAGGGGCTACATAATGTTGATATGTATTCTCAGAGTAGCACCATTTTGTGAAAATATAATATATGGCATAGAAAATAATTATAATTTTTTTTAAATATTAAAATTTTAATATTATATAATAAAATAAATGAAGTTTTTATAAAATTTGTTATTATATTGAAAGATTTTATCGTGCATATTATATTTATAAATTTATATTAATTTAAAATAATTTTTTACTCCATAAAAATATATTAAAAATTAAATTATAATATATTTTTAAAAAAATAAAAATATTAATAATTTGCTTATACGTTTATTGTTATTTAAGTTAAAAAATCAGCACGAAAAATTTATATAACAATTAGTCATATTTCAATTATTAGATTGATCAAAGCTATTTTAATATAAAATAATTAGGTAATGTGAATGCTTTAAAATTCATACCAATATCAATTTCCAATCTCAAACTTGGAGCTACAATCCAGTTGCCATCTTCTCCTCTAAAAAAGAATTGTATGTCTGAGTCTTTTGGCATATCAAATGCAAGATTTTTTTTTTAAAGAATTATTAGTTTATTATAGTCAAGTGACTTTGAAAATGTTGGGATGAGATAAGAAGGAATAAGAGTCAGTGAGAATACGAATGAAGTAAAAAATGTATTTGTTAGCAAATATGAAAAAAATGATTATTCCCTTTAAATTGAAATAAATGATTATCTTATTTCTCAAATAATAATTTTAATTACTATTATATTTTATGCCTTTTATAAAAATATCATTTGTCACAATCATTCACTATTCCGACCATCATTACTACTATGTAAAGATATTATTATCATTAAGCTACTTCTTTGTACCAAAAAAAATCGTTAAGTTACTTCTTTTCTATTCTTACCTCAATGACAAGATATCAAACATTAAAATGAATAGAATAATATTATTTTCAAATCATACCTAACTTTATAAGATAAATGATAATTTTATTATACATATTAGCATTTTGAGAGGCATTTATGTGTCTCTTAATTTGTAATTTTTTTAATTTTTGATTATATAAATATTTTTTAAATTAATTATAATTTTATTATAATTATAAATTAATTATTTAAATAAATATATTTTTCTTAAAAGTAGAATATGTGTAAAAGTAATTATAAGAATGTGATTAATGTAAAAAAAATAATTTCTTGTATTTGAAAGCAAATGAAACTGTAAAGCATGGTTATTCAAAAAAATATTTGTGTTTATATTTTTATTCTTTTTTTATTTGTATTTAATTAGTTAGTAAAAACTTTTTAGAAATAGAAAAAATTAGACAAAAAAAAAGGAGAACCCCTGTATAATAGTAAGTATAGATGAATATTTTTACCAAAATAATAACTCTTAAATACTTGAAATGTAGAAATTTCTTTATTTATTATAATGATTATGTCCGCATACATTTATCTCCCTCTCTTATTTAAATATTTGCACATCTTATGTGATTGGAAAAAAAAATGTCCGTACACCAAACGATCAAACATTTAATCCAGTCGTTTTTCATTTGAATATATTTGGTTTGATCAGACTATGAAGTTACGTTTTACTTTAGTTTTTTATGAAAATAATAGTTAATTTTTTTAATTTTAATAAAATTACATTTATATATATTTTTTATTTTAAAACTATTTATTTGCTATGTTTATTTTTACGCGTACAAGAAATTGCATTGAAAGAATACTTGTTTGAAAATTTCTATAATATCTAAAAATCAATATGATTTTATTGAACCTAAATGATGTTCAACATTTTTTTGTATGATAATTGTATTTATAGATTAACTTTTGAGTAAAATTTATTTTTAATCATTGAAAGATATATTATTTATTAATTTTATTTTTTAATAATTAATTTTATCAATTTAGTCTATTAAATTTCAAGTCATTTATAAGTTTTATTATTTTATTTATTTTAATTTTATTAATTTAATTTATCAAAAAGACTAAATTATTAAGAATTTAAAATTTAAAGAATTAAATTAAAAAAATTAATTTTTAAGAGATAAAGTTAATAAATAATATAAATAATATATTTTTAAAAGACCAAAAACATATTTTACTCTTAATTTTTACATTAATTGACACTGAATAATTTTAAGAACGTATTAGGTACAACTCGGTTAACCCTTAAGTTGCTTCAACATAATTTGCCCCAATTGAAGTGTCTTACTCTCCGTGCGCATTTTTTTTTTTTAGCAGTGCACTCATACTCCGATGTGGTGTTTTGTTTCGTCTTGTCTTCGACCGTGAAGCTTAATACTAAAAATGTTGACTGGTCAATAACTCAAAACAAAAGCCAGTGGGCCATACCCTATGTTCCCCCCACATCATTTTCCAATCCCAGTATGCACCAAAGACGAATTTTGGGATTCCTGTGTAGGAGAAAGTTTTGGATAGGCACTGCCTATCAGTTTATTTTTAATATTTTATTAAATGATTGATATATGTATAATTACTGATTTATATTATTAAATTTTAATTAAAATTATACAGTTTATATAGTTTAATATTAACTTATTTTCTCTCTTAAATTATAATATTTATTTTAATTATTCTCTTTAGTTTTTATTTTTATTTCATCTTTCATCTCTTTTTTCTCTCTCATCACGTCACTCTCTCCTTTCAAAATTATCTCTCTTTTTCTTCTTTTCTTATTTTTAATCACATGCACTAAAGCAATATTTATGGGAAAAAACAGAGCAATATCTATGGGGAAAAAAAAAAGCAACGAAAAAAAAAAAGCAATAGGTTGCAGTGGTTGCAGTGAAGCTCTCAAAGTCCCATTAAATTTTATCAATAGAAGCAGCAGAATATCTATGAAAACAAAAAAAAAAAAAGCAATGGGTTGCAGATTACGTCGTTGTGGGATTACAGTGAAATAGGATTCAAAATGATAATGGGATTGGGGTGTGAAGTTACTGGATAGTATAACTAAACTGAATAAATAAAATATAATATAAAATGCTGACCTTGACATCATCTAAGAGTGGAATTCCATTCACCTAGGTTAGTGAAAGTGAATAAAATTGTTGGTGTTTTCAGCAGAGTTTCATCGTTGAAGATAGGAGAGAGAATGTCTTTTCAATTTTCTTTTTTGTTTATAATAAATTAAATTAATAAAATTTATTAATTTAAGTTTGTATTTATGATTCTATCAGAAAATTAAAAAAAGTTATTAAAAAAAATAAGCTAAGAATCAAGCTGTATAAGTTATATAGCTTCAATTAAAATTTAATAACGTAGACCACTAATTGTATAAATGTCAATCATTTAGTAGAGTGTTTAAAAATAAATTGATAGATAATACCTACTTAATAATTTATCCATGTGTAGATCTTGGTCGCAAATACCGACAATGACCAAACAAACTATTGAGTAATCTCTTTGGTTGCGTTAAATTCTTGTATACATAGCACCAAATCAACCAAATTATGACGTGCGGTTCACAAAATCTTGGAACAATCCCTCCCTTAGTTGCTAATGAAAAAAGAAAAAAAAATATTTTGAATTAACTTATTTCATACTCAAAATAAATTCTTAGAAGAATCCAAACATTTCGTTTTTGGAATCACAGTTTTTTTTCTTCTTTGAATTGGCCGAGACATTTTCATGCTTTTTCCTTCAATATTCAGAAACAACCCAGAAAAATAAAAAGAATTTCGCTCTATATATTCATTCTCTTTCCCAACGATGAAAAGTTAGGACATAGAAAACAATAATAGCTTTTTCTCTCCAAATACCATTTTCATACTTGCGACTTGACATGCTGTGCCTCGACAACATCGTTTCATCAAAATTTTCTCTACCTCCTTAGTATTTGCAGCTGTTTCTGTAATCTGATTATAAGCAACTAGCAACACTTCCTGTTCATGCTAGAAGTATGAGGCTGCTCAAATTCCTATCTTATTCATCCAAAACACACTCTGTCGTTGAGAGTGTTTCCAAGGGCCTCCAAGACCACACTAAACTCCCATTCAACCAAACTAAATGAACTTTGGCGAAGGAGGAAAATTCACATTTCATGACTTGGAAGTCCCATCAGAAGGTCCCTCTGATTTGCTCCTCTTGGTATTTGGACTATTATGGGAAGAATTTGGGCATGACCCAACTGTTAATTTATCGCTTTTAGAGCTCAAGCATGCAGCATCCAGCACCCCAACAGGGCTTTGGGGCACAAATGGAGCAGAGTTACTGCCCAAATTTGCAGACACATTGATCAAGGATAAATCTCTGATCAGTTCAAGACATTTCAGAACTCTCTCCTGCAAAATGAAAATCCCCAAAATTCAAAAATTAGAGCAATTCACACAGGAAAGGTGAATATCAAAAACCAATTATCAATTCTCCAAGGGCAAAATCAAAAGCAAATATGTCCTCGCCCACTGTTTGTTTTGTGGGAACCACCACCTCACCTTCTCTACAATGAAGAAACAAGTTATAGCCTTATCAATCTCTTTTGGTTGCAATTCCCTTGAAACAGAAATTGCCACTGCTGCAGCAATTTCAGAAGGCCTGAATTCCAATAAGTCAATGCCTGCATCGATTTCCCATAGAGCACTGCTCAAACTCATCACTCCTCAAGAACAACAGAGTACAAAAAGACTAAATATTCAGAGTAATGAGAATACCTCTGATTATGCTAAGGATGAGCTGTACTGATCTCGAAATGGATGACTTTGATGGATGCTGCTCACAAGTGATTTTAATGAGGAAGTAGTCTATGAAGGAACAAGGAGTTAAAGCTTGCATTTTCCATCTCAATGTGCTTAATACCAGTAGTTCCATTCTTTGAATGGTTTTAGCTTCAAATACAAACTTTGGTTCTCCAACCTGCCCATACCAATATCAGAAGATTAGAGGGAGATATACATAACAAAAGCATGTTTAACAATCTTAGAAGATTATATGATTCTACTATACCTGTAAATCTACAGATTGAGGCACTTTAGTCTCCTCCATTTTAGCTGCAATTGACAAGCAAGCTACAGCTAACAATTGTATGGCCCAACTTTTCCCTCTCTAAACATACCAAGAGAAGAGGCCAGAAACACCAATTAATTAGACAGTAAAAATGAGATCACACAGACATAAACCAGGTAAAACATAAGTATGCTTGTAGATATTCGATCTTACTGGTAATTCATATACTGATAGGAAGCGATCCAAGTAGTTTACAGATAGACAAAAGCTCAAGGGTCCAAAATCATAATAGGCATGAGCCTGTTGATCACATTATACAAAGTAAAAGTCACTAACGGAATTAGCCAATTAAAAGATAGTGACTTTCATCATACAGTTTCAACCAGAAACGAGGCGAAACATGAATCAAAATTCAAATAGAACGGGGAGAGCAGAACATCAACAAGTTGCTGCAAAACCAGTCGAGGAATTGATAATAGTACCACTACTCCATTACCAACTTGGAAGTTTATAAAATAGAGGAAAACCCAAAAAATTCACTGCAAAAGCCAATTGAAATCCAATAAGAATGCCAGACATTGTAAAGAAACTGATATTAGAAGAAAAAAAAATCAGGCCACAACGTAAAAATGACTCTTTTCAATGACAAAAATCCCATTAGAAGCACTTGAACCACCGAGGTAAGAATCCATATAAATTAGCAACAAATCTTAAAAGGGAATTTATGTTTCCTTTTCATTTAATGAAAGGGGAACTAGGGGCAAAGGAATTGTCAATGAATCAAACAAGCAAAAACCAACAACCCCCATTTGAGAAACTTAATAACCAACCTTCCAAATCCAATCAAGAGCCTCCCTCCTAACACTCAAATCCAAGTCCCCACTACGAAGCCTCTTGAGGTAATCATCCCTGGGCAAATGTTCTCTCTCTCTCTCAATCATAAGTTTGACCCTTTCTTCACTCTGTTCCAGAAAACACACGAAGGATTCTGATCCATGGCTGTCCAAACTACGACATTGATGGTCAGCGTTAAGGTTTTGGTGGTTCCAGGAAGGGGAAATTCCAGACCCATCTACAGCATTACATTCGAAATCATCAAAGCAGGTACTGTTGTTCTCGGAACACAGAAGGTAGGAGGTGGCACGGTTGAAGCTGTCTGCCATTGAAAGACCTTAAAAGGCTAGAAAACCCAATGGAACCTCATCAAATTAGTGTTTGCAAAGGATGGATTAAAAGAAGAAAACTTTACGAAGCACTTTGTGATAAAATGATAAACCCATAAGATACTGTGAGTATGTTTGGACACATTTATTTTTTTAAAAAAATATTTTTATTTTAAAAAAATATTTTTATATATTTTTTAATATGTTTGAATATAATTTTAAAAAAAGAAGTTAAAAAAATTTTATTTATTACTTTTTTAAAAACTAGTGATATTTGACTTTAAAAAAAAAAAAAAAAATAATTTTTAATATAATTTTGATAATAAAAATAGCCTTTACTTTTATAAAAAAAATTACATTTCATATCTTCTTTAGGTAGTCCTGTGAAATGTATTTTAAATAACGTAACTTTTAACCATTGTATTATAATATTTTAAACTGAATTCTAACATCAATAATCATATCACTTAAAGAAAGTAAAATAGAACAACATTAGTAACATGTTGTTAAGCCTTTCGATACATAATTAGACATGTTTTTATTGTCTCACGTCTTATTTTTCATGACACTGTTATCCTAACATATTTAAAAACTACATTGTTGCTATTATGCTAATTAATTTAATCATATCTTATATATCATAACTCATTATATTTTGTATTTGAATATCTTTTTTAATAATTTTAATATAAATAAAATATATTTTTTTATCAAAATAAATTTAAAAGTATTTCTATTATTTGAAATAATTTTTTAAATATTATATTTAAATGTAAAATTATTTTTTGTTTAAAAAAAGATCTACTAAAAATAAATATATAAAAAATAATTTTTTTTATAAATTTATCCCAACGAACCGTATATAAGCATGTGATGTAGAGAGGAGGATGGAGAGGGAGAGTGGTGAAAGGGGCGAGCTTTATGTAGGAAGCGGATCTATGCTTTTGGGGTAAAAGGAGAAAGATTGGGGAAGAAAGCTTTTGGGGGATACCAAACCCAAAAGAAATAAATTAAAACACCAAAAAGATTTTGGTGGTTTCAATTTACAAAACAAATAGTGGTATAATTTTCTTAAAATTGGAAATTCCAATCAACAAAAGAATGTACTAAAAGAAAATATATGAATTCTTTTTTTGGGCCAACATTTTTCTTGTTAATTTTTTTAATTTTACATTTTTATTAAAAATAAATAAATGCTCTCTAATTGTCATTCCTTATTTTTTGTATTACTTAAAATTAGTTATTTAGATATAAGTCAGATAGTAAAGATAAATTAAAGTTATGGTTAACATTTGCATAAAATTTCATATATTGTCACTGTATGAGTACTTATCCTCTAATATCATATTTAAGTAGTTTAAATCATGTTATTCATCTGAAGTAATAATAATTAATTCAATTATTTAGTAAAAAATAATCAAATACTAAAGTGTGAGCAATAATATTGACAAACTATAGTGAGTAATAGTGCTTTATTTATGCTTAATTATTTCATAATACAGCTCAACTATTGGTGATAATCGTTCGACTGATGGTTTATTTGTTTTAGATAGGTTTCAACGCCACGTAACATTTGAAAAAAGGAGATCTATTGTTCCTTTTAGGAAATGCTGTTGGAATGTGTGTGAAATTAAATTACAACCACACAATTTTCATTTAAATATCAAACAAACAGGTTATAAGTTGGCAACAATTTACGTTTTATATATGCATATAATCAACCCTTTGAACTAACAAGCTAGAGCACTATAGGTCTCTACTCGAGCTACTAATTGAAGGTAACATCTCAAAAGATAAATAAACAAATAAATTGAAGGTTACGTCACATTGGTGAAAAATTCTTGTCAAGTGATGCACAAAATGAATCAAAGCATGCATATAATACAAAAAGCTATTTCGTGCAATCATATTAATTTTATTGTAAAATATGTATCATTAGATGTATTATTTTTATATGAATCAAGAATTTTCTTATAAAGTTTGACTCATTTAAATTGTTTTATAGACTTAATTTTTACGAATTGAAAATGATAATGGTATAACTTTTTTCATAAAATATAACTTTTAAAAATAAAATTATAATTTTTATATTTAAAAATATAACTCATTTTTACTATATCAATGTTTCATAAGTTGTATCATTATATTACACTCGCAATATGTAAGAATCTTTCCTCTCTAACTATTCTCTTTATTTATGTAATTTTGAGTTTCTTTCTCACATAACACTTCACTTATTAGATTATTGATTGAAGTCTTTAATGTTCAGGCTCTCCTTTATCGTCTTTGACCCTGTTCTGCCATGACACATGACCGAAGGAGCAACCAACCTATGCCCATGAACCATGGGACTTTGATCAAGGACCTAACAAACACGACAATACAAATTAATAATGATAATGATAAAGACATTTGTTAATTATGCTCAATGCGAACCTTGGTGGTATCAATACCAATAACCATTTCTATCAGGAATATCTTATTTCTTTTGAGTGTGTTTTTGCTCTGAAAACAATGGCTAAGTTCGAACTTATATAGCATATCACCATTGATGATGTAAGTTATAACTATATATGTTTTCTTTTTTTCTCGGTTGTAACTATACATGTTCATTCCAAGCGAGGTTGCATTTTTAATTTTTAATAATATAAAACAAAGTTGCGATATATGGGCCTATCAGTTTTGCATTTCACTCCCTCTAATTATCCTAATTTCCATTAGTGACTATTGGTTTTAGGGGCAATCACATCCTTAAGCAAAATCAAAGTGCTCACTTTTATTTTAATTTTCTTATGAATAATTATAATTTCAAATTTTTTTTAAAGTAAATCGGTGGAGCCAAATCCCTCAATTTTTATAGCGGTTAGTAGAATGAAAAGAGGTTTAACCCAAATAGAAATAAATCAAGAAATTAAATTTATATTTTATTTGATATTTTGAGTAAAGGTCATAATCAAGGGAAATTAGTTTATTTCTTTTTTGGTGACAAAAAAGTTAAGAGAAATGGGAGATTATATCGTATTAAGATTCAAGACATGTCACAAATTTGTAATACTTACTCTCAAATGCTAATGAGAATGGCTAATAGTAAAAATCAAACCTAAGTCTTATAAGTGAAATGATTCGATTTATTAGTTGAACAAATCTCAATGGCAAAATTAGTTTAATTCTAATAAAGTTAAATTGGTATAATCTTAATAATTAGTATGGAAGTTGAATTGAGACTTCATTTACAAAGTGATTTTTATAAGTACAGAAAATTAAATATATGGGACAAAAATGTGAATGAATGAAAAATTAAAAATCATATGTCGCCTACAAAAGAAGTAGCTGAACATAAATATTCATCCATGTTATCCACTTTAAGAGGCAACATGATCGGGAAAAGGATTAACATGACGAATAATCTATTTGTGATTGATTTTTTTTAATGTAAATAGGCACAGTATAAGGGTAACTCATAATACACTATATATAAAGGGGTTTAAAATTATTAATTATTAATTTTCCTAACTGGCATGCGTCATTTGAATATGATTGAAATAACAGAAGGTGAATGGATCCGTATAGAAGTCCAAGGACATTTGATCCAGTTTAGAAAGTTAGTATTCTTTTTTAAGATTTATTATAGTTTCTGATACTATTGTTTGTAATTTTTTTTTTAATATGAGCTTGTCTACAATTAAATATATTATAAATACACTGTATTGTGCTATAAAAACGAAAAAAATAATTAACAGAATGAACTGAGTATAAAAGAGAGGTCAGCAAAGTTCTATTTTTTCCATCTCCCCTGTTTAGGAAGATAAGTTACTATTGAAAACATTATATTTGTAAAAAATGAGAGCATACTTGGAATCATTAAATTTGAGAATTTATTTGATTTATAAATAAAATTTTTTGTTTAAAAAGTTATAAAATAATAATTAATTTGATTTTATAATGAGTTCTAAACATGATATTTGATTTCCAAATTAAATAAAATCAATTTAATTTAAATCAAATAAAATCAATTTTCATTATTTTAATGATAAATTCCAAACATAATGTTAGGGAATTCCTCACCATCTGACCTTTAGAGATCAAGGAATGTCCGTGAATATTATTTTTACTATTTCGTTCAAATGAAAAGGGGAGAGAATTAGTTTTACTATTCCCTATCATTTAAACTGTAATTCATGAACCTAGGCCTCTAATAAATGTGCAAACATAGATGGAATGCACCCATATTTTGCGTTGAATTTGCCCTAACTCAATGCTAATTATATTTTTATTTTAATTACTAAGAGTAAACAAAGGGAAAAAATGAAAATAATTTGAATTTTCACTTTTTCGATCACAGGCAAATTTAGGCTTGGCAAAACAAGAGACAGAGAATAAAAATGTATCTTCTATGCCAGTTGTTCCAGCACCAGGACGGAATGAACCTTTCACCAAACCACAATTCCCCCATGAGATACGTAATTTGCAAATGTCACCTGCAAAGAAACATGGCCAATGAAAAACGATAACGACTGGGGTGGATAATTACAAGGCACTCTTGTTCACATTCAGCTGTGAACAGTTCATTCTGGGTCTACTCACACCAGTAGTCTGAGTCATTCTCCATTGTAATTTTGAACGAATATTGGAAACAAAAATAAAAAGAAATGTTTTAATAAACTGGGTTTTCTCATTATAAATGAAAGTTGATGTAAGAGGACTTGATTGAAAAGATTCTAAAGATTTTTCAAATGGACTTTCTAATTAAACCAAATTTTATGGCAATCGATACTGTGAAACTGATTCCTACTACTTTAATTGAATCCCCCTTTCATTAAGGTTACTTTTAAATGGAAATCTAAGAGATGCGTGCTCTTTCTTTTTAAAACTTTAGCTACACAAATTCCTAACCCTTTTCTTCACCTAGAGATGCTCCCTCTTTTTGCCCTCTCTCTCATAAGATACTCCACCTTTCCATCCACCTCTTCCATGGGGTTGTCTCCCAAAAATTCCCCATATGACCATATATGGAACACTTTATAACATAGCCCAAATCACGTGTATTATCAATTTTAATAGCAGCCCCTTTTGGTTGTTAGAGATCTTTGCATGCCCACCATGTCCATATATATACACATACATATGAGCCTATTTGGATTTGTATGGCCTTAAGCATGGTGGTCCAGAAGTGGTCTTTATAGTATTAATTTGCTTGCTCTTGTAAATCCGATTGATGCCTTGTTTCCGAAAGTGGCCAGAACATAAGCCATAGCCACTGCAACTCCATAAGCACTGATATGGAATAAAAAAAACAGAATCTCTATGCCTTTGCAGCCTCCATGTGTCGCACTTGTGCCTTGCCACTTGTGAACTATAAAACTTCCAAATATCTTGACTCACACACACCCACTTAGAAGTTAGAATCTTGGACTAAAAAAGTTTTGTGATTTGTCAGCCCAGCCGAGGAAAAAGAAAAAAATTCTCTGCTAGATATTGGACTGAAGATGGGAAATGTGAAGTTATATATTACCCAAGTAACCAACCACAGATTCTCATTTAAGGTTAAGGAATTCATATCATCATTGATCATACCTACTTACTGGGTGATATATTTCTTAAGTGCAAAAACTAAAGAGGGCCTCTATCAGATGCTCTTCTGAGCACATAAGTTGTTTGTCTGTTAAAACGTTAATTTTCTTGCAACATTACTTTCTTGTGTCAAGATTCCCCTTCCAACTGGCTTCAAGGGACCTGAACTCCACGGTCAAAGCATGATTGCTTTGAAGGGGAATGATGAAGGCGAGTCATTGTCCTTGAACGAGGGCAACCTTTTTCACCTTGTAATATCAGTGATCATAAGTTTGGTTTTCAGAGAACCACATAGATACATCACCTTCACAATTGAGCTTTGCCCCAAGAGATCCCGCTCCGCGAGTCTGATTGGTTTGAACAAAAGCAGCTTTGCCCACAATTACATCAATGATCCATCCATGTGGGATTTAGTACCCTTCTTGAAATTTGAGTTGCTTAGAGTTCTTGGTGAAAATGATGAGGTTTGTGCCTTGGTGTTAGCGATTCTAAAGTGTCCCACCACCAGGAAACAAAAGTTCTACAGATATATAGTGATAGGGACTAAGGAGGGAGAAGGCGCGGGAACTGAATTGAATTGACCATGACCGGGCTATTGTTACTGAATTATTGCTAGCAAACACGATTTCAAAAGCAACAGAAAAAATAAAAATTAGAAACAAGAGGAATGTCTCAAATGTGTGTGACAGTGTGAGCCAGAGAGAAACTTGAAGTCCAAAATGAGGGCATCAACAAATTTTTTTTTTTTTGGGTCTTCAGCCATCAATGATTCAATGATCATTGTCCAACTATGACCAGAATTGAAGTGCTAGGGCAGCCCGTGGTCCTCATTTTAGGCCCTAAAATATAGGTGGGAGGTCTTTTTCATTTTTTGAATTGGCTTGTTAACATACTGGGATTTTTCGGCCTGGCCTGTCTCACGGATCAAGTCCATCTAGCTTGCTGGCTAGCCCTGTTGGAAAAAAAAAAGTTGAAATTAATAGAAAGCTAAGTTGTAATGTTACCCCAAAAAAAAAAGTGTCAATAGATGGTTGAATTAAAGTTTATTAGTTTAATACCATAAAAACTATAATATATATTACTTGTTAATTCCTTTAAATTTGTATATTCTATATTTTTTGGGATTTGTGAAATTTTAAAACATTTTTTAAGTTGACGTGTGTATTTATTTGATTTAATAAGGGCATAAAATATTACGCTTAAGTTTATCTATTTTTTTAAATTTCTTAGACTTTTAAAAATTAAACGGGGTAGACCCTTTTAACTATTATTAATAATTATGCAGGTTATAAATAGATTAAAAAATTTTAGACATAATTGTTGAAATAGCAAGCTCAATTTAGTCTGTATATGAGTTAACTTATTTTCACAACTCAAACTAGAATCAAGGCAAAAAGCAATTTACTAACATTACAAGAACAACTACAGCTAGCTTGTAGCGAATTACCTAATTATATACTAATAAGCTTTTAGGATACTATATTTACCAAAGGCATACAAATAAACTCCAATAGACAGAAATATTCACTATGCTCTCATAAGTGTGTTTCATAATGGTATGAATGAATTCTAAATTTTGTTAGGGATATAAATCAATCATGTTCTTTTATTCAATAATTTGAAATTTTAAGTTGATTATTCTTAAAATGCATAAGCTTTTATAACTAAATAATTAAAATTTTAATTTTTTTCTCTTATAATTAACTTAGCTTTTGGCACAAACTATCATAGATTTATGTTTTGATCGAGTTGCAAGTTTAAAGGACTTTCCCATTAAAGAATATATTAGATATATAAACTATTTATAAACCTCCACCTAATATTTTTTATTCCCATCTTGGCAAGTGTTAAATTCATTATAAGAAATATCAACATAATTGTTAAAAAAGGAAAAAGCATTTTAACTAGCTTAGATTTCACCAAGGTACGTAAAGTTAACTGATTTTCAATCAAGCAAATGATATAGGTTTAAAAGGGAATAATTTCTGTGTAGAATGTCAATTGTATAAGTGTTGAAGCTTAATAGGAATCTACCATATTCGCTACAGTTAGAATTATTAAATATTATTTTTTCTTTGATATCATAGATGTTTGGGATGATTATTTTCATACTATATCAGAGTCTCTTCCATCAAATGATTAAAAGCTTAATTCTTGTTATTATATTTTGAGTAACCCGAAATCACTTGTCATGGAAAGTATCCATAACTTACACAACATGTCATGGAAACTATCAATAACACGATGAAATAAACAAGAATTATAATGAACAACGATAGCGTGATCTATGTCCACACTTAAAGGGCTCATGCTCAAGCCTAAGTATGAGTACAATCAACCTTGCAAAGAATTCTAAACACACTCAATATCAACCTGACTTTTCTATTCACTTTGAAATCAGTCAATTCCAATCCCGTGGATAACCTTGGAGCCCAAGTGTATCTTGGTCGTGGTTGACATGTAATCCAACTTTGATCCAACAAAGAAACCAGGAATTAACTTTGTCTTTAAATCGGAAAGGGCCAAAAACTGTTTTTGAAACATGAACCCTACAATTATCTGGGCTCTGGCATCCAAAACTTTCGACATGTGGGTCTTGACAATGGGCTGTCACCATGGTGCAAGACTGCTATCTCTGATGGTTTCAGGCCTTAGTTTAATAGCAATTTGGTCGCCTTGACATTGTTTACACCCATGTTTGATCCTCTCCCTTAAATATTTCCCTTCTCCCCACAAAAAAAGAAAAAATTGACCAAAAACAAAAAATGTTACTCTTCTAATGTGGTGCTTGTTTCGTACCTCAAAATATATTATTCTAGAAAAAGCCCCTAGTGATTGTATGCAAGTTTCTTATATGATAGGATTTTCTTATTAGTATAATGTAAAGGTTTTTGGATTTAATTTTAATTAATTGTTAATATAAATTTTTTTATACTATTATTTATTTATGTGTAAATATATTATTAAAAAAATTTAACGACAATAAATATATTTAACTATAATAATTATATAAAAAGTTAAATTTATTTAATAATATAATAACATACGAATGAAAAATAATTTAAAATAATTTTATGTATCAAAATCAAACTCTTATTACATGACATTGTAAAACAAAAAAGTATACATGTAACATACAGAAATCCATATATGAAATTTTAGATTTTACTTTAAAAAAAGAAAAAATAGAGAGAAAAAAGTGTATAAATTTTAAATAATTTATAAATTTATATTCATCAGAGACAAGATAAATTGGATATTAATTTATAGTCTCCTTCCATGGTTATACTCTATTTGATTTGGATGTGATTCAAAGTTGGTGCCGTTGAGATGGAATATTCAAATTTTGTTTGAATAAGTTTTCTAATACTTTTCTTCTCCAAATTTGTTATTTAAGTACCTCATTTTAATGGATAAAAGAAAAGTAGAGAGAAAAAAAAAGAAAAAAAATCCCAAAAAAATAATTATAAAAAAAAGCCTTGAAAATTAGAGAGAACGGGAAAAGAGAAAACCTGGAAACCCTAGAGGCGACTTTTGTTTATAAAGGGCGTCAAAGACCAGCGACACTCACAAGTCTCAAACTCACTTCGCCGCTTACCTGCTTCTGAGAATGGAGCTTTGTACGGCTCAGGCTATCTCGAAACTTCCCAATAGCCATGGCCTCTCCACGGCAACCCCTTTCCATCCCCCTCTTCTTCCTAAACCCTCTATTTCTCTCAGACAAACCCCCATCACTCGCACCGCTGCCCGTCTATCTCGTACGTTCTCCTATCCCTTTCATTGGGTATCCAATCGAAACCAAAGTCTAGGTTCTTTTTGTCATTTTCTGTCTTTGTCGTGCTTAAATTGTTGTTCTTGTGCTCATTTTTGGGGCCTTAGGAGGATGAGACTGGGTGGGTCAGGCTCCTCCTCCTAGGGTTGCTTCTAATGTTTGAGAGTTGAGCTGATTTGGGTCACCAGGGACCGTTTGGGACTTTCTCTTCTCTTCGTTTTTCAATTAATACGCTGATAGAGGTATTGCTGGGCACACTTGATTCTGGAAAATTTTTGCTTCGTTTTTTTACCGGTTGTTGCTGCAAAAGAACACAACTTCAACCGTATATTTCTCGCTGGCTTCCCTGCATATGCATATAGGTTTAATTCCATGCCCTTTTGGTTTTTCTTTTTCAGTGGCGTCAATTTGTTTCTTTGGTGGTGGGATCAATTATTTCATTTTTAGTTGACTTGAAGGTAAATATTTCAAGTGGGTTTTAGGTATGCATTTTCTCTGTTTGAAGCAGGAGTTTCATTTCGTTGTTGTTGCATGAATTAAATACAGGCAATAATCCCTGTCTCACTCTTAATTATGCTTCTGGAGCAAATAGGATTGTTGTGACTTATTGGTGCAACTTTCTTTCAACTGCTGAAGAATGATGAAAGGAAGTGTTATGTTCTTGACTTGTTTTTTTGTTTGCTGTCAGGATCAATTTACCTGGGCAATCTGTTACCAAGGGCAACAACATCTGAGGAAACATCCAGTGGGGCAAGTCAATATTTTAATGAGAAACGTGATGGTGCAGTAATCCTGGAGGATGTTAAAGCAGCTGATAAGAATGTTTTCAATGAAACCGTGGCAACTGAAGCCACAAAGGAAGAGTTACCTGTGGATGAACAAGCGCCATCATTTGATTTCTTGGATAAGCTCAATATAAAGGTCACTGTAACCACCTTATTTAGTTTTCTTATTCTGTGTGGTGTCTATATACAGATTAGTGTAGTGAGTAGTGACTATGAGTTTGGTGCTTACCTACAGATGTTGTCTCTTTACTGATTTAGATTTCGATGTATTTCTAAATTGAGTTGCTATGATGACACTACAGTTTGTTGATGGCATTTATAGAATGCTTGATGAGACTTCGGCAGTCTTGTCGAACCTGAGCGGTTACCTGAGCAACTCTACATGTGTTTTATTCTTTACTTCATGAAATTGTTTATAGTTATGAGGATTTTACCTGGGCCTTCCATGTACACAAAATTTTGTTCTTTCTGAACCATTCTGCTTGTGTTATATGGTTATACCAAGATTTGTCAGAATTCTCTTGGTATTTAGCTAAAGCTTTGACACTGGCTTTCCTTAGATGCTCCTTCTCTGTTCTATTTTAATATATCTTTTTAATTTTATTCGATTTATTATTATCATTGGCTCATTTTAATGTTACAGCTTCCCTTTGAGTATTTTTAGGGTTCTACTACACCTATTGTTGTTTGTTGTCATCAATAATTATTGAGAAGGGATTAAGTGTTGATTCTTGTATCCAAATTTTTGCCATGATTCTTGTTAAAACGTATTTCTCTGAAGGGGACAAATAAAGCTTGGAACTCTCTATTCATTTTCTTAGGGATTGGAATCATTGGATGTTGCTTTTTAAATCAATGTAACATAACTAAATGGTTTGTTCTTTGTTGTTATGTATCATTAGTGGCTGACACTTGTGAAATTGACTGCTTTTCTTCTCACTTATGTAAAGAAAGTTGTTTGTAATTTTTGCTGTCAGTTGTGTTTGCCAATGTATTCAGAATTAAGAATTTGACTGCCCTGGTTTTACTGTTTTCCTAACTTGTCATCTTTTTCTCCTTTTTGCAGGTCGACACAGACGATACTGCTGCTATTGTCTTGTATGGTGGTGGTGCCATAGCGGCCCTCTGGTTAACATCGGCGGTTATTGGTGCTATTGATTCTATCCCATTGGTGTGTATCAAATTTCAATTATGTCAGCATGTTAAACCAAAAACCAACTTTTTAAATGCTAACATTATTTGGTTCATTATTGTGGCACAGTTTCCCAAGCTGTTGGAAGTTGTAGGGCTTGCATACACATTATGGTTCAGTACCCGTTATCTGCTTTTCAAGGTACTTGCCTAATTTCAGGTTTTTTTTTTTATGTGGCTAATATTTGTATCTTGGTAACCTAAGATTAGTGGGATTTATTGACTTGCAGAAAAATAGGGATGAGCTGGCTGCTAAAATAGAGGAGTTCAAGGAACAAGTTCTTGGGTCAGAAGATAAATGAATATAATTATATTTGTGCTGCACTAAAATATGAATGTACAGTTAGATTTGTTCTATGATTCATTCCCCCCCTCCCGCCCCGTTTCTTAGCACAGGCAAATACTGTATATTTTGGTTGAGAAGTAATTATGCTCTGATTCGGCATCCATTTTCTTGTATTCTGATTCAATGACCTTCTTCCAGTTACGGCACAGAAGTTTCAACCTTTGATCTCAATTCTAAATTCTGAAACAATGTCAATCAAAAGCTGCAGAATCATTTGTATCATGTTATTAAGTATAATGGACCCATTTTAGCTTCAACCCGATTTTTAGGACAGACGAAGTACTAGGAGACGTAGAAGAATATTGATCCACTTGGTTGCTGAAGATTGTATCAACTTCAGTTTTCGTGCATTGAGATTCAAAGAATCTAAAACTGGGGAGAGTTCTTCCGCTCCACCTCATACTAAAACCTTCTGGGGTATGGGGGCTGTTCTCAGCTATCTGCCGTCCAATTCTTGTCTTCTGTGGTGGCACTGATACTATGATTATTTTATTCCCAGTCATCAACACTGAGTATAATCTCACGAGTCACGATCACGTTGTTCAAGCTTATTAGCACATGGGGGAGATGCGTATGTATTAATATGCCTTGTGCTCTCAATGGCGTCCTCAGTTAATTAAACTGTTTAAGGAAACGTACCAGCAACAGCATCAGTATGCAACCATGATTCATGTAATACAAATAGATAAGTAGTATGTTTGGTTTGACGCTTAGAATTATAAAATTATAGTTTGTGTAAAAGTTACAAGAGACATATTTTTGTTTAAATTATAATTTTGGGCTTAAAGCTAATACCAACACACTGAAGGATATACTAAGTGGCTGGCGTTAGAATGTTTTGCTAATTTTAAATGATTTCTAAATAATAGTTGCAGTAGATAAGCCCAAATAAAATAAGGTAAACTTCAGCAAATGGGCGTAACTAGGTGATTCTTATGTTCTATATGCGTGCTTCCTCGTGTACCCTCCCGTTAGCACTCCCAGCACTTGCTTACTCGAAAATTCAAACCCACAAACAGGGCAATTGTGCTTCTTCAATCAAAGCAAGACTTGATGAACAAAAACAAATCAAAGCAACTTTTCCAAATTTTATGCATGGTCTTCCATGTCCGGTGCATAGTCTAGCCAGTAGTTGTGACTTTCATCTAGAATACTGAAATCAACAATTCCTCCGTATCTGATCCCACCATTTGTATCTAATTCGTCGACAGACTCTCCATTTATATCTGCATGTTCTGTGTCAACACCACGTCCAACGGATTTTCATGAGCAAATGCCGCTACTGGAGCCAAGCTAAAGTTCATCTTCATCACCGTCACCAAGAAACATCCAAGGAACAAATTTAACATACCCACTTCGAACCCAAGTTGGCAAATGCCCCAGAGGAAGTTAGGTTCAACATTCTCCCGTATCCCTTTTCCTCCTTCCCTTCTTCACTTCGGTCTTGCCAAAATGAGCAGAGAAAGGTGAGCGTTAAAACCACAAAGCCCACCTGTGCTCTCAGCAAGAAGCTCCTCGCAAATCCCCTGCATTTCTTCACAAAGAGCATCAAGCTGGATAAGAGCAAACTTACCACACTGTAGATAACGATCTTCAGCGGGTTCCACTCTCCGAACAAGTCTGGGAACGAGGGGCTCAGTGCATAACAGCTGAACCCAACTACGCCTGACACTGAGCCTCCATTGTTGCGGAGTCGCGAATCTTGATTTGTATTTAGCATGCAATCCTCCATTTTAACTTTGAACTCATTGTTTCTTATAATCTTACTTATTAGCTTATTTACTCGTCTTTTAATCAAAATATCATTTTGAATTCTTTATTTTCAAAATTTTCTCTCTTAGTGTATGTTTGATTTGGGGGTAAAATTGAAGGTAAATTTTTATCCGTTCAGGGTGAACTTGATGCCAAAGAGCTGTTCCAGTCACATATGAGCATTTGGATACAAGGTAACGTGTTGATTTGCTCGAGTAATGCAAACTAGAGAAGGCATCACTTCCCCTATCGCAAGTCTTAACCATTGATCAATTTCTCTTTTGATCGGGCTGTAGAATATAATTTGATGCTGGCTTTATTCTCTTGACATGTGTGTTTGCAGAGAGTGGTTAAAATTTTGGGAAAATATTCTGAGTATTTTTGTTACTAAGACATCTTTTCCTGATTGACTCCATAATGTTTCAACTACTTTAGTCATAGCAAGCTGATTTCGAAATTTCTCGCCTCCCTAATAATGGGAACTATGTCATAGAGAACATGTCACTGAGGTCTCTGTATTGCTAACTACAGGCAATTGAGGAGAAAAACTCACACAGAATATGGGGATAATAAGACCTTGCAGTTTGACTCTTGTACAGGATGTTATACATTGCTCCAAAATTGGAGATCCATCAGTATACATATTGATTTTGGGTTTGCTTCTTCTTTGTGCACCGAAACAGAGTGCATAGCACAAAACACTTGTCCAGTGTAACTTTTGAACTACTTTTGACATGAATGACCTAAAGTGGTCAAAGAGGAATAACCCGCCGCACATAGAAATTATTACATGTTATTATAATATCACATAAAATGATATTTCATTTATTTTTATATTTTAATATTTTAATATTAAATAATTATAAAATATATTTTTTAAGATAAAATTAATTATCCAATCTTGATGAGTGTGTTTTTTTTCTTAAAAATATTTTATAATTATTTAATGTTGATATATTAAAATATAAATAGATAAAGCACAGTTATACATAACACTCCGTAAACATACAATAATTTATAGGTGCACACACGCTCCCCTTCTAATATTTTTTATGTTGAGTGGAATTTTCAATGACTAGTGGACAAGATTCGATAACCCACCTTATAGCGACCTGGTTACCTGTGGCCCGGGTGAATGAATATGTTGTTCTGGTTGGTTATAAGTGTACCTTATGGCTTTTGATCTAATTGGCAACCAAATTGAAAATGGTTGCCGTCCTAGCTCCAATTCTAGTGTTGATTTGTGGTCAGAAATTGCCTTCTCACTTAAAGTTTGACTCCAGAACATGTACAACTTCATATATGGATCGCTTCAATAAAAGTAAATTGGTTGCCGTCTGCGGTACAGAACTGAAGACACCATCTGAAATTTGGTTTAATATGGAATCCCCTATAGTTGCCACCACCAGTGTAGTTTCCTTATATACTAGGTTAATTTCTGATGGATGAAAATGATTGAGATTAATAAATAACAATAAATCGTCATAACTCGCTAGCTATCTTTTTTTCCGTTTCGGTGCTCCTCTGATACTGCCACTACGAAATGTCCTTCACTCTTCAATTCAATAGCTAATTGCTATGATGCACAACCTCAACAATCCTAAATTTTCCATCAAACCAGGCCCTTTGTCATGAGAGCTTCTTGCACATAAATGGCGCATCACTCAATTTTACCCGAAATCAAACTTTGATATACATATGGAAATATTAAAATTTACAACGTATTAACAAAATTTTCAATTTTATAAATTCACTTCACAACTCTAATGATAAACATGTATGCCCATAAATTTTTCTCTCCCTTGATTGCGTCCAACTCTTCTTTTTTTTCCTCTTTTACGGTCCATTAATCGTACCCTAGCCGAAGTGTCCCTTCTGTAAGGACATCCAAGGGAAGGAAAGGAAAGCATATTCTTTAAAACAAGTATAATGAAAAATGGAAGAGAAGTCCTTGTGATGTGAGACGTACCAACTACACGAACGAGAAAATGAAGACACTAATGGAATATATAATACCGAATGGCTTCCTATTAAACAAGTTCGTAGATGGCTTTTTTCAAAGGTTTCCGGTGCATAATTGGCAGGTGGAATTTGGGGGGTTT
Organism: Castanospermum australe; assembly: GCA_019955255.1. Lineage (NCBI taxonomy): Eukaryota > Viridiplantae > Streptophyta > Magnoliopsida > Fabales > Fabaceae > Castanospermum > Castanospermum australe. Next base: position 395,103 of record NSJW01000184.1, read on the forward strand.
CCAGCTAACCTCCAGTTGGTATGCCTCTACTACTGTAGACAAGGAACATTTGAATTGGGGAAGGGAAGGCATTGGTGGAAATGGAACATGGCTTCAAAGGAAGGAAGGAATTTTATTTAGATGCTTATGTATGGTTTGCTCAAATGCTTACACGCAACGCAAAGAGATTATGTACGCATGTCAACATAATTAAATAAAGTTTCCTTATAATAAAGTTTCCTTATAATAACATTTTTAGATGAAAATTAAACTCAAAGTATATCATTTACCTCTAAAAAGAATAGAAGCTTCAGCCAAACTTACTTCAGACATCTTGCAAGTTTGCTTCACTTCTTAAAGTTGGAACTCGACCAAAATAGAGATCAAACAGAACCCACGCGGCCACGCTTGGTATTTAAGCAGAATAGTGGCAGGGTATTAAGTTTAAAATAAGGATGATTCATCATCTCTTTTTCTTTCTGTCTGCGTCTAAAGTGTCCCACAATCATTTCCAGCTATCACTACTACATATTTCCTTGCAATCTTAATAAAAAGGATTCTTAAAATTAGTTAAGCAACTTATAGCAATTTCATTAGAAAAAAAAAGCTTTAGAACTTTCAACCACTTAATTACGTAAACGTAAAGAATTTCTTCCACTCAAATTAAAAAAAAAAAACGATGATTTGCCGTATCAAAATTCCAATTTGCAATACCATATGTTGGTTCTCATTGATAAATGATAATATAAAATTACCATTCCAGAACTACGACATCAGCACGTAAATAAAATAGAGCTTAAAATTTTTAAGGAAAAAAAAAGAGCTAAAAATCTTCTATGAAAATGAAACATCTTCGTCATCATCTCAATTTATCAGAAATCCTTGAACAACTTGCGAACTTGTTCCAGCGTCACGAACAGCACCACGGTGAAGGGTCCTTGCCTCGAAATCGTAGGTATAAAACCTTTGTAAAGCGCCATGGGGCCCTCCGCTCGCACCGTCTTCAAAGCGCAATCCAATGCGCCGGAGTACGGTGGCGCCGCCCCTGCCTCCACCTTCATGTTCATCACCCTCGTCTTTATCACGTCCACCGGGTTAGACGCCACCGCCGCCACGAACCCTGCGGCGAAACTCGCGGTCACGTGGGTCCCAAGCCCATCGCGCATCACGCCCTTCTCCAGTATCATCTCCTTGAACTGGTCGTACGACGCCAGCTGCGACGCTGTCACCGAGCATTGCGCGGTTCACCGTAAGCGCTGAGCCCCGCCACAGGCTAGTCACGCCCTCCTGCTTCGCCATCCGGGTGATGGCGTCAACCACGGACTTGTAGTTGCGGCGCTGAGCCGGGGGGAGCCGGCCGTCGGCTTGCATTCGGACCATGGCCACGTCGGCCGGGTTTCCGACGGCGGCGCCGATGCCGCCGGCGATCAGGCCGGCCTCGATCTTGCGGGTCAGCGGGATGCTGCCTCCTCCGGTGTTGGGATCGGACCATTTCTTTTTGAGAACGTCGTACAGCCCCATTCGGGTGGTGGAGTAGAGTAGCTGGCGGAGGACGGTGGCGGATACGCCGGAGAAAAGAGCGGCCACGCCTTCTTGTTGGACTAGCCGAACGCCAACAGCAATGGGGCCCACGCGAGCCGGTGGTGGTGGCGGCGGAGGAGGCACCACGTGGATGGAGCCGGGGTGGAAGGCTAGCGCGGGGCGGAGGTTATGAACCGCCGGGTTGGGTTTCGGGGCGTGGGTTTCGCCCTGGAGCTGCATGCGGACCTTGATGAGGTCAAGAGGGTGGGTGGAACACCCAGCAATAACGGAAGCGATGCCTCCCTCAACAAAACCTTTGAGGCCCATGTTGAATTTTCTCGGGAATCAAACGAAAAGTCAGTAGCTTTCGAAGAATCAATAGAATTGAGGAGGTGAGGAGGGGTTAATTTTGTTGGCTAATTTTCCGGGAAAATTGTAAAGAAGAAAGGGAAATAGGAAGTGAATGAACTAAAGGGGAATACAAGAGGACCAATTGGAATTTGGGTTCATCTCACTGGAGACCATGAGATGAGAATGGAGGCCACAGGCTATGGAAGAAGAGTGGGGAACGGTAGGCCTCTGAGACATATGCTGGTCAGGGTCAGCAGAAACTATGATTATGGCTTGGTGTGGAGAAAGCAGAGCTTGGGGAGGGGAATTTATAGTAACGTGTGTTCCATAGAAGAAAGAAGGTGGAAGCTAGACACTGGGATCTAACGCGATCACAGGAAGAAATCCTCCCAAGTCCACCAATTAATTAATTAACGCGCTTGCAGGGGCAATCTGTTTTAGGGAAACTCCTGAGTTTTGCCATGCTCGCACAGCCACACTTGCACGTTTCCCCCCTTTTTTTTTTTCCTATTATTTGAATATTATTTGTAAGATCTTCAAAAGCCAACTGTTCACATTAGCCACATATTTTGCATTAAAATTTCCTTTGTTGTCCGAAAATATAGGGGAATTAAAAAAAACTAACAGGCTTCTTTGCCTTTCTCTCAGTCTCTCTTTGATATTATGAAAGAAAAAGAAAAGGAAAGAATATAATATAAAAAGATAAAAGAGAAAGAAAAGAAAAAAGTGAAGAAAGATTTTTATTTTTTATTTAGTTTCATAAAAAAAAAGTAAAGGAAATGATTATAAATAAATATTAAATTATTTTATTATTTTTTATAATTCATAATATCATTTAATTTTAATATAAATAAAAAAAAAAAAAATTTTAAAACTTTTTTCTCTTCTAATTTATTAAATAAAAGAATAATATAAAAAATATAAAATTCATATAAAATTAATTACTTTAAATTCTTTCCTTTTCACTCTTGATTATTAGACTTTTTTTTTTCCTTTCATACTCAAAAAGTACATACCAAACAAAAGCTCAAATTAGAAACTTCAGCGCTGCAATTTTGGAGTTGACCTAAATTTTAGAGCAAGTATCGGTGACTAAGTGCATCTTTGATATTAGTTTTTATAACTTCTCTAGACAAAAGTCTTGAAAATAATGTTTTTGTCTGAACCATAATTTAAGAGTTTTTTCAACTTAAACCAAACATGCTATAAAGTGTAGCAGCTCGTTTTAAATGCTTTAAATTAGATCAGGTGAAACTGAAAATAAGTGTACATAATAAAAATTAATTATTAGATTTATAATTTAATCTGAGAATAATGTAATGTTTGATATACTTTTTCATAGAATGAAAGTATGTATTTGCGAGTTAATGTTTGATATACTGTAGTTGGATTTTTTTTAACTTTTACGGTAGTGGGATTTTTATTTATTTTATAAATAAAAATAATATGAAAAAATTATACTATATTCAATTATACAATAACACTGTGTTTAAAAAAGTTAAAAACAGTTACTTTAAGTTAAAATTCTTAGTCACAATTTACCAAAAGAAAAAAAATTCTTAGTCACTACAATAATATGTCTGTTTTTTTTAGTTTGCCAATAATATATATAAAATTGTTAGTGTAAAATTTTTTTTACATTATTATTTAATTATATTTTATTTAATATTTAACTGTTTTAATAATTATAATTTTAGTTAATTTTTTTAATAATTTATTTATGATTTAATGATAATATAAAAAAAATTTATACTGATAATTAAATTAAAATCAAACTCATAAAAATTGTGTTAATAATCGATTATCATACTCTGTTTTCAATTATTTTACGTATTCATCGACCGGCGACGGCATATCACATATTAACTTTACTTTTTTGTACGTATCATCCTTTGTTTAACGCATTCTTTATGATGCCTTGTATACTTGCCGAGCCGATATTAGGTTATTGTTTTCATAGGTGAAAATTAATAAAATAATATGATTTTAATAACATACATGTTATAATAAAAATAAAAAAAATCTAAGAATAGCATTTTAAGTGACAACAAATTATTTTAAAGATTACTTATGGTGTGGTTGAATTTTTTAAGCAGCTTTATCCTCACTTTCAATATACCCTCTCACTTTTTATATTACCTCTTATATTATACACACAAAATAATAACTAAAAAATGTGATAAATCACAAAGTATTAAAAAAGGTTAGAATATCTAGAGTTGATGAACATAAAAAATATATATCATAAAAAAACTATATATTTATAGACAATAGAACTGCTTTTACTCCATAAAGAAATCCTAAGATATAATTAACAACTTAGTTCATTTAGCCAGGACTCTTAAACTCGTCTTCCATTGGATCTCTTCTAATTGGTAGGTCTCTTTTAGGGAACTACATAAAATTGAAAATCATATATATGTGAATTTGACTTGTGCGACTTCTGTTTCGATTAAAACAATTTGTTTCGTAAGTATTTAATTAGATACAACATAGTAGACTGTATATAATTACTATTATACAATTTAAATGTAGTAAGACTAAGTAGTAAGTCAATAACTCATGTAGCCACTTATAAGATGGAGAACTTTGTTGGGATTTAGATTTAAAATATAGTGTTTGTTATTTGTGATGATTATCCTTGTTTATATTTATTTTGTATACCAATTAGTTAATATCATCAGTTAGTATAAGTTTAATATAAATAATTTCCTTTTCCTTTTTACCCTATGATAAATTATTTCACTTTCTATTTATTTTGATAATTATAGTATGTTTTGAATTTTTAATATGAGGTTTAAATTTTTAAAAGCCACTTTGAATGAATACCTGAAATAGTAATCATAGTAGGCCATCACGATATCACAGATAACAACTTTTTGAAGAGGTATATAAATACAATGTTATGTTTTACATTAAGCAAACATAGAGACTTAATGTAATATTAAATCATGAGACTTTTTTTTTTTAACAAACTAATCTATTGAAATGAACTTTGCTCATGAGTTTAAATCATAATAACATGTACTTTTATTAAAACCCAGAAACAGCCAACATAAAAAATGTGATAATAGATAAAATCTAAATCACACTATAAACAAGTTCTCAGATAGCATTCTCAACTCTCATAAATGATTTTTTTTCTTACGTTTAAATGAATTTTGACACTTACAAAACTTATATTGATTCATTTATTGTGCATGAATATTGTTTTTAGTGATTTTTATAGTAAAAAACCTTACACATTTCATGTTCCTTCATTGAAATGTTTGATATGCTGATGTAATGTGCTAAGTCTAAGACTAATCGGCAATAAACTTAACAATTTTTAATTTATAGAAAAAAAATTTCGTCATTAGGAGTTGAATCGGAGCAACTCATTTAAGAGTGTAGATGACTCATATATTTCTCCCTTCTTTTTTTTTTTTATTTACATTCAAGGTTCTTGCACATTAATTAAAAAAAATTATTATATAAAATCATTTATAATAAAAATAAATTATATTTGATTAATTATTCTTTTAGTAAAATATTTAAAATATGATTATTCATATCATTAATTCTCTCTCATTTGATATTAAAAATAAAATTAAAAAAAAATTAATATCGTATTGATTTTTTTAAATGACATAAAATAAAACAAAATTTTCTCTATAATAATAAATAAAAAAGAATAATGAAAGTAATATTATTCACATAGTTTTACGCCTGTTGTCATTAATTACGTTTCAGAAGATATTAAAACAATATATTTTAATTTGAGTAAATTACTTTAATTTTTCTTTTATTTATCTATTTTTTCACAAAAAATTTCTTATTTCCAAAACCTACATAAACTTTTATTCTCAAGAAATTTATGTGTATTATATTTTTAAAATATAAGAAAAATCTATGTAAATACTTAAGGAATATGTGTAAATTTTTAAAAATAATACTTAAAGAATATATATTAATTTTGAAATAAATGAGGGTATGTGAAAAAATAAAGTAAATAGATGAGAGGTTAAAGTGATTTTCTTTTTTAATTAACTCTAAAAGTCACATGGCAAAATGCATCTTTATAATAATTCATTAATTTTGATTCTGTCAATCATTTGCATGTTTGTTTGTTTTTTTTTTTTTTACTATAATGAAGTTAAATATGAAAGGTAATTTATGAAGGGAATTTCTCTTCATAATCTTACTTGACGGCTCATTTTCATACAAAGAAATCTTATGACGTTTAAGGATTAATTAAATAACTTTTTTTAAGGATTAAATTTTTTTAAAGTAATTTTATAAGTAAGCCTCTGCCTACACTTTTGAAATTTCAAACATACCTACTGACACTCTAATTAATATCATTAGAATATTCTATCTTTACTACGATTTTGTGTAATGAAAAAGAGGTAGTTTACATAGAAAACTCTTTATGAGTACAAAATATTTGGATAGAAGTATGTGCTACAGAAGTTATCAATGGGACCAAATTAGAGACTTCTATTCCAAAATTCGATCACAAAAAGCCGACTGATTGTGAAATAAAAACCAACACATGCAGACATGCGACTCAAATAATTAAAATCAATTACTCAGGTTTACAAAAATTTCCAGTCATAAGAGAATAAAATATCTGCATAATTTTTTTTGAAATATTATATTATTCTACCTAAATTTGACAACCTGTGCCTGATTTACCCGAAGCATCGTTAGAGGAAGGTTAAAAAGATAAATCTAGACAAAAAAGAAAAAAGAAAAACTTGACCCTGGATTACACATAACTCATGGATGATAATGGATACGCAAGGGGAAGATTGGGAACCACCTACATCCAACTTGACCCGAAAAGATAGAAAAACAAAAGGAAAGAAAAAAAATAAAAAGTAGAAAACAATCACAGTCCAACATAACTGCCCCCTAGTTGAATGGTAAGCGGTAACCACTTGCACGAAGAGAATCAGTAAGAAGAATAGTAAAAGAGAAGCACCTAATTAGGCGAAGAGTCCAAGCGTCCATTGGAGGGGATCAAATGCTATTCTTTATTCTTGACTTTGCTCTCTTCCAATGTGAACAGAAGATGCCCCTCCAGAAGCATTCCCTCTGCTGGGAATGGACTGATTCAGACACGATGACCAACTCAATTTTACATTCTCAATGACAACCAACACTGTTTCAAATAATAAAATAATTTATTTTTTAAATTTACATTTATGTAAGAATTTTTTTCATAAATTTAAAAAATATATATATATTCTTAAATTTTAAATTATTTATAAATAATTTTAAAATTTTAAAATCATTTTAATCAATACGTAAATTATAATAATTATATAAATTAATCATTATATTTATTTTAAATTTATTTTAAATTTTTTTCATATAATTTAGAATAAATAAAAAATAAATAAAATATTTGATTTATGTAATTATTATTATTTAAGTATTAATTAAAATAATTTTAAAATTTAAATAATTATTTAAAATGACTCAGGATCTGTACAGTCTTTTTATTTTAAATTTAATATAAAAATACTTAAACCAGCTTAAAAAAATTATTAGATAAATTACTAAAAAAGGTGACAGAGACGGTCGGGGTCAGAGGTACAGGGTAGTAGGAGCACGAATAAGGCATTGACGGAGACTCTTCCTTCTCAATAACATTAATTATCGCTTTCTCCGTTGGGCCGGCCCTACTAACCGAAAGCAAGGTTGAAAAAGAAAAATGTTTAGAGTCCTCGTTGCGAAAAGCCAAAAACCGTGAAAACCGTCGCCTGAGAGATTCGAACTATCGCGGGGAAACCCCATGTACTTAGCAGGCACACGCCTTAACCACTCGGCCAAAGCGACAGTGGTTAACACGTGCTGACATATAATGAAAAAGAGTGGTGTTACAATGCAATTTGTAACTTTACATTTGGGCACCAAACTTAGGCATTTCCTTTCTCTGTTTAGAAGAGTGATTTGCCGCATCAGAACATGCAAATTTGGTTAGTTATGGGGAAGTGGGATCACTCTGCTAATAATAGTTTTTATGAAATTTAAATATGTATTGCAAGAAGTAATAATTAATAAATATTGATAACTCATTTAAGATTCTAAGAATACTAACTAATAGTATGACTCGTAACTATTTTCTAATTTCTAATTTATTTTTTCAAATTGTTCTGTAAAAATGAGTCACTTCCAAGAGTTTCAGTTTTGAAGAAGGAGCACATGATTGATGATTGTGTTGGCATTGGCTTCATGTGGCTGCTTGCTGGTGCATTCTTGAATTGGAGGGAAAGGATACAGGGCGTGATGGGGCATTTCTATTTTCTAATGTGTAGGGATAGCATTTACCTTGCAGATTGCAGTCAGAGCGTGGTGGCCAATGATAATTGCAAGGGTAAGGTAAGAGGAAGAAACTGATCGGGGGCAAGACCACAGGAAAATTTATACATCAATTACATCTCTTTTACTGTCTAATTAATCAAACTACTAACTATCTTTATTGCACTGATATACCCAAATTTAAGGAATCCATCATATAATTGACCATATTTAAAGGTATGTACCAAAATGAAAAGAAACAAAGAGACAAATATCTGATATTCTAATGACAGTTTTTTTTTTCTTTTAGCACCAATTATTAGTTCTTATGAAAAGATACCGTCAATTATTATTTTCCTCCTCTATATATATATATATATATTTAAGATAAATGAAGGGGTGAAACAGCTCAAAATGCTATATATTCTTTTGCTTATATTAAACACATTTTTGGTGGTCTACAAGAGATAAGTCATGTGATAAGTGAATGTATTTATAATTTGGCTATATCAAATTTAATACTTATCCCTTTGACTTTGAGGACTTATCTTAACTTAAATTAAGTCATTATTTGTCAACTTAAATTTTTATGTATTAAAAAAAATACTCTTATGATATGTTTGATATACAGATAAAAATGAAGTTAAAATTTTTATAGATAAATTTTTTATATAAAACATACGCTTAGACGAAATTGATTAACAAGAAAGCTTAAAACACTTTTATTTATTACATTAATTTTTTTTTTGGGTTACAGTAAACCACACTGCACGCACGCAATGTACGAATGTTGTCATACGTAGATCAGACTAGCCACCTCACTATATTTGTTATGGTACACACGCTAGGCCCAGAAATTTGGTTCGGTCTGAAGCTTATTTGTGGGCTAAACGTGCCAGTCCAACATCAATAATCTCCATATATAAATGAGCTGGCCGGCCCAAAAAAAAAAGAAAGACAAAAGATGAACTTATAAACATACGACTAAGTTAGAGCCAAAAACAAAAAAAGCACAAGTTGAAGACAACCAAAAAAAAAAGGAAAACATACGACCAAGATTGAGTTTGATGTTTATGTTAGATTGTTTTTCATAGCTCTGCCCTCAACCTTTGCTCTCAATGTCTAGCCCACCAAGCATATGAATCGAGCCACACGCTAACATTTTCAACTGGACTTAATTTCATGGCTTGTTAATGATAATGTTTTTAGTTTTGATTTGCTGTGTGATTTTTTTTTTTACATTATGATTTAATTAAATGTTTTAATATAATTAAAAGAGTTTTGACCCTTCATGTAATTATTATTAAAATTAAACTCTTATAACAATATAACAACACATAATTAAATAATAACATAAAAAAATTTACATTAACAATATACTCAAGTTAAACCTTTTTAAATTTCTTTGGATAAGTAATTTAACTAAATATACTTGTTAAAGTAAAACTTGTTAAATAAATTTGTAGTTTGATATTTGTTCACTAAATTTAATTTTGCTTGTGGATGGGTTACATTTGAAGGAGACTTGCATTCAAAGAATTTTCAAAGATTATGATTCTAATGGGAAACTAAATAATCATTCAAAATAATTATTGAATTTAAATAAATAATTACTCTAAATAATTATTCACTACAACTTTTGAAAATTTGTAAAATGTAACTTCTCGTACATTTAAATGTATGATCCAAAAAATTCAAAAAGAATTTGATTTTCTATTATTCTCTGCAAAATTGTCGTCTTTTCTCTCGGCCAACAAGGGCAAGGTGGACCTACTTGTTAAATGTTAAAAGAGGGAAAGAGAGAAGATAATCCTCCCTGCTATTTCTTTTTTGCTTTTTGAATAGTGGGGAATCTGATTTGCTGATTTGAGAGAATTGGAAATACATAAAAAAAATCAAAATTAATAAATGAGTACTTCAGTACTTTTCTAATTCTCTTTCACAATGTCAATTATTAATTTTATTATAAAAATAGTTAATTATTATACACTACTCAAGAACTAATTTGCTTTAGTGATCTAAGCTAATAAGGTTAGGTTTAAATTTTAAAAACAAGATTTAGTATATTTTTTAATTATCCTTGGATTATTTTTTAAATTAACTTAATTTGATTCGAAATTATATAATATTTATTTTTTAAAATATAATATCTTATTTATTTTTAAAATTTATATAATATTATCATGTTATAATTTAAATATTAAAAAAATTATTTAAAATTTTTTACTTTTAAATATTAAAATTTTATGATTTAATTTATTAATTAAATATGTTAAAATATAAATTATATTAAAATTTTAAGATAATCTAGTCCAAGTCCAATTTTATTTGAGTTAGACTGAATTCGAATATAATCGAATCTACTAAAATTTAAATTGAAGTTTGGATTAAAAAAATTAGTCTAATTAAAATATGAAATCAAATTTAAATCAAGTCAAACTTAACTCAATTTAGTTCATTAATATTCTTACATATCACTATTTTTATTATATAATAATAACATTTAATTTAATTCAATTCATTATTAATATAAATATCTAATCACATATTATTAAATATTTAAATTTTATATAATTATAATTTTAATTAATTTTGTAAATAATTTATGATTAAATAATAATAATAATAATATTAATGTTCCAGTAAAAAAATAATATTAATGATAAAATTAAAATTTAATTAAAGAAAATTATAAAAATTAATATAATAACAAATTATAAAAAATTAAAACTGAAGTAGGTATATTACAAAGTACAAACCACGTAAGAGGTTAGTCACGTTACAGAGGAAAAAAAAAAAAAAGAAAAACACAAAGGAAGAGAAAGGAAAGACGTTACAGTAGAATATAGTAGAATACAAGGATGTCCAGAGGGGAAGTGACGGTGGACAGGACAAACGACAAAGAGATCGGTGTCTCGCATATTCGCAGTGGACAATCTGAGTGCCAAGAGTAACCAAAATCGATTTCAGAGCCACCGCACCCAAAATGCAAACACAGTAACACACACACTCCCTTTGTCCGCAGAATCCAGATGCCCCTACCCCTACTGCGCTCTCTCTTCTCTCTCTCTCTCTCTTCACTGTCACCGCCGCAACCTTCTCCCTTCCCCCTGACCCCTGCCGGCCAGCGCTGCTCCACTGATCTCTCCGCCCCCGCCCCGCCCCCGCCCCCGCCCCCCCCCGCCCCCGCCGCCGAATGTATAGCAAGATTACCATCCTTTGCATCCTCTGTTCTGGGCTGATCCTGGGTGCCGGCTAAGAACAACAAGAGATGTTAATCCCCGGGATTTTAGGGTTTCCGAGCCTGCTCTATGTCTTGTTGCTCGTCGCTTTTCTCGTAATTCGTCATCTCTGGAGGAATGCGGAGGCGAAAAAGGAGGAGATCATATGGCTCGTCGACATGGCGTCGGAGGAGGCTGCCATGGCTGAAATGGAGGCCTCAGCTGAGTACACTTCGGTTCCGGTTTCTCGATGGTACCAATGTGCCATATGTTACTCCCCTACCACCATGCGATGCTCTCAGTGCAAGGCTGTTCGATACTGGTTCGTTTTCTTTCTCCAATTTCTCTCTCATTTTCGAACTCCAATGTTGCCTGAGCGTGTGCGTCTGTGTGGCCATTTGCAATTATCTTTTTGTTTTTGGGTAGTGAGCTGCTATGTTACCTGGCTTGATAACATATGTTAACCTCAGAGGATATTAGCGCTGTGAAGAACTAATAGAACAAATGGGTAGGAATGGTGGGGATTGGGGAGGGGAGAAGTTGGGTCTGCAATCTTATTATACGCCTTGGGCCGGAATTGTATCTTATTTTCGCGGAGAAATTGGAAAGGTAGTATGGAATCTTCTGTGTATGTTGCTCTCAGAAATAGCCTTGTTTTAAAGGGACATCTACGTGTAGTTCTATGACACAGGCAATGGGCGGGATTTAGTGCTTCGATTTCCACATTACTTTTGATATTGAACTATCGCGGAGACTATAAGTGTACCTTGGCAAAACTCATGTTCTTGAATTGGTGTAACATTCTTCCAGAAATGGACTTGAGAGAGTTCTATGTTAGTGTTTGATGGGAGACTCAAGTCAAATGTTATTGGTTCGCCTTATTTAATTAGTCCTGTTTTCTTAGTTGTATTAAAGAAAATCTGATTTGAGGGGATTTTAGGTTAAAGTAAGGAGTATGCACCTTAAATTTCAATCAATTGTTCTTTCCTAAAGCTTGTGTACATAGAAATTATGAATGCCTGTTTTTGAAATTGAAATTTATCTTCAAGTTATTTAGAGCTTGACTTGTTATCTTTATTGTAGCTTGTAGTTTTGCTAATGATTTGACATAGCCGCATTCCTGCACATCTGTAGTTTCCTCCTATGTCTGTGCTCTGTTCAGTGACATGTCTCAAGCCATCATTTTGACCCTCTTATTCTGTTACAATGGTTGTTATTCATTTTCACAAGCTTGCTTTCTTGTAGTTCGGGTAAGTGTCAAATTATTCACTGGAGACGAGGTCACAAGGATGAATGTTGTCCTCCAATCAACACCATGCAGCTCAAAGAGGAAAATAATTCTCACAGGGTAGCGGTATCAGAAACGCAGTCTGATCTTCATGGTAATGGCTTTGATTAGAAGTCACATTATATTATTTGAAGCATCATATATGGTATATAATGTATTTCAGCCCTCTGCAGAAATTAAAGGAACACATGATGGCATTGCATCTTTCAATGAGTCATGTTCCGTCTCTAATCCATCTGTTGCTGCAAGAAAATCATTTGCTGATGGTTGTTGCAGCAGATTGGCAACATCTGTCTGCAATAATACTGCTGATGATACATCTGCTGCTTCTGCTCATACCAATGAGACAGTGCTGAACACTTCACATCCTGTAGAGTCTAAAAATTCTGTGAACATTGGAGTTAAGGATTCTAGTGAAAGTAAAAAAAGTACGGCAAATTCTAGTCACACTGCTGATGAGGCTGGCTTTAAATCAAAACTGCCAAAAACTAAGTCAGGCACATCTCATGATGTGGCAGCAAATTTGGGTGGCCAAGAACACAGAAAAAAAATTGCTACAGTTGAAAAATCAGTAGCAGATCCCTCTAAGTGCAGAACTGTACCTTCCTTGAATGGTTCAAGTACAGATTCTATAGCTAATGATGTGGAAGAATCACATTTGTCCATGTACAAAGAAGGAAGAAGATCATCATCTAGTTCTGGTGATCGTCTATCCTCAACTACTAAAGGGGATTTGCTTCCACATTCCAAGTTGGTCAAAACTGACAATTATCATGCCTTGCCTGCAAAAGCTAGTGCTATTCCAAATCTGCCACAAAATGTTCGTAATGGCTTGAAAACATCAGTGCGGAAAGTTGTACAGCAGTTTAGAAGCACAAAAGAGTCAAGATCCAGTCTCTTATCTGTTGAAAATGAGGTTGGGAATATATTGACTGATTTCTTGATAACATAACAATTATTATTATTAATTTTGTTTCTGTTGATTTTACAAATTGTACTGTTTTGGCAGATGGGCTTTCCTTATCAATTTCTTTATGGAACTTTACTGTTGTGACAAGGTGGAGCTATTCCCCTTCGGCCTTACAAACTGTGGGAACAGGTATTGCAGAGTTATTTTCGTTTCCCATTGATTGGTATATTATATGCTATGAAATTGTTCTGGCAAGGGTGCGAGGGAGGGAAGGAGGGAGCAGGGAAGGAGAGTGAGGAGTCTGATACTTTGTTTTAGAGCTTTTTGTTTTTATATTTTCTTTTTTCCTTTTTTTTTTTTCTGAATGCTCTCTTGTGCGGCATAGTCCGGTAAGTATAAGATTTGAGTATGATACCTGTGCTGAAAGAATTTGTGCAAGTAGGCCTTCCGGAAACTTGTGAAGAAACATTTAGGAAATGATTTAGTTGCTGGTTGGCTGGCTAAACTTTTCCACCAATTGGTATAAAGCTGCGATCCATTTGTTATGTACCTTCTGATCTTAGTTCTGCTTCCAGTGCTTTCTTTCTCACTGGAATTCAGTGCTGGTTTCTATCTTGTGTTTTGTGTAGTTCAAGGGAGACACATTTAGTGCTTATTTCTGTAGCATTTTTTCCGTTCAAAAGTTGCTAATGAAATACCTTTCCTGCAGCTGCTATGCCAATGCAGTACTCCAGTGCCTGGCATATACTCGGCCCCTAACATCGTATCTTTTTTCAAGGGTTCCATTCAAAACAATGCAAGTTCCTCTTAATGATATCTTCATGATTTAACTTGTTCAACTATTAGGACCTTTTAGTTAATGGAATCTTTACGATGTTTGCCCTAGGTCAGAAGAAGGGATGGTGTTTTATCTGTGAGTTTGAATATCTAATTCAGAGGGCAAAAGAAGGGAATTCCCCGCTTTCTCCAATTGGGATATTATCTAAAATACACAAGATTGGAAGCCATCTCGGACATGGGAGGGAGGAAGATGCCCATGAATTTTTGAGGTGGGCCAATTAATTGCTCGAACTGATTCTTTTGCCAATTCTTCCTCCCCTCTCAAAAAGTATCACTTTTGAATGTCAAATTGTTTACATGATAAATTACTCAATTGGCAGGTGTGCGGTTGATACAATGCAATCTATTTGCCTCAAGGAAGTTGGCATTGTGAGTCCTTTTGCAGAAGAAACAACTCTAGTTGGGTACACTTTTGGGGGTTATCTTCGATCTAAGGTTGTTTTCAATCTAACAGTCTACTAAAGGTTCATGTTTTCAACTTTTATTGAGGGGAAAAAGGATAATTTTCTTAGATAATGAAATTTAATAGCTGCAAATTGCAGATAAAGTGCTTAAGGTGCCTGGGGAAATCTGAGAGGTATGAGAGAATGATGGATCTTACTGTTGAGATAGATGGGGATATTGGAACACTGGAGGAGGCTCTTGGACAATTTACAGCACCTGAAATTTTGGATAAAGACAATAAGTATAATTGCAGCAGGTTTGTTGATTTCCTTACCATTGTCACATGTATCTAAGCCTTCCCTATTATTTTTCACTTTTCAGTTATAATTCTACCATGCTTGGTTTTATTTTCTCTGACAAGTATAATACATTGCTTTTATAGTACCTATTTCTGTGGTAGTTTAATTTCCTTTCATTTTTTTTTTGAATGGCTTATAGAAATTTAAGTTGAAAATTTAGACTGTTATTCAATTCCTGCTATTATTTTGTGGTTCAAATTGAGGTAGAAATATCATGGATTGTTTGATAGTAAAAATTGTCAAGATTCAGATGCTGAGTTTCTAATTAATAAGTTTGATTCCTAAAACTGAATGAGCAAGTACTGATCTGTTTTGTCTTGATATAAATTAGTTAAATCATAGTTCCAAGATACAATTCATCCATTGCATACACAGTGATATGGTAGTCATCTATGAACTATCACATATGAAAACAAAATACTTTGTGGTTGTCATACATAGTGATATGCTACTATTATGAGAAAAATGAGTTTGCACAAAATACTTTGTGGAAGAAGCACATGGGACTTTGTGAATGGCCTGAACTCTTCTGTTCGACAATTTCATGGCTTCAATATAGGTACTTCTTAGGATTTTCCTCAAAATTGATTGCTCTTTGTACAGTTAATGTAAGTTCATTAAACTAAAAATTTAATATAATTCTAGCACTGCCCATAAATTATTTAATAAGATTCAAAGCTTCAGGTACTGAACACAATGCAAATTCTGTCCTCCTGATTTTGTGATTCTAAGTGAATTTTTTTTTTTTAAATTCTGATTTATGAAGATTGAAGTAGTGCAACTTATGTCATACAGTTTGGAGGGGCAAGAATGAGCCTATCTCAAGAATGGGCTTGTGTTCCCAATTCTTTGTTTGATTTTAAGTTTACATTTCCTTTCCTATGGGGGAAGGGTTTCATCTTTATGAAATCATCTTATTTGTTTTTACTTTCTATTTAGATGTAAATCCTATGAGAAAGCTAGGAAGAAGTTGACAGTGTTGGAGGCACCAAATATTCTTACAATTGTGTTAAAACGATTTCAGGTACATCTCCAATATTAATTTTGAATTGTTACTTGTTATCTGTTATCTATTTTCTCTGTTCTTCTATTGTGTATTTCATGCTTATTCTGCTGTCATTTGGCAGTCTGGTAATTTTGAGAAGTTGAATAAGTCGGTTCAGTTCCCTGAGGTCCTGAATATGGCTCCATATATGAGTGGAACAAAAGATAAATCTCCATTGTACAGCCTTTATGCAGTGGTTGTCCATTTGGATATCATGAATGCTGCATTTTCAGGCCATTATGTGTGCTATGTGAAGAACTTTCAAGGAGAATGGTTCAGAATTGATGACAGCAGGGTAAATTTTTCTTCCTCACATTTTCTCTCTCCGTCTGAATGTCTCCTCCCCCCCCCCCCAAAAAAAAAAAATAATTAGACCATACAAATGATGCTGTCATTTGATTTTTGGCTTGGTTTTCAGACATGTCTTTTTATTTTACAATAAAGGTACCCTGTTCTTATCCTCAATGTATTAAGATCTAGACAATCAAAAAGGAGAGAGAGAAGAAAATTCCTTTTTGTAGATTCTGTAGAAATTCATGTGATGTAAAAAGTTTCCACTCTTGGCACCTAGGCTCCATTTGGTTTCTTAGTTATTCCGGAAGTGAGTTGGGATTTGGATACGAGATTGGTTTTGAGTCCTCATATTGCAGTCACTGTTCAGGAAAGAAAGGAGGTTTTAAGGGTTTGGTTAATTCCTAAGAAGCTACTCACTAAAAGTTGTGCCTGTACTTGTTTAGTTTTAGAAGCATATTAGCATATTTGAAGATGCTTGTAAAGCTACTTGTGCCTTTTGTTTTTCAAATTTAATTATATACCAAAACCTTTCTACAAAATTGTAATGAAATACCTTTGAAAGATTTAACTTATATAATTAATTTTTTAGATGCTCCTTAGCGGACAATATCAAACTTAACGAACTGACATTTTATAGAAATGGCTTCTGACTTCTGGGCAAGTGTGCAAGATTTAGTAGTTATTATTTCAGCAAGTTTTAGAATTGATAAGATGTATTTTGTGTATAAATACAATTATGCACGCACTTCTTGTATGAGATGCATTTCTGTACGTAAACTGAGGATGGCGTTTATGCTTCTATCTAGGTAGAACCTGTTGAATTGCCAAGAGTCTTATCAGAAAGGGCATACATGCTTCTTTATGCAAGGTAAGAAGCCTGTGCAGGTTGATGTATAATTTCTGGTTAAATATGTTCTACATCAATTTTTGTTACTTTTGTGGGATTTGTTGCAGCAGCGATAGCATTTTTTTATACTTATTTTAAATATCTTTAGGCATTCACCAAAGCCCCCGGGTTCAGTAAGTAGCAGTGCAATCTCTTCTGCTGGAAAGTTCAAGAGGAGGAACTTGGAAGCCATTCCTGCCACTTCTAAGACGAGATCAAATTCCATGGCTACAAGTGCTGATTCGCCTTCCCTCTGGCAGAATCATGGCAAGTACCCTTACTGGAATACAGTTGATGATCCCATAAGCAATGAATTTGTATATCCAGAAGAGTGGAGATTCCACTATGGGGGAAGAAATACTATGGGGGATTCTTCTAGCGAAAGTTCATCGCTTTTCAGCTCTTCAGATGCAAGTTCTTGTAGTACTGCAAGTATCAAGGACTCAGCCAGTTCTGCTGACTTCTCAGATTTCATATTTGGTGAGATGGGACCCAATTGGTACAGCCACTATGGACTTCCATCTAACTCGGTCGCATCTTCCTCCTATGAAAACTTTACAGATTTCCTAGTGGATGGTGATGCTAGTAGGAGGCATCGGCCGGACTCAGAGTTAGAAGATAAAGCAGTTTTGTATGCTAACAAAAACAAACATCATAGTGGTAGTAGGGGAATTGACCCTAAAAGATATGTCACTGCTAACCATTATGACAAAAATTCTGGTGTACATGTGAGAAGAACGAGTAGAGATGCATCAGCTCAAACGTTTTATTGAGTTTGAGTTGAGATAGAAGTAATCAATCTGGGATATTTTTGGTATAGTGAAAATCATTTATTGGTCTATCATTCTGTTAATGCAAAAGCTGTTATCTATATTGTTACCCTGCTCCTCCGTTGTTTTGCCTGAGTTAATATTATCAGCACAGGCGAAGGAAGTAAATAGGCTACAAATTAACAAAACTGGAGCAAAACACGTTTAAACTAGATGAAATTGAGAGAACATAGCTACTGATTCCCCCAATACAAAACACTGGAGAATACCAAAGGTAGCTCGTACAGGAATAAGAAAATTATTTTTATAAAACGGGAAAAATAGAATGACTATTGTTTAAAGGGGTAATTATACTAATTTTTTTCTGTGATTAGTATTTATTATATTTAATATTTTTTTATTTAAGAAATTATATACGTGTCTCTTATATATTGTTCTTATACTTTACTCTTTTCTTTTTATGAGAAATTTTTTTCTATTTACGTAGGATTCGTGCGTCATTATTTTTTATAAATAACAAAATACGAGAAATAAGTATAATTTTACAATTATCAATGAAACAAACGCTAATTTCAGATTCTCAAATAAAGAAGTGTAATTATCCCTTGTTTTATTGTTCATTCTATTTCTCCCATTTTATTTTATTTATTTCTTCTAATTTTTTTTATTAATTACTTTTAATTATAATATTTAAATTATCCTCAATTTGATAGAAAAGGAAGAACCAAATAACGGTTTACCCATGGATTATCTGTCCCTCTCTCAATTGCCACACGTGATATTTTACTTATGTCCCTTTTTTTTTTTTGGGTAAAGTGTCCCTTTTCTTTTGTCCATTTCTTTGTGAACGTCGAGATATAATTTGGCGTTCATGAAAGTGAAATAGCTTTTGAAACTAGGATATTTATTCATGAAATTGATAGTTATCGGAAACCACTTAACTTTTGGAGACTTCCTCACCAAAAGTAAGTTTCACAGATTAACTTTCCTGTTTAAATAATTCCTTTTTTTTTCAGTAAAGAAAAATTCCCAAGTGCAAGTGATTAACATATGCGGTTGCTTATGAACAAGTCTCATAGACAACATTACATGTCAATCTATCACGTTATATGCTTATAGGAAGAGTCAAACACGATGTTCATACACAAATTTAAAGCTGAATTTTACTTACAAAAGGAGACACAGTAAATGTGAGAAAGTCATGGGAAGCCCTTGGTTAGACCCTCTGTTCTACAATGCCCCTAAAGTCATTATTCCTAATCCTCAACCTTAAAAGACTTCGTTATTAGCCCTTACTCATTATAGCCCCTAAGTGAGTCAATATTCCACCACCAGTAGAAGTCAGAATCAAGGGAATCCAATCCTACAACACAAACAATTACTGGGTAAACCGTTGAATCTTAAAGGCTGGTCTGTGCATGACAACCTTGAGAGTCCTCCTTAGCATCCCCACCCCTTCATTTCCAGGCCCCAAACCTTGCACCCATAACACACTTCTGGTTCTTCCACCCACTGTCACCATCTCAGCCTTTATCATCTTGGCTTTCACTGTCCCCAGCGCCCTTGCTATGGCTGACATCAATCCTGGCCTGTCCTCACAACTCAGTGTGGCCTTCATTAGGCCCTGCTCATGATAGCATTGTTCCAAATTCAACTTGTCTGCCCCACTCGGAAACACAACCTCCTCTGGGCTACCACGACTTGCTGCTTCCAGCTTTGATACGTTCTTCTTCAGCTCCATCACTTGCCTGATAGTCTCCCCCAGTACTGATGCCTTGTCCATCTGTTAATTGATAAAATCTAAATTTAGCAAGCTTGTCATGAAAAATAAAAAAAATTAGAAAACAGAATTGTAGTTTATAAATAGAAAAGCTAATGTTGGAATATTCATATTTATACAATCGGTTTCATTTTTAAGAATGGACCAAGAAGAAAATGCATGAACTGCGAGATACTTTTGAGTGTCTGCCACTTACTTTGACCAAGTTGGGGAGCATAGTGCGGAGGGTGGCATATTGCCCATTGATTCTCATCCTACGTCTTTTTTCTGCTTCACTGTGTTTCTTAGCAGCGAGTAATTTGATCTCTGCCTTTGATCTTGCTTTTGAGAAAGTGTTTTTGTATGTCTCGGAGATGATTCCCCGAGGAAAGCTACTTCTAATCATTTGAGCGTCTAAGTTATAGTAATTTCGAACTTGCTGCATACCCTGCTCTAACTATTTTAGTATAATAAAAGAAACGAAACAAGTTTTAACCAAGAAACCTGTAGCAACAGCAAAAGGGGACCATTTACCTGTCGAAGTAAAACCATCGAATTGAACTGATTTGCCTTCTATGGAAGATTGTATGATATAGATGAAAGAGGCAAAATGCAACTACAGCAAAGAGAGCAAGATTGGAAAATGGTTGCCTTTGGTGGCAACCATTCCATTATTAAATAAGGAGGAAATAAATTTTCATTAATGAGTATAAATAAATAAGTTAATTACAAAATATATATTTACAATTTAATAAGATTTGGGAAATCTTTGCCTTCTAATAATGACGAATCAGAAGATCATCATAACATTAATCAGCATTTAAAGGAGGAATGATTTCAAACTTTATTTTAAGATCTTTACAATAAAATTCTTGATTTGCTACCATGTCACCTCCCTTCGAGAGAATATAAATATCTTTTTTCTCTTATCTATATTGCCTTTTTTGGCGGAAAAGAGTAAAAGAAAAAAGAAAAAGAAAGTAACAGCAAGGTTGAAAAAACTCCATTTTTAACTACTATTGTCTATTATAACATCGCATAGGAGAAAATCTAGATTCAATTTTAATTAGAAGAAAAGAAAAAGTAGATCTGCACAAGATAGCACTAGACCTTTAGCCTCCAAAATTTAAATTACATTTATTAGTAAGTGGCACGTATATTAGATCTCCCGGTATTCATAAAATGCTTTATATAGTATATCATAGATTCGCATGGCATTAGTACCACATCCTAATTAGTTTGATCCCATATCTTACGGGAAATAAATGCAAGGCTGAGTGAATAAAGTTGGCAGGCAAGCCTGCGCATTCAACTTGCAAGTGCAATAAGCAAATACAGAACTTTTTTTTTTTTTCATTTTCCTGTTTAAAACATGCATATGAACTCCATCGGGAGAGAGCGTACACAAACTTCTTCGAGTTTAAGACATCAGTAATCAACAGAACAAATAAGCCAAAATATTTGAGGGTGTGGGGGCACACATACACATATAGCATACCACATGTACTGATTTACGCATTTCAAGACCTTTTACCTCGAATTCTGAAAGCAGCATGACCAAAGTCTATGTTCATTTAGAAAATCCATGGCAAACAATGTTCACTACTCTTGTAGACTGCATATCCAACTTCATCTAGTGTCGTGTTTTTACTCAGGTAGCAAAGCAAGAGGTTAAACAAGTAACAAGGCAATTCACTTATTTTATGAAGAAATAACAGTTTTTCCAGTGACATTCTTGCCCACGTGACTATATTGTTTCTTACTTGTACTCTGCTATCAGATAATTAAAAACAATATTCTGAAAACCGGATCGGACCGGCCGGTTCAACAGGTCGAATTGGGAACCGATCCCCTTACCAGTTCGGGCTGTCTTTCAGAACCGGTGAAGTCAAAAACCGGTAAACCAGTCCCAAACTAGTTGAACCGGCTCTAAACCGATTGAATTAGCCAAACCGGTACCGGTCCGTGCGGTTACCGGTTGTAAACCTTTTTTGTTTAACTTCTTTAAACAAAACAACGTTGTTTTGCTCTTGATTTTACAAAAAAAAAAAAGCAAAATGGGGTCGTTTCCTCGACCCGGTCTGCCTGGATGCTTGTGCATTGTCTCTGCAGCCATCATGCAACGAAAGTTTGGTTCTGGGGAATGACTTTGCGTTTCTCGATGAACACACACAGCCAACATTTGAAAACTTTTGGACGGAGCATAGGTGACTGACATCTCACACATTCAAGCGAACTACTGATACTGTCGTCGGTGACCGCATTTGAATATTTTTTTGCAATGTATGATGCAGATCTTTGGAGTCGAAGTAATTTGTATAATGAACATATTAGCTTATTAGTATATATATAAATAATTATATATATATATATATATATACATATATATAATATACTTATATTTAATATAGATATAAATATATATTTAATTATACTCTAGTTCAACCACGGTTCGACTATTGATCTTGAATCAGTTCGACCGGTTAGTTTTCAGAACCTTGATTAAAAGGTTTTGAGCAGAGATCTAATATAATCTTCATCAGAATAAGGTCAGGCAGTAAGAGCTAGCTATTTTTTCAGTTTTAACTAAGCACAACAGAGGTACAGCGCACTCTCAGTAGAGACACAACAGACGTTCAACAATAATTTGAATCGCTAGAGTTTTACATAGGCAGTTAAAACCAAATCACAGATGTTAGCAAAGCCTATATACTGTACCTTTAATAAATATTCAGAAAAAGAAAAAAAAAAAAGCAAAGAAAGTGAATTGGTAATGAAAGATACAAATCACCCACTATGTAAGAAACTATCAAAAAAATAGTGATATTCAAAGGGTATATCATGTAAAAAGACTAAAGAAAGAATGGTGAGGGCAAATTTTGTACAACTGAATTATTCATAAAAGATTATAAAATCAAAGAAATACTCTTCCGAAATTATTGTTGTCTTTTCGTTCATGTGTTGTCCTGATGATGGGGTGTCTTATGAGAACTAAATCAGATAATTTTCGGTTGAACTAGTTGAAGCACACTATCTGCAAGGAAACTAAATATTTTCTTTTCAATTTCAAAAAGTCGAGACAAAAGGGCATTGCAAAAACTGTAAAATATAAACAATGCAATGCCTCTTCCCAAGCGATCAAACAGTAATCAATATTTATAGACTATAAGATTAAGTTCGTCTTTTTTGTTGTTTTTCTCCTGCCAAAATTTGTGCATAATACTAACCAAGAACACTACATACCGCCTAAATCGTGCTAGAACTATCAAAGAAACCAGTAAAGTTTTCATCACCTTTCCAGCCCCTTCCATCACTTGGTAAACCGTACACCAACAAAGATATCTCCATCTCCATGTGTAAACTCCAATTCACCATCACCTGCGTCCAAATCCGAGTCACTATTCGGATCAAGATATCCCTGGCTTCTCATCCTGTTCCCAACAATCTTCTTTGCCACAGTTTTTATCCTCATCCGCCGCTTGCCATTATTGCTTTGCAACTCCGATCTTCCATTGTTCCATGAACACTCTGCGTTTCTCACATTACCCTGAATCCCCTCTCCCACCTTCTTTCCCGACTCTTCACGCACTGCAGCACCCCCAATACCCTCTGCCTGAAAATTTCCTTCCCGTTCTCTGATTCCGCATTTCTTTGACGAATCACCAACATCGTCATCAGAAATGTAAACAAAATGTCGGTCACCCATGTTCTTATCTTCCATGCCCCGCTCCTTCTCCATCACCCCTGACACCGGATACATTAAGGGTATACTAGCGTGATAGCAATAGTACTGCCGCTCCCCCTCCACTACCATCTCCTTCACCGGAGGCTTCACCGCAACCCCATGAAACGTTTTCTGGCAATTCTCGCACCGCAAAGAGCAATCTTCATATTTCTTCTCGTACACGTACAGATTCCAACAGTAAGGACACAAGGTCCAAAACGTCACCCTTGGGTCACCCCCGTTGTTGTTGGGCCCCTTGTTTGGCGCATCTCCGGTGCCACTGTGTTTGCATGGCTCTTGCGGCTGCGGATTGTCAATCTCGCGCTGGATAAAGAGCTCGCCTTTCTGAGTCCGAGAGCACGGACCAGGCTTCGGACGCACATGAGGTCATCGTCTGAGAACGGGAACTTGTTCTTGGTTGGGTCCAAGAGGCGCACGAGCTTCTTGAATTGGCGCCGCGCCAGCTCGCGGTTTCCGGCGTCGTCGCGGCGGAGCTTAAGGATGGCGTACCAGTCGAAGTGGTCATTGTTGAGGCGGCGCTCGGCGGCGCCGAGCACGTCGATGATAGCGAGTATTTGGTCGACGCAGTCGGAGATATAGGGATCGGACCTAGGGACCCGATGAGCAAACTCGCGGCAAGTCGTGAAGTCTCGGAGAGCAAGTATCGAAGCACATACGCCGAGGGGGTTTTCGGGTCCGGAGTTGGATCGTCCTCGGGTTCCCTTATCAGTCTCCATTGCCACTCTTGATTGGCCGACGATGGAGAGAAGAGACGGTGTTGGGTGTAAAAACGAGATGGAACGGGAACCGTGTGTGACTAGTGTGGGTCCAACATAAGGGAGTAATTTTTTAGTATTCCCAAGATATTATACTGAACTATTCATATTTTTTTAAATTTTATTAAATAATAATATTATAACACATGTATCATATATCATGTGCATATCATGTAAAGACCAAAAACAAAAAAAATAATATACCATGTATCATATTTTTCCTGATTTAGTGTGCATAAAAAACTCTCCACATAATGAATTTAAGAATGTTGACGTGGATGATCAAGATGGAGGCAACTTGAAGAGACATGGTGAGAAGAGTATTTTGGTCATTTAATCATATGTTTGGAGCCCAATTTTTTTTTTTTTTGTTGAATCTCACAAGAAATTTTTATGTGTTTCGAGAGTATTCCATTCAATTTATTAAAATTATAACATTTAAATAGTATAATTATACAGGTGGTTAGATTAAATATAAAAATTAAATAATACAACTTAATATATTTCCTAGCCATTGAGTGTAATACTATAAAAATACATCGGAATTTTTTGAATCTCACTCACATAAGGGTAATGACATTAATCAATTATCAGACTGACTTAACCACAACTTTCAAACATATTGAACTAATAATATGCCTATATACAACCAAAAATTTAAAAGGGCTTGTGACAAAAATTCATGATTTAAACAAGTGATTAACTGTATATAATTAAGTAGTTAAATCACTATGATAGCTAATTAATCTCAATTATGTGAGATGTGTGAAGCCAACCTGCAACTATCATTTCTCCTCATTGACTCCTGAATCTCACACTAAGACATCACAAGAAGAAATTCTCATGTACAGAAATGAAAAATTCTCCTTTTTTTTTCCATCCATACACGCACTAAAAGTTGATTTACTTGTGCATTTCCACACCATTTCTTAAACTTTCACATGTATAACTTACAAAATGTGTTAAAGATTTTAATTCCAAATTGTGATAGAAATAATTATCAATATTAGATAAACAAATTACTAATAAAGTCAAGTTAGTAACATAGATATGTAGTGCAAGTGAAGGTGTGTAGATAACACACTTCTTTCAATTAAGTGATCGAAACACTGCAACAATTAGTACTCCAAAAGCAATTGTAAACATGATCGAGTTGGAAATTGAAGTCAACATGTGAGAATTGATTAATATTAACTGAATAAGTTACAACTAGTTATGTGGCCCAACATCTTACACTTAGATTGACTTTTCAAGATTTCTCTCATGCAATTTTGATTCCCCGTTAGCAAGCCAGGATTGCCGAATCACAAGAATTTCGAACACAGGAACAGGTTGACGCATGTCAATCAGTTATCCAACTTCATCAATGAGTAAGAATTGAATAGTAAATGGTTAAAAAATGGGGCAGGGCAGGTGAAGCAGCTGGCGAGACTGCTATATACCAGTAAAAAAAGAGTCAAAATTGCTTTCTGACAGTTCAATACTAGTTTGTACCATTTTGCTTGCTACTCATTGATAAACTCTTTCTCAGCCAAAAGAGCACCATATATGTATGAATTACAGTTGCAGCTACAATGAAGACCCCAATATAGACACATGCAGTTGCAGCACAAACATAAAGGTACCTACAGGACAAATTGATAGTGTAAGTTTTGCAAGGTTAAATGATATCTATGAAAAATGTAACAGCTAACAATCAGAATAAACCTCTATAACTTCTTGAAAATTAAATTAAAAAAATTACAAAGGATAGTTTTGAGTGTCAATCATTCAAGACTCACTTGGGAGAAAAGACACTCCAAATAAATAAATGGTTCCTCATCAACAGCAAGACAATCGTGTATGCAGTCAAGAGAACAGAATTCATGCTCAGAGGAACTAGGCAAGGAAATCCAACAAGAGTCTTGAGAATTTCCCCTGAATTTCCAACCTTGGTCACTAGTGAACATATTGTGCCTTTGACAGAGATGTACAGCACCATACTAAGAAAGAATAACATTGGGGACGCATAAGTAATCATGAACATTAGAAGGCCTGAATGGAACGTTGAATGACTTGAAATTCCCTGCCAATGAATGGTAATACCTTGTTGAGAAAATAGATATCTCATGGAAAATTAGAATCTTAAATGCAGTGCAGAAAATAATGTGCTCTTTTGATAATAAACCACAAAAGACAAAAAGGAGACATTACAATAAAAGCTCCAGCCACATCAACGGTTGCTAGTGTATTGCTGTTCCCAAGAGCAAAATGGCCTGCCATTCCCAGATTGTACAGTACAGCAATCTAAGAAAACAAAATACACAATATCAGTACCTGATTTGCATTCCAAAATCCAAACTCATTCATATGCTCATTATGCATAAAAAGAAAATGCATGACGTGTAGATACAAGCTAGGGTAACATAGTCAGAGTGCAATTTACTAATGCTATAGTATCAACTACAGCAAATTCATAATTTTACAAACATTTAATCTTAGTAGAAAATAAAGTCAAAAGTAATAATATCAATAGTGCAATATTATACAGATACCCTTACCACAAATTTCACCTGAACCTGATTTTCATAATGTGCATGCCTAGTTCTTCAATATATGGGTGAAATTGCCTGGAATTCCAATTCCGAAAAAATAGACACTTGAAAATCACCATTCTAACTATGGGCATTATACCATTATAATTATATCTAGCAAAAGTCCATCCGTTGAATTTACATAAAGTTATGTTTCCAGTACAATGGCTTTCAATTATAGCACCAAGCTCTAGAGCCGATAACCAATCTGCTATCAAATTATAAAAGAAAAACCAGTATTTAATCATAACATCTTGCAACTAACCTCAACCCACTGCTTATGATGTGACCCACTAGAAGAAAAAGTAAGCAAGCTGGCCAAGACTTGAACAAAGAGCAAAAACACAGGCATCACATTAATGGGTTGTTGGAGCAGCAACTGCAGAAGACACCAGGAAGTTATGTACACGCACCCCACCACATACAAGGAATCTTTTAATACCAAAATTAGTGCCTTGTTCTGACTTTCAACAGGAAGAGATGCGGATATGTAGGAGTTCTGTCTTGAGCACATTTCAGGAGTTTGCATAGGTATAACCCATGGCAAAACCAATACAACTGTAACAGTGGTGATTCCCAGAATGGCATATAATATTTGTATTGATAAGGTGGCATCCTTATTGTATGAGGCAAGCATGTCCCGATATTTTATAACATATTGGAATACCAACAAACCAGAAAATAACAAGCTCAACCCAACCACCATTACAACTTTTGTTTTGGACCGCATCAAGTACAAGACAAATAGGCCTAAAATGACAATCATGACACATGATGCTAGCTGAATGAAGTTTATATAATGACTGCCAGCCTGCTCAAGCCACTTAGAAATGTCAGGAACGTTAGTCCAATTCACACCACCTTGATGCCAGCCTCTCAAAATTCTTCCAGAAAAAAGGATAAGGAATATTGAACTCATTTGGCACCCTGAGATATTTTGCCCCTTGATTGAACTGAGATAATCATATGCTTTATTAAGTTCAAAAGACTGTATTGTTTTCCGAAGAAATAACAAGCTAATTGTGGATGTTAGAAAATGCCAAATATAATGCTCTTCCTCAACCATTGAACTTGATCCCATACTAATGACAAGGGTCATTATGCCAAACAAAATGAACACCTCATCCAACTTCCATGGCTTCATATAATTGTCAAGGTCTTGCTTCCCCCCAGCAGGAACTTCTTTGTGGATGAGGAACACAAGATTCAGAAGTATCAAGCATGAAGTGATCAAAGCAGCGACTCCAAAAACAAGTAAATTAATTGGTTTCTGGAAAAACACAATTGTCATGAGAAAGAACAGAAAATGAGAAAAAACGAGAAGCTTTGAAGACATAAATCAGCTAAGAGGATGCCAATATTCCCTCAGTACTGACCATAGATACTCTCAAACAATATTCCAGGTTAGCAAGGTAAAGAACTTTCAACTCAGAAGATTATACATACATCAGTTGCTTTGTGTGATAGCCACTCATTCGCTCTGCTCAGAAACATGTGATATGCTGCGACAATGCTGCTGTAGCCTTCTGTACTGTTAGGCCTACAAAATAAATTGCAAATAAAAAAAGTTCAAACATATTTCTTGTGGAATTTATTAAAAATTTAGCACAACAGAATTGTCACATACCTGGAGACTACTTTAGCCTTCCAGGCATCATGAAGAGCAGCAGCATTTAGATACAAGCAACAAAAGAACTTCTCATTGCTACCTTTGCATTCACTAATTGTGGGTCCACCATTAGAAATGAAGGCATCACATGGAAAATTTCTACAAGACAGACCAGGCAACTGTGCTTGAAGTAATCTGAATAACTGCCATGAGTTCAACTGCAGTGCCCTCAACTTTTGGTCATCTAGTCCACCAAAGAAGCAAAAAGGAAAAAGAAAACAATAAAAGATAAAACTAGAAACTTTTTCTGTTATGACATAAAATATGCTAAAAGAAACAATGAAAGCAGATGGCAAAGGCAAAAAATGTCATATCACCTTCTGTGCAGTGTCTAATAAATAGATAGGCACAGAAAGACAGAGAAAGACAACTAACCTGTCAGAGAATCAACCATTTCAGAGATCAAAACACCAATATTGTTTTTTGGAATTGGCACACCAAAAAGTAGAGCTAATGTTGGTGCAATGTCAACCTGGAGCACAAGAATACAACGTAAATTATGGACATATTTAACCACCTAGTACTCCGGAGTCAGGATCTTCAGTTAAATGGTATATTGCCAGTGACTCAGTGGTTGAATTGGGTGTTGGGTTCAAGATTGACAAACAAGCACACAAGGTGAATAGTTAGACAACAAAATACATTATAATGGGGAGGGTGATGAATTAATGAAACTATAAACGGTTCACATAAGGAAGAAAAAAGAATGCAAGAAGATTCTCTCCTGGCTTGGAAACACTTTCAACAGCACATTCAAGTTCAACAGAAGATAAGAAAACTGCCAACATTGGTTAATCCTTGTGTGCAATGGCCTACAAGCATGAAGTATAGTTTCATTACCTGCAAAATTGTGTTATGATTCAATAATGCATGGTCAGAGGCATGGTTTTTCAGGCCAACAAATAGAGCTAGAGAGTCGGTTTCCTCATATGAAGAACCCCCATGATTACCATTCTCAGTCATGCCATGGTCACTGACTACGACCTGTATATAACAATTTGCAGCAGAGATGAATTAAAACTTTGATTCTTAAATGGACTTAGTCTTTACAGTAATAATTAAAAATAGCCACAGAAAGAAAAATAGAAAACATCAACTACAGTTCAAAGTAAATGACACCAGAAATATAAGGCCACAAAAATGAAAAATATTATAACTGTAGTTATATACACAATAAAAAGTAGAGACGTGATTGGCCATGAGAATATATTATGGACACATAAACACAATATTTAACGCTTGTAATCCCACATATTCCAGATTCAATAGATAACTACATATATAATGGTAAATTCATTTGTCTTACAGAAATAACTATATAATTGACAACTTCACACACAAAGCCAAGGGCTATAGAACCCAAGCATGTGTTTTGTTTTCTTATACAAGCATGTGTGTAGGCTTGCACATGCAAATAAATCCTAAATTAAAATTATAGAAGTGTTGTGTACATTAACACACTAAATAGATTAAATCGAGAAGGGAAAATCTTATTGTGTTCATATTAATATCTGTAAATGCCCACACCAGGGTAAGATGTAAACAAGCCATACGAATTCTGTAATAAAAAATTAAAAAAAGCAACAAAAAGATAGTCACAAACCAGAAGTGTCTGTCCTTGATCACTTTCTAGATTTTGTAAGGTATTCATATGAATCATCTTCACTACTTCATCCATTTCAGAAAGTTTTGAAGCCATTAACACACTGAAACAGTAAACATCCAAGTGAAGCTTAGAGAACAGAATGAGATTACATGAATAGAACAAAGAGATAATGATGATACCTGTTGCGCCCACCAATATGCCCCACATGATCCAAGCCTAGATAATGAAGAATCTAAAATAAACTCAGTAAAATGTGTATAAATGAAATTAAATCTTTATTGAAACGCATCATGCAATCTAGAACAAACAAATAAATAAATAAAATCAAAGACCACATTTGACACTTGTGCAGTGAGTAGCCAATGACACTAAATAAATATTTAGCAGACAAATTTGAAGAATTCCTATAGTACAAAATGGATCATAACTTTCACTAAAAACCTACAATTTAGTGTGGAAGTATTTAACTTCTGCCTTTAAAAAATCAAGAGTTGAAAGAAGTATGTTGAGAAGAGAGATGAAAACAAAATATCTTCTATCTAGCAAACAGCAAACAGTATACAGTATACAGTGTATGGAGTAAATACTAAGAGGTAGAACCAAAACAAATCTTTTTTCCAATTTGGTACAATCATGTAAGTTGAACCAAACCAACTCCTGTAGCGGATTAAAAGCTCTACTGCTTGTTTGGTATAAGTAGAACCAAACCAACTTATAGTTGATAAGAAGTATTGGTAATTGGAATAACTGAATAAGCCTTGTCTGAAGTCCATCTAACTTCAATTGTAACACTTTTAACCAGCACAGCAATTGGCACTAATTACAATTAGTAAGAAAACAGTCTTTAAGAAAGTTGACATAGTTATGGAAGATAAGTCTGCTCAAAAGTACATCCATAGAACAAGCCTAGTGATATATGATTAGAATTGATGGAAATGAAGGCAAAATGTCTCTTAGTAGTCAAACTTTCAAACAGAAGCATAACACTCTGATTGTCTTCTTTTATCTTTAAAAACTCACCAACAACGCATTTCAATAAATTCATGTTGAAATATCATTCAAGAAATCCATTTGTATTTCAATATTTTAAAAAAGAAATGGCAGGGAATATAAACAAACTTTTAGAATGCATGACGGGACTCAGAAATATACCAAAGCACGCTTGGAAGGCAAGACAGCATGCACACTAGACAATGATGCTCATATCCAAAACTCAGAAAAATACCAAAGGATACATGGCACCGATATTCATTAGTAATCATCACTAAGACAACTGCTACCCCTTTGGTAAGAAAAGAAAAACACAAAAAAGAGGAAACAGAGTAAAAACTAAGGGTTCTAAAGACTGGAAAAAAAAAAAAAAACATAAGGTGCAACAAGCAGACATATCAACCAGAAAGACAAACGGTACAAGTTTGCACAGTGAAAATTATCCAAAATGGAAATTCTAATAACATTAAGTAGGAACCAAATTATGAAGTGGTAACAATTACCAGCAAATTCCAATCATCTCTACTAAGTTCATCGCCAAGATGTCGAGACACATTTTGATCTACTTGTATAGTATCCTTAACCTATAGTAACAAGAAGCTTGAGAAAAACCATGTAAAATAATACAGCAACCCTATTTCTATTTAGATATATACATATGAGCGTTGAAAGAAGATGCTAAGTGAAAGAAACAAAATGTATTAATGACAGATGCAAATCGAGCCAAGAAATTAAATACAACTCTTTTCTTGACAAGTAAAACTTAAGTGATCACTGACAACGACATGAGGGCACAACATGTATGGGGTGCACGTAGACCATGTCTCTACGTAGACATGTACAATGAAGACTTACAAAAAAACTGCTAACTCCATCATGTCTTGCAAATAAACCCGGAAATAACTTGAGCCATGTATCATCACCATGCATAACCATTTTCCATCCAATCTTAAAGAACTGTGCTGCAACAAGCAAGTGACAATGAGAAATGCCAATTCTAGGTTATAGAAGAATCAATGATGTGGTCAATATCCAACTTGGTTGCTACAACTAACCAAGAAGATTGTCATCTAAATAGGCCTGGGTGTTAAAGTTGAAAGCAACATCCAGGAAACCCCCAATTGCTCCAGAAACCATGGCCTGGACTTACATACAAAAAGATAAAATAAGAAGAGGTTGGAAAAGGGAAAGGAAACCTACAGATCAATCATCATATGCTCTCCTTTCGTATTTCCATATTTGAAACAGGAAAGGACACTAACCTTCAAACGAGGCATGGTAACTGTTGGAGCTGCAGCTATTGCATGATATCCAACAGCCATACCATTTGCCAACAATGACTGGGTATATGGCATAGCTTCCATAAAAGCCTTGCTTGGAGGCTGACCATTCTTGTGAAGCACAAAATCTGCTGGAAGGCCATCAATGACCTAAAATAAAATGATTGTATGTGACAAATAAATATCTTTAATGATGCCTCACGCCATAAACAACCAATATATATAAATGACGAAGTCATAGACCTCAGCAAATATGTTATTCTAGAAATTGTACATACCATTAAGATGAGTCGATCAAATGAAGGAGGGATCTTGGATACTTCCTACATGATGAACATTTTTTTAAATTTATCAGTAAAAACAAAACTAGAAGAAGAAATGGGAATTGAATTAATTCAATCACCATTATGAGTAAACTAAGTCTTTAAGATTGCTTTTAATACTGAAAATTACTGCATTACAAATGATCCTACCAACATTCCAAAATTCAGCCAAAAACTAGTCACGGACTAACCTTCCACTTTCAAATCTTTTCCTACTACAAAGAACGTCCCCATTTCCCGCTCTTGTCTATCTCTAATCAACATATAGGCAATCTAACTTGAAAGAAAGAAAAGCCCCGCGGGGGGGGTTGGCGTTATTGACCTATCATATTCGAAGACAATTAGCATATGCTCATTAGTTGTTATTACACCTGACCTTAATCTTTATGACCTTAAAAGTAAAACATCAATGAACAATAATAACAGATATCCAATTCACAAGGAAAAAAAAGAAAAAGAAAAAGAAAAGAATTTCACGAATGGAATGAAAAGTGGTTACTCTGCTCTCAAACTAAAGATTCAGCCAAACAGATTTGTAATAAGGATAGGCAATGTAGATTGTAAAAGAATCCAATGTCGGGAAAACTTCAGCATCACAGTTATTCTCCGAAACTCTACGTATTCAGCATCAATTAGGCTACCACATAACCAATGAATAGTAAGCACATTAGAATTTCCATTCAACAGCAACCGAAAAAACAAAAAAAGCAGGCAACTACTTGGAGGAAACAACTAACAAACCAAGTACCTGATACAACAACCTAAGCCGATCGGGAGGCAGAGATTCCTCGCTCTGATTTGCAATGCCATTGTTACTGCAGGTTGGTGGTCGGAAACTCTCCAAACCACTAACAAGAAAAAGAAAGTCAATTAATCATTCGTGGAAAAAGGTTTGGGAAATCTAAGAGGAAAACAAAAACAACGATGCAGAGTCGTGTTTCGTGGTTCATTTATTTTGACGGGCGAGGGGTGTACGATGTACCTGTGGCCAGAGAGAACTGGTTTGACTGGGAAGAAGCCGAAAACGAAGACGGAGAGGCCGATGAACTGGATGATAACTGCGGCTACTGTGAAGAAGGTCAGCTTAGTGCAAGAAATTGAAGACATTTACCGTGTTATCGTCAACGCCCTGCAGCTGCAGAAGCACGGAGAGAGAAAAGGGGCAGGGATAGCAAAAGCGAATGCTGTTTCGGTGGGTGGAAAACGAAAATAATTACTGCCATGAGGGGCAATTTTGCCATTCTATTCAAAGATTGTTTTATTTATTATTTACTGCACCCTTTAGTCCTTCCCCCAAACATAAAGTGAGGTTAGCGTAGTGATTCCATGTTTAGAGTAACTTTTTATTAAAAGAATTTTTTTTGTTAAAACGCTCTAACTAAAATTTTAATTATAAATTATTTTAATAATAAAAATAAATTAGTACAAAATACACACTAAATCTCGAACGATTTTATTGTGTGATAGGATGTATTAAATCTAACATAAAATTTTTCATGCATAATAAATGTTAATTATTAATTTTATCTATTTTTGAACTCAGTCTACTTAAAAAATATCTGGACTAAGGTTTAACATTCTGACGTCTACCTTGAATTTTCGACAACTGAGGATTGCTAAAATAAGTAAAGCCATGATTAGAGTTAGATACACACACTTGAAGCCACAAAGAGACTTCACTAGCAGACGCGGGAGAATATAGAACATAAGATCGTTTTTTTTTCCACAAAAGATCATTTGGAAGGTATATAAATTTGGCTCAAGAGATTGAGTCGACTTGAAGTTGAACGCTACGCAAAGCAAACAACTAAGATTAAGCAAAACTGCAGGAAAAGATACTGAAATAATTACGACTAAATACAATAACGTGCATGCAGAGTAACGATTGTACAGAGGTTCCCCTCGAACATGCAACTCCACTCAACCAACGCCCCAAAAGCCTTTCAACACAACGGACTCGAGGCATGTAAGTTCATAACCATCTCGCCCTTTTATGTTCTCGCATCTTTCAGTGCACCCCCTTTTTCAAGCTCACTGACCAGATCCCTAAGGGATGGAACCTTCATAGCCAAGGTCCTATATAACCTAGAGTACCGTGCTCGAGTTCCATCTGCGGTCCTTGCTAGGGCAAGCAAGCTTAGAGCCTCAGGTAGTTCGGCAAATACTTGTTTCATTTCCTCCAAGCTCATATTTTCGAAAATGAACGGTTTAGGGGCAACCCTCACAATCTCACCACCTTTAGGTTCCTGAACTCGAGCCTCAGCTTTAATGATTAGTTCTGAATTTGAGTTTGCTCCACATTTGATTATAAATGGCGAGGTAGTTCCTGTATTAAATTGGAGGACATTCCACTGCGCCACATCAGCTCCAGATCCAAAGCCCAGATCTGTTGATGGCTTGCGAGCATGTGATGGATCGTGAATGCGGTCATCTTCTTCAGGAATTGACTGCATCATATATAACAGGAGAGGGTTTAGGCATCACAAACCTCAGCAAAAGGCCAGGGCCAACTGATGTCAGACAAGAGAAATATCTAAATTTCACACAAATGCTAGGAGACAAAGAACATCATTTTAAATTATTTTCATGATTCATCTGTTCGTTTCTAAGTATTTAACTCAGTTATACTCCCAAACAGCAACCCAAATAATTTAGTTCTATTTCAGCGTTAACAGTCATTTAAAAAGTCTTACCAAATACTCAAACACCAGGTAAAAGGTTGGACAAGCATACAGATAGGATGATTACCATAAACAGGTACACAACAGACTAAATAAATAGTATAGAGTAACACTTAGTACCTCAATCATGCGGCGAGTATCTGCAATGTGCCTCTGAGCACATGGATGATCAATTTTAAGAAGTGAAGGCATCCGTTCTCCTAAGGTTCGTCAAGAGAAGCAAGCACTGTTCTTTTCTTACTTTTCCCAATGGTGTTCACAGTAGAAAGTCTTGTTATATCCTGTTCATATCATACCTTGAATTATTGACCATTTCCTGTTAGAACACTAAATTTCAAAAACAGATTTGAAGAGAAAACAAGAACCTTGATTTGCTTCAATATGCCATCAAGTGAAATAAGGGATGCCAATCGTGCATCTTCAGCAGCAGTAGAAGGATTTTGAATAGGCGAACCACCACTTTCCAATGTCAATAAAGCTACATCACTTCTCATTTGTTGCAAAATCTGAATATAATAAGAAAACAATGTCAGCACATGATAAGTGGACATTCATTTCAGAAGAAATTAATGCATTAGGATCCTTCTTTAATTGCTTTTAAAACCTAATCTACCACTGACATTGCAATAATACAAGTCCGACAGAGTTGACAGACCTATGAATATAGACCATAGAATACAAAGAAAATAATTAAAAATAACCATCCAATTGGAAGGTTATCAAATATAGAAACTTCCACCCAAGACTACCTCCTTTAACCTAGATAAAAGTTAGACAATCAAACAAAAAGAAATCTCTTTAGATTTTAGACCTAAAAGCATACAACAACAATAACCAAGCCTAATCTTACTAGGTGGCATTGGCTACATAAATCAATCAGCGCCATTGGATTCTATCTACCAAAAACCAAATTTTCAGTAAAACAATTTAGAGCAAGGTCTTCTTAATGGTTTACCCCCAACATTTTCTTAGGTCTTCCTTTACCCGGTTTTATTGGACTATCTTCATTTGACCTACTTTTCTTACCAGAGCCTCTATTGGTCTTATATGACCAAACCACCTTAGGCAAGTTTCCATCGTCTTCTCCTCAATAGATGCTAATCCAACTTTTTCCCAAATACATTCATTCGGAATCTTATCTTTTCTTGTATGGCCTGATCCACCTCAGCATCTCATCTACACTAAACATGTTTTTTGCTCTTGTTGGCACTTCACTACCATAAAGCATTGCTAGTCTTATAACTGCTGTCCAATATAATTTTCCTTTTGAGTTTGATAGGCACTAACGCCTAAAGCATTTCTCCATTTTATCCACTTAACTTGAATCTTATGATTGACACCTCCATCAAGCTCCCCATCATTTTGTAAGATGAATCCAAAATACCTGAACCGTGCTTGTGGTATGATGTGATTCCGAATTTTCAACTCCAAAACGTTGATAATTCACGTCTTACTAAACTTGCATTTCATATACTCTGTCTTACTCCTACTTAACCGAAAACAAATTGATTAAAAAGCTTCTCTCCACAACTCAACTTCAAAATTTACTAATTCTCTTGACTCATCAACTAGGACTACATCATCTGCAAAAAGCATGCATTGAGGCACTAGCTCTTGGATGTGACCAATAAGTAGGTCCATTACCAAGGTAAATAGGTATTGGACTCAAAATTCGACCCTTGATACAAACTTCTTGTTATAGGATAATCTTTTAGCACACTAGTCGTTGCCCCATCATACATATCCTTTATAGCTCAAATATATGCAATAAGAACCCTTTTCATCTATAAAGCCTTTCATAGGACTTCTTGTGGCACCATATCATAGGCTTTTTCTATATCAATGAAGATCATGTGCAAGTCTTTTTGTTTCCTGTAATATCTTTGGACCTATAAGCATAATAAAAGGAAATATTAATAAGCACAACAAGATGGAGCAAGATCCTAGGGATATCAAGAAGTTTGTGTGCCAATGCATTTCTCACTGAAAGGGATTGTATTTTTGTAATGTTCCACTAAAACAGAAGTTTCTCTGATAGACATAAAAAAGATTGGAGAAAAGACTACTAAAGTAATGTTTTCTTTTTCTTTTCGTCGTATAAAATTTTATTCAGTTAGGATTTAGAAGAGTTTCCTCCAAGCAAAATAAAATCCAAAAAGAAAGAGTTCTCAATACAATAAGGTTCTGGTACTTCAGTTTAAGCAGAAGAACTCAAGCCATAACCCAATTATAGGAGATCTTATCATCTCTCTTGCACTTTTCTTTCTGCCATTAACAAATTCCAATAAAAGGAAGAAAAAAAACAACCAAGATAGGCAATTCAGAGAAGAAATGTTACAATTAACTAGTTAACTGCTATAGAAAGCAACTATTGAAAGAAATATTATTTAGATATGGATATATTGGTTTCATATACTATCATTTAGGATGCAGGAACAGTGAAATTTCATAAATGAAAGTGAATTTTTTTGCTGCTCGGTAAGATCTGAACTAATAAATTTTACCAACATTAAAGCTCAGGACCGCATAACTGCCCTTTAGTTCCCCTGAGTTCAATGGTGATAACTGGTGTTTGCTATATACAAGTAATGAAAGGGGACATGTTGCATTTATATCTTCCTCCTAACCACACAAAGATGGGCCCTAGAAGCACAGAATAAGACCGTGTGAACGGAAGCATACCCAACAAAATTAGTAGTTTGACAATTTTTTTTATGGGACTTCAGGTTCCTCTTATCAAACTTTTTCCAAGTATCAAAGTCAAAATATTTTTTAAAAAAATGCTGCACTACAATCACAAGGTTATATTATTTAAAATTTCTTGTGCAACCTTTATCTAGTACAGTAATGCAATAACAAAACTTTCAATGAACTCTAGACATAAGCAAATATAACGTTGATACACTACACATGCATGCATAAGATATAACAGTTGAGTGAAAAAAAGTACCTTTCTTCTTTTGTGATCAACAGATTCCAGAGCTGAACGCAACTTGGCCACTTGTGCTGTATCTTCAGCCTCTTCTGTTGCCAAGGTACCAGCAATATCCTGATAACCAAATGTCAGAAAACAAGGATCAACACATTATTCAAGGAGTACAATATCAGAAGATGTTTACATACAATGAAAATCAGTCAGACAAGATTCATTCATTTTTCTGGTTTAGGATATGCATCCGTGCCACTCAATCCAATTAAGCAAATCACACAAATGTAACTAGCCACGGATATTGGATGGTAATGAAGGACAGGTCTCATGTATAGCAATTAGGGGACTTAAAATGTAAAATTTCAAAATGTATGTAGAAAATTTGAGAAATGAATATTGCAAAATTCTGCACAGCAGTTTTATGGCCAACACTGGATTCAGAACTAGAGTTTAATATGCAGCACGTTTTGGTTGAAACAGTGTTTGAGAGAAATTGTGTGTATGAACTGCACACTTGATCTCTTATTTATGGCTTGATAACAATCAATCAATGGAGTATTCAAGGGGCTAATTAGAAGCTAACTTGCATCCTAATAATCAGTAGCTAACTTAAAGCCTAATCACTAGCTTATCATTCATCGACGTAATTACAATTGACCAAGTGCTAATATTCCAAACATAAATGTCAACATTCTAACACTACCCCTCAAGCATAAGCTTACTAAGCTCTCAGCTTGCTACAAATAAACACACTAAAAGAAAATAACTTCAATATAATGCGGGCTCCATAAACTATAGCTGGAAAGAAAACTTAGCAAAATGAGGCCTCCCGAATACAGTTGGAGAGATGCTGGAAAGGCAATATGAGCACTGCTTGCAAGGATAACTCCAAGATGGGTGGAATGACGCACAACCAGAAGAGCTGGTTGGCATGTTGCATGGCCAAGGAGGAAGAAACACCATTGGAAAGATGCACAGTGGAAATTTCCCGACAAGAAATCATACACAACAAGGCCCAATCTCCTCCAAATTCATAAAAGCAATAAAAAAAAATGCACATGGATACATCAAACTGCCAAGAATAACCTCAAATTTGAATTCACGAGACCCAAAATCCTTGGAAACTGACTCGAAAACAGCCTGTGGCTACAAGAGAACACAACCAAATTGAGGAAAGTAGAGCCAAACAATAGCCAAAGTACAGCATTCAATGCAGGAATACGAACCAAACAGCCCTAACAAACCCAAACACAAGGCTGGTGACTCTCATTTCCAGTGGCTGTGCACTGACTGGCGACACCAGCCACTGGAACCCTAGTTTATGGAACCCTAGTTTTTCCTCCTACTTGCAGCTATCGTTCACCTTTCCAACTAATATAAGTGGCTGAGTTCACTTTATTGGCATGATTTTCCTCTCTGCAGTGGCTGCCATCTCTGATTCTTCACCATCCAGAGTCCCAAACTCCAATTGACAAAATGACCCCACCACTGGAATTGGAGGGTGTCAATATGTTTGGTCCCAAAATAATGCTGGAAAATTCCGGGCCACACTCTGACACATGCCACTCATTCTCTGGCGGGAGTCTGGCCACATGCCAGCGTGTCTCCAACCATATTTGCCACTGACCACCACAAACCAGTTTGGCTCTACTTTTCTGGCCAAGATCCCAGCTTCATTTACAGTCAAAGGAGGAAGATGTTGAGGGTTGCAGCTAGGTGGCTTTCTTCTCTGAGCGCCTGAGTATATAACAATGGCATGAGGAGTTCTTGTCCACTTTCTGCGATCACAGAGCAGGTACCTCTTCTCCAGAAACGCCCCTTCAGACTATCATATTATGCTTGCTGGATGCATTCTGTAACTGAAATGAAATCTTTGTAGAATGCTTTCCGTTGACAGAAAGCTTGAGGGTGAAAAAGCTATACCCACCGAGAATCATACCAGTGGTGACCTCTATTGGCTGTGATTCACACTAACCCTTGGACTCTGATACCACGTTGAAACCGTGTTTTTTTTATAAAAGAATAAATTAATTAAAACAAAGAGAAGAAAATTACAATGGATTTGGAGGACAAGAGATCCTCAATAACAGAAAACAGAAAAAGGAAAAATAGAAAAGCAAAGAAAACATCTGTTAGAAATATAAAACTATTCATGTGTCTTTACCTAATAACTTAAACTTTTGGGATAGTTGGTCCGTGACAACATCAATGGAACAAAGCTACCCAATCCCTTTGCACATCTGTTAGGGAAACTCCTTGAAACAAGCCATGAGCTTTATACCAAACAAAAGCTAAACACCTAATATTATCCCAAATCAACTGCAGAGCCTGTAGTTGAAATTGCTAAGAATCTTGTGCTCTCATAGAGTCTCCCAACTTAAATAAAATTTGAAATTCTATAGTTGACAGGAATTAGAATAGAAGACTTCATATTCCATATAAACTATAAAGCTTGAAGCAATATCCTAAACCAGGAAAACTATTAGGAAAGAATCTCTTAAAAATTAATTAACATGGAACAACTTGTACAAGAAAAATAACACATGATGACAAGCATAAGAAAATAGCCTCTGGAGCAAGCAAGTCAAATCTCTTCAGCAATCAATTGTATATCCATAAATTATTTGGGTTGCATCCGACTTAGGCATGCCTTCTAAAGAACTTTAAAGAAGATAGTAATAAACAAAATTAATATCTTGGCAAATAACCTTTAAGATGCCTAGCAGAGTTAGTCTAGTATGTTTTACTTGGTCTAGAGGAAAACACTTCATCAAAGTAAAGCTTGCCAATAGCCAATCTCTTTGCATATCCACCAAAGACACTCCTTTGAAGTAACCATTAGCTAAATACCATAACGAAACTAAGAAAAACATGTTATCCCATAAAAGATGCCAACTCAAGTAGCTGGATTTAGTCTAGCTTATTTATTATTGTATCAAATGTGATGAATGTAACCTGTTTAAGTGTACCATCTCTCAACAGAGTCCCAAGGCAAACAAGGCTTCTTCAAGTAGTCAAGAACATCAAATGTGTTCATTTCAAAGAGTCATTTTAGGCAGATTTAAGACGAGGCATACCTTCAAGTGCTGCAGTTGAGAAGTATAGATGCGTTTTGAATATTCAAATAAAAGCAGGCCAAGCGCATCAGTGTGGGGAAGCACAGCAGCACCAAGTCCAGCCATCCAACCATCCATAATTGCCGTTGAAATAAGCTCCAACTGACCCGCTGACCCCCCCGATGCATCATTTCCAGTAACAGATAGAAAATCAAAGTTCTCTGCAAGCCAGGATCTAATTTGACGCTGCAGCTCACCTGCTGGAGTATGTACAAAGAGTGCAGCAAGAGCCTTGTTCCCAATTGCAAAACTTTTGGCTTCCTCAGTAATTTCCCTAAGCTTTCCACCAGTTACCTGCTGTCTCCAGGTGTCCTGTGCATTTTATTTCAAATTGTAAGGGATGAATAGCTTTATCTCTATTCCCCAACCAGTTACAAATATGATCATATAAGAACAAGAAATAGTAAAAAAAAGTTTTATAATGTTCAAAGTTCAGAAGAAAGTCACAAGAGAAACTACACCTTCCTCCTCAATAGTTTTCTACTCCTGCCTAATTGAGCTTTTCTGTTTGTCAGTGTGTACAGCATAAAAACAGAAAGATTAGATCATAACAGCAGCTACCTGATCAATCCCACGTATCTTCAACACAACAGATGAAAATTTGGATTTCTTTTCTGGCTTTAGATTCACTTTAAATCCTTGGATCTGCTCATCAACATATTGCGTAGGAGATCTTCCAGGACTACTCCCTCGGCTGGAACTTCTACTGCGTCCAGTATTAGCCTTTTCAAGAAAGCACTCAACTGGCAAGACCTTCCAATTCAATGTGCAAAATTTACCCAATTAACAAACGGTATGCCCACTAGACTCAATAAAACACCACAAAATACACAGCAAAAACCTTATTAGAACATAAAGAAAGAGAAATCCAATACCCTCTACTTGTTTATTACCTTAATGGATTGCAACTCTGGGGATCTAGCAAGCAAAGATCTTATGTACAGGATTCTAACACGGGAAACGAGCATGGTATCCATTACTCGCTTTGGTTCCATTTTCCGAATAAAATAGAAAACAGCATCCCTAATTTCAGCAAGTATCTCATGTTCTCTAGAGGCACCAGCTTTTATGACAGCTGCCAGAACCTGCAATCATTATGAAAGACAATCGTAAAATTCTAGCTCGAAATGGATACTATCGTGCTGCACATATTTGAATTGGTTCTAGGCACTTTATCAAGAAGCAGAAAGATCAACATCACTGCAATTTTTTTTCAAGGGTGTCTCTGTGCCCTTCCTTTTTTTATGGGATAGTAGTGTGTTTATGGTCGCTCTTTGATGCTCTACACATTGTTGTTTTAAAGGAATTTCTATTACTGATATGAAGGAGATTGGACAGCTTTATAGCGTTTTTGAGCCACTTTAGCTCACTATTTTCTTTTATTTTTCTTTTTCAGGAGAATTTTTTATTGTCCCACGGTCCCACCAGATTCACTTTATCTCCTTTCTCTGCAGTAATATATTCTTCTTATATAATTAATAAAAAAAATTGCAGCAAATTGACAAGTAGCCATCAGAACACCATAACCAATTAAGCTTCCATACACTTTAGCTCACTGTTTTCTTTTATTTTTCTTTTTCAGGAAAAATTTTTTATTGTCCCACCATATGCATTTTGTCTCCTTTCTCTTTACTAATATATTCTTATATAATTAAGAAAAAAAAATTGCTCTAAATTGACAAGTAACCATCAGAACACTATAAGTTATAACCAATTAAGCTTCCACACACTTTCAAACTAAATTAAGATCATGCATTGTCAATGGCCCAGACTATGGCAACTAAAAGTCAAACTTACAACCTGAACCTGCTAAAAACTTTAGTGCATCCAAGTAATTGTATCATCCAGTG
This sequence comes from Castanospermum australe, assembly GCA_019955255.1. Classification (NCBI taxonomy): domain Eukaryota; kingdom Viridiplantae; phylum Streptophyta; class Magnoliopsida; order Fabales; family Fabaceae; genus Castanospermum; species Castanospermum australe. The sequence continues at coordinate 438,515 of NSJW01000184.1, forward strand.
AGTAACTAGCAGAAGAAGTTAGAACATACTGAATTTGACAGCAAAATTCCTCCCAAAAAATGCTCAACTCAACATAAAAACGGAAAGGACAACACAACTGCATATAACTTACAATGCAACTATTTTCAACAAACTGAACCCTAAACACATCAGCATGTATACCAGCATCAGAAGCTTGTTTGCACCATCAGAAATGGCAGCAAGGCCTTCGTATTGATCTGGATTAAAGTCATTCAGGGCAGAAGTAAGATATTCACCCGCAGGGGTAGTCTTAACTTTCTCAGAACCAGGTTTAACTAAAGCAACTGTGCCATCGTTCTTATCTGTCACCAAAGGTGATGGAAGAACATCCATAGAACGAGCTCTTGCATTGTTGCTGGTGTCATTCCTGTTTCAACCCAATGAGAATATCACCAATAATCATATGCTTAAAAACAAAAAGCAACTGCAAACTTACAGGAAATCAAGTAAAATTATACCTCCCCATATCTCGAGGCTGAACATTAACTGATCCTCTAAATAATGGACTTGACAGCTGAAAATAAAGGGCAAATTTTAAAGAGACAGGAACACAGCATAGACAGCACAGAAGCATGATTATCAATATAAATAATGGTCACAGTACTGTGGTTCTGTTATATATCCTTTGTATAGTTTACCATATGTTGCTGATTGACTGATTAATTCAAAAGAAAGTAAACTATGCTGAACAAGATTTAAGAACCTCTCTAGTTGGAGCCATGCAGACAGAAGCCAGTTTACAAATAAAAGTTCTTCGCAATCAAACAGATATTTATGTGCAAGAGAGAAACACTTTGTTCAACTTTGTTGAAGTTCTTTGTGATGCATGCACAATCCATCAAAAGAATACAAAAGGATTATGTGTGCTAGAAACTATTTTAATAAAATACCACAAATTTGATTATATGTGTTAAAATCAAGAATTAAAGGTCAAATTTAAGAAGGTTGATAACAATATTTCCTTTTACATATATATAACATAGCATAATGATTATGTACAGTAACTCTGGTATGAAGTGAAATTTGCCTACCTGAGGCAATCCAGCCAGAGACGCTTTCTCAGTCAATCTATCAAACAATTTCTCATTTTCTTCATGCAACCTCTGCAAAATGAAACTACAGTAAGCATATCAAAATTCAATACAGCTAAAGAATTCAACAAAATAAATATTCAGAACTTATGGCATGGCACATTTTTCAATGTGTAGGCCCCCTAATCAGGGATGACAGAATCAATCTTTTACAATCCAGAAAGGTCACCAGAAGATGCAAACCAGAATTGTGAGCTAAGATTTCCTGGTAGCGGTTTTAGCATGTTAATTTTTTCCCCTTTGATTACATGTATTAAAATGGTTAGAAAGATCTCCACATGGGCAGCCCCAGACTAGGGAGAGTTACTGCCACTTGACCAATGGGCCATCTGTTAAACTATCCTCATTTCACTCAACACACTTTTAGACTTCATTGTTTCTTTCAATCATTGAGGAGCTTTTGCATCTATAAGATGTACACAGTAATATGGCCGTTGATGGTTTTTTTATCATAAATTTTTACTCAGATAAATAAATGACTACGAAAATAAAAAATTTGAAGATAAAAGAAGTTAAAAGCAATAACCAAAATCCAATTGGAAGAATACTAAATCAAACAGAAATTGTCAAGTATAGCAGACCTCAATCAGAGCATCACGTTTCTTGAGTTCCTCTTCTAGTTTCTTGGTTACTGCAGAAGAATCCGTGTCTTCTCCAGTTGCCCTGGAATTGGATAGAACTCCAGACTCTGGCTCTGGGCCAAACTCTGGCTCTGGGCCAAACATTGACCTAGTGTTGCTGGATCTAAGGGCTTCATCGAGTTGTGTTTCAAGGGTTCTAATTTTAGCCTGTATCAGAGAGGAAAAACACAGATTACATACATTAGTTGGCAAGCATGAATAAAGCTTATCACATGCATTTAAGACCACAGTTGCTAATAGTGCGCTATAGCACAAGCTATAGCCAATAGCAATAAGCCATGGTCTGCAGTGCCATGCCGCTTGTCACAGACTTAGGCACACAATTTTTGGACGGCACAGTTGTAACAACGCCACCAGGCTCCAGCAACATGGCAGACTTCGCACTAGTGAGTGCTATATGTGCTAACTGAAAACATATAATCTGAATACTTAAATCCCACCTGGGGTTTGCCCTAAACAAAGACACAAAGCTCAAATTCTCTTGGACCCTGTCTATCGGCACTGTCTAAGTATATTAGAGCCCAACAAAGTCACTGGCAGCCTATAAATTTGCCACCAGCTACTTGCGGTCCTTTATTCAGGTAGTTATTGACATAATGTTCATACCCACTTGTTCTCTCCCTCAATCTCTGTTCTTTTCCCTCATTAACTATTCTCTCTTCTCTATTCTACTCTATTAACTCCGTTCCCTCATTCTCTTCTGTAATGTTCTTTTTTTTTTTTTGTCATGCATTCTGTTCTCTCACTATATGGAATAATCTGACGACTATGCTAGTTCTCTTCCCAGGTCAATACCATATGATTCAAGTTTATGTATCGGTGATTATTTGCTGTAACTTTTTTACTCAAATTTTGCTAAATGTGTATATAAAGAACTTCTATTGCTTTCACCAAAAGAAGAGTTAAAAAGATAAGAGACAGTATGAAAACAAGAGATCCTCCTTAAGACCAAGAAACCAAAAAAACCAAAAAAACCAAAAAAAGAGAAACCGAAACAAACTAAAAGGGGAAAATTTGAGTCTCAATTATAAAATAAAATAACCCCTCTATTTAATCATTTCAAAGTAATCTCGTTTCAATTAAATAATTATTAAATTCAACTATTCAAGGTAATGCATCCCAGCAAAGAAAACTGATTTAAATTCATTCTACTTAAAGTATTACACCCCTTTTTGGCATGATTTTAGAACATTTTAACTTGCTATCAGGAAACAGTACATATTAAACACTACGGAAATTGGACTTGATAAACCATTCAAGAAGTACCTAATGAATATTTTATGTAAACTATAATAAAATAAGACCAACCTCCAAACTTTGGATGTTTGAATCTCGCTGTTGTATCTGCAAGTTTTGCTCTTGCTCTAACTGTAACAGTTGAGCAACTTGATTTCTAAGCTGAGCATTTTGTTCTTTCTCTATCTTATGCTTATCCACCAGCAAAATATGCTCTGACTGCAGCGAAAAAGCAATAATGTAACTCACTTGCGAGCCTTATGTTCAAAGCTAACAATCAAGTGTTGACAGGACAGTATGAATGTTTGCAAAGGGTGGGAATCAGGAAACATCTTGCAGAGCAAAATATCTACGTCTCTCAACTAAACAAAGTACATATGACATCAATTCTTTCAAACAATAGATACAATTGGAAAAAAAAAGAAAATTGAAAGAATAGGCATCACATTGAGATACGAAGAATGAAAATATTCAAATGATATCTATCCATATAATTTAAAGGAACACCACTTGACACAACTTTTTTTTCTATAATGTAGAACACAGAGACGATAGCAAGAGAATATGGCAAATTTGGTATTCTACCACACCAATGAAAGGACTAAAGGACAGTCATATGGCTGCACTTAGGTTCCTATCTGATAGAATATTTTGTATATATTGGAGAATCAACTAGTTTAGAATATTTTAACACTATCAGATCCATGCAAATGAGTGAAACATTTGACCGAAGACCCACCTCAAATCCAAGCCAAAAAATATCAGCAAATGCAAAAATGTGGACTAGATAGAATCTTTGGTTGTGTTTAACCACTTAAGAAACTTATGTAAATGCCGTATAGATGTTCTCCTCATGCTTGCAGCATGAAAAGAACAAAGTAACATCATTCAAGCATGCCATATGGAAAAAGCAAAGTTGTCAAACCACTTAGTAACCTGTCACTATATAGAACTTGAAAACTATGCCCCAATCATTAAATTACCAAACCTTTAAATCTGTCTGGAATGCAGAAGAAACTTTCCACGCCTTCTGTACTTCATTGAATAGTAGAACACACTGATCATTTGCATCTTGAAGTGATTGCTTGAGTCCCAGACCCTCTTGTTTCAGATCATGGATTTCTTTTTCCTTCTCATACAACTCTTTGCGCTCATCATTCGCCTATAATAACCATGACAAATTAAATTCAGAAGATAAACAGAAAATTTGTAATCATGAAATCCTTGTAGCAATCACCATTCACTACCACATATTTTTACTGAAAAGTGAAAACAGCTTGTAAAATAAGAAAAAATGAACTTCCTATACATGCTCAGCAATATTATATAAGGAAAAATATAGTCTCAGTTACACCAGATATGAACCAATCCTACATTATTTTTTATTCTTCCTTTTAAACTAACAAATCGCAGTTTAAATCAACTAAGTGGAAGGAGGGGATCAATGCAAAAATTACCATGCTATCCACATGGTATAAATCATAGCAATACATAAGAGTAATGATTTTCAACTGCTTCCCAGAAATATTCAAACCAATGAAAAAGAAAAGCAGATCAAAAGTAGAACACAATATATGTACCCCCAAAAACAAAAAAAATAGATCACAATATCATTTACAAAGAAGGAATGGGGTTAGGGAAGAACTTACAACATCTCTCCACTTCTTAATTGTATCTCGGTTTCCAAGGCTTAATACAGAATTTCGAGCTCTCGCAGAGAAATTGAGAGACAATAATGTCTCAGATAAATTTGAAACATTTGGACACACATTTACAATCATCAGAGTTTTTGAACTCCCACCTACAAACATCAAGGAAAATTTACAGTAAAAATGTGATCTTGTGTCTTTAACCAATCAGAAAGAATTGAATCCCAAATAATGATGAAACAATATATAACGAAGAATCCCAAATTGACATTGCGAGTCAATTTCCTGGACAGAAAGGCATAAGGGAGCAACAACAACCATAGTGATAAATGAAGGTAAATATTTCTTTTTTATATATATAAAGAAATGCAGGTAAAATTTTTCGAAGTGTCAGTTCACACTTTTGCCAGAATTTTTCTATCCCAGGATACAAAGTTATCCTTTGGTGGAATATAATTCATAACTGACAAACCTTCAAGAGATTAGAAACTCACTTTACTAGCATGGCAGCACCGAAGTTGGACCCAAGAAACAGTGTATTCCATTTATAGATTGGTAGCCTCGGTGTTCTAGAGGCTACATCTTACCTTTCATTTGTACCGAAGAAAAATTACTTTTACTAACAATGCTGACTAAACTTTAGGGTCTTACAGAATCATCTTAGTGAAGCCAAATAGAGGAAGAATTACTAGTGCAATAATATTATCTTCGCAAAAATCATGGAGAGGAAGCTCGCTGCTCTTCTAAATGGAAGTGACTTCAGATTTTCTTATTAAGGAGAGAGTTCCACGCCAGTTATCAACTAATCATTATCTTTTGTATCTGCCCATTGGTTTCCTTTATGATTTAGTAGGAGGATATCTCGTCCTATGCTTATGTATAATTTCATTTGACCTTTAATAAAATCTTTTCTTTGTTCGGGTAGATAGCATATTAGCATGCAGACGACACCCCCAACTTGTAAAGGCTTATTAGCATCTTAAGAGGCACAGACATTTCTGTTGTCACTATAACATAAAGAATCTATTGTCCAACAACAACTCAAAGACCAAATAGATGCCACCATAAGTTTATAAATAAATAGAGGGGAGAAAAATCAATACCAAGTGAATCTGCAAGCAATTTTGTTAGCACTGAATTTTCATAAGGAATAATGTCCTTTTTCGATGTCAAAGAAGACAAAACATCTCCCAACCTGCAAAAACATTTCAAAATGCAGCACAAAGTAAGACAGAAATTTCTAACACATAAAAATGCCACATTCTTCTCACTCAACTTGCCCAAAACTTCAATATCAATGAAAAGGGAAATTCATAAATTTAATTCAAGGTAGTCAAAGGCGAAAGGTTCCCTTAAAGGTGCTATGGGGTTTTAACGCCTTGAGGACAAGAGGAGCCAAAAAGTGCACACCTCACTAAAGAAAGGCGTTACGTTAACATTCAAAAAAGAAAAAAAAAAGTAAAATATTTGATTATTTTCTATCAATTTGCCATATAAATTAACTATTCAAATATAACATTCATTAATAAAAATAAAATATTAAGATGCCTGAAAGTTTGACAAATAATTATTTTTTCAACATTTTGACTATTTTACCCCCATTAGCATCAAGTTAGCAAGAAATATGGTTGGGCTTTTTGAGTTCTATACTGTTGTCGATAAAGCGCTAAGAACGTGCCTCTTGCCCTTGACTACACTGAATTGACTACACTGAATTTAACAAGAATGGGTATGCTTGGTGGATCTTCTTCATCTGCAAGGAGCAGGTGCCATATTGCTCATTATCTGTCAAATCTGTGAGCAGGACCTATTCCTTGCTCTACATGATTTTGAAACCTCTCTTTAACACTCCCATTAAGGACTAAACAAAACTGAAATTTATGAGTTCACCGGCGATCAAAACTGTAAATTCCTCTCCCCCCCCCCCGCCCCCCCCCCCCCCAAACTCTCTTTCTCTCACATGCTTTGTGGGTGTAACTGTTGGTGATCCAGTAAGAAGAAAGGCACTATGGCTGTTCTTCTATCTTCCTTGCCAGAGCCAGGTAAATGAAAAGATTGTCTCCTCTTTGACATGGGCTCACCATTTTGAATATGGATTGTGATTCATGAACACAGCGTTTGGGTTCATGCAATCCAGTTTGCCATTCATATACAAGGAAGAACCAGCAAATCAGGTAACACTGATATAAAGTATACACTTAATGAGTATTGCCTAACAGCTAAAAGGGAAACACAAAGCTACAACTAGTTATAGGAGATCAACTATCTACAGATTTGTTCCCCAAGCAGAATCAGAAATCACGAGACTGGTTACCTAACCTAGTAACAGTTTACACCAGGAAAAGAAAACTGACAAACCACTGGATAACATAAAGAATACTCAAAGTGCGTTGACATTTGGCACCTAATCACATGGGTGGACAAACACATGGTGACTATGAAGCAAATAAAAGATAAAGTTTATAATGAAGAAAAACGTAATCAATTAAAATAACATACGCTGAAAGTGACTTCATAACATGCAGAAAATCTGTGACACGCTCACCACTATCATCATCTGTTATTAAACCTTCGCTTCCAGCCAAGTCAACCAGAGAGAGTTTGCTATATGAGTTTTCACCAGTGATCAAATTGTTATAAAATATGTGTATTGTGACAATCCTGACAAGGCAAGACATGAAATCCACAGAGCTGAATTAGTGCACAGCACTCAGAAAAACATCTACTTAAACAGGACAGATGCACACAAATATCAAAACAGTAACAACAACAATAATATTTGACAAACTTTTTATGATTGAATATCCTAGTGATAAATTTGAAGAAACATTAAGATGAACTAATGGATATTGTTGCTTAATAAACCCATAACCTTTTTAATATTCAGTCCTTGGTATTTTCGGCTTCATATTGTTACTTTAATGAGTCACATAAAGTAGAATATATATATTAAAAAAAAACTATCTTTAGCATAATAGGTTACATCATATAACTCAATATCTGATTTGTGCATTGATATCACCTGCTTGGTTGGAGCAAGTACGCTACCAATAGAAGTTTATCATGCAATGAAAAACAGCAAAAATAAAGCCACAGTACAATATGCATAATGTGGGCAGAGAATTTAGACCATACAAATGAGAAACATTAATCTTTGATACATCATTTCCCCGACTCTGAAATGCAGCTTTCAAAACCCTAGAAAAGTCCAGAGGGTTATCAACTTTTTCCTGCACCAGCTCTATAAAATATTCAGGTGATCCTAAGCAGAGTTTAGGAATGCTTTTCCCTGACTCCAAGAGCAAATCCCTTGCCTGCAAGCAAATAAAAGGAGACTATATGAAAACCTTAATAATCAAAGTCAACATAAAAACAGGAAGCAAACCATAGACACAACAGAAAGGGTGTGCATGGTAAGTGAAAAGAGAAAGAGACCTGTTCATTATAGAGCTCAAAAACTGTAATGCAGAACTTATATTGAGAAGTAGAAGTTGTATCCGAGTTGGCTAAATCAAACAACTCCTCAAAACAACGAGTGTATAAACCCCGATCATAGCTTGATCCTTCCTGAGAAAAATGAATGAACATCAAAGATGCAAATTATCAGGCCAAACATTATTGACTCAAGAAGTAAAAGAACATATAAAAGTAAATAAGTTCACCCAAAGGACAGGCATTTCAATTTTTAGGTCAACACTGAATTCAAGACCCTCATCTAACTATTTATTTCTTTTGAAAGAGAGGGGTAGTGATCTGCACAGACACACACACACACACACACACACAGTGAAAGACAGAAAGAGCAACCATAGTGTGTGTCTTTCCAGAATGGGTTTGTCCATATGCAAATAAGGAAACATTATATCCATCCAAAGCTGACTGCACCAATGGCTGAACATCATTGAACAACTCAGCTGCAAACAGAACATAAAAGGTAAGATAAGTAAGCAGCATACCCGACCATTACAAGGATTTGAACACAAAAAAGATAGTAATATAAAATAGAACCATTTTACCCTGTCCAACATGAGGTCCATAAACTCGGTCAAATTCAAAATCTTTCTTGGAGTTAGACAAGGATTCATCACCAGTATTTACACGGATGGTATATTCATCTGGAAATTCAACGACTGAGGGACCCTCATCTTCAAATAATGGCCGTGTACGGCAGAATACTCGTATGTTTCCTGCAAATAATAGTAACTGCTTTAATAGCTAGATAGGTGTTTTCAGCTCAGAAAAGCATAAATTTGAATATGCTTAAAAAACAGGAAGCACAAGTAGTTAACTAGCTTAAATTCCAGTTACTGTATGTTACATAATATACAAAAAGTGTCTTTGGCGAATAAAAACAAAGTGAATACAAAGAATCTGCCAAATAATATAGGAAAAACTACACATAACTATACCTTTAGATGTCAACAAGTCATTGAACAATCTCCTTTTCTCATTGATCACCAGAGATATTCTAGCTTCAGTTTCAAGGGCAACTTGATCTGACATTCACAAATCCACAAAATTCAAAGCTTCTAGACAGAAAATCAACAGCGCAATAACTTTACAAGAAAAGATAAAGTCAGTGTAGGTATATTCAAATTTCACACAACTGCATGTAATTCAAGAACTAAATGCATCTCAGAGATAAAACAGCTACATTTATCATGATTGCACTGAACATCAGACCTTTTAACTGCGCAAAACATGATTACCAACATTAGTTTAGAGAATAAGTCTCATGCTTGCATGCAGAGATAAAACTGCTACATTTATTATGGTTACACAGAACATTAGGCCTTGCAACCGTAACTGAAATTAAGTGACCCAATCAAGCAAAAGAATTGATAAGAAAAACGACAAATCCCAAAACCTTCTGGATATCTAAAGCACATTAGGTCAAGACAAATTAGTGTCTTACCTAGCTTGTGGGATTTCTCAGCAAGAACACCAAGATATCGTGTAACCCGATCAAGTTTTGCATTTGAATATTCTTGAAGTTCACTTGCTTCTTGTCTTAACTGCAAGTAGTCATTTCTAGCAAGCTGTGCAAAATATCTGATGCGATTGTTAATACATGCATAAAACAAAAATCGCATGATCCACAAAGTTCTGCTAGGACACCACATAAAAACAAAAATTCAATCCAACAAGACTAGCTAGTAAGAATGTACAAGTGCTTTAAAAGCATAAAAGATATTCCACAGAAGCACATCTTCTAACCATCTTTGTTTTTTTAATACATGGTGGCATGAAGATTCCAACCTAATACCTCCGGCAAACTGCCCCTATCAAACCAATCCTTCTACAAGTCCCAAATAAAGATTATCATTCCCTTCTCCAACCTGGTTTAATGTACTACAATTATTTTTCCAAACGAGGACAGTTTGTACTCTGTTTCTATTATTATTCTATATAACAATAATCCTTTTTTTATATTTGCAGGATCACATCTTCAAACCCTCCAAATTAGCACTTAGTTTGATACTAAATTTTAACTTCCCAGAATTCTTCTTGATCATATTAGTCTAACAGCCTTCCCCAACACAGCCTAGGTCTATTGAAACTGACAGACCATATTCATTTTGTCCTTCTTTTCATCAAAGAGTCACCAAGCACTAAAATGATGACAAGTTGCAATAGCCCAATTAAGTGAAGTTCACCCAATGACCATAGATAGTTTGTGCCCACACTGATGTGCTAGCTAATGAGAGAGAAAGTAACTACTCATCTTTCCGCAATTATTAAGAAAATCTAAAAATACATCCATTAATATAAACCATTAGTTTTGTCTTTTGTGCACAGTAACAGATCAACAAATTATGCATAATTCAAATAAGAGTGTTTATAGCATTGTTCTTAAGAAAATGTTACCAAGTATATTGATTTAAATGATATGAACCATAGAGAAAAATTTAAAGTGGATATAGGGTGGGTTCAATTAAAATTTTAAGTAAACACAATGGAATTTAGATACTACAATCTATTGAGATGTAAAAGTTGATGTATATTTACTGGTTGACAAATAACATATACACTTTCTTACTCTCAAAAATTAATTTCACCAATTCTTATGTGAAAAGTCAGCACTAGAAGCTTCAGGTGGTGGCTGAACATTCTCAACAGTTTCAGCATTTAAGAAAGAGAGTTCCAATGCCATCTAGAGAAACTAAATAATTACAATTGTCATATTCAATGAATAAGGAAATCTTGAATTATGTTGGAACAATAAAAGAACCGACCTTGGGAGGATATAAATAGCCATCAAATGATAGCGTCAACAGCAAAGAAACCAAGAAGCAGAAGTGAGAAAGAGTGAATCAAGAAGAGTGAGTGAATGAGAGGTGTCCTCAAGTATCTAAGTGAGAGAGTTTTATGAGAATATTATATACAGATTTAGTGAGTGGCAGTGTGATAGCTTGCTCTATTATTTGTACAATCTGTTTTTAGTAACTAATAAAAGTGAATTTTTCTCCTGCCATTATTCCACCAGTGGCATCAAAGCTGGATGGTCTAAGACCGTCTTAGGAATTCAAGTGTGAGTGAAAAAGTCCCACATTAAAAAGAAATGTAGAGGATCATATAAGTAAAAAAAACCCATGAACCAAATGCCCTAAGGTGTTTTGTTACGATGTGGTGTTAAGCCCACAAATGTGGTTCCTCACTTAACCATGAAAAAATATCTCCCCCTTATCTATCATTATGTACCTTCCAACCCAATTATTTTTAGAGTTTTGTATGAATTTTAAGTAGAGAAAAAATGACTTCTATCTTTTTGCTTTGGAAATCCGCAAATTAGTTTAAAACTAATTTTATTGATTTTTTTATTATCTATTACTTATTAATACAAATAATATTTTTTTAAAAATATTAATTTTTTTTTTACTATGTATTGACCCCACTGGCTAAAATTTATGGGTCCACCACTGATTGAGAAGATCTTTTAACCTCTTAATTCTGTAAAAAAATCCCATGCAGTTTTTGAAGACATTGCATGGTATGTTGAGATTACACAAAACCTCAAGATGTCCCAACGATCTTTGCAAATGGACAATAGATTACACCTTCCAAAATGACTCATTAAAGATAGACACGTAACAGTGTCATCTGCAACTTAGATGCAAAGCAATGCAATAAACCTAGCAGAAAAGGAAAATAATTGGCAATTTCAAATCCAGAATCATAATGAATGCTTACTGAAACTGCTGAAAGAAGTTAGCACCTAAGATTATATTCTAAATACCCTGATACTAGTTTTAATAAGGACAGCAAATCCCTCCTTTCCATACAGCCTTCTGTATATTCTACCTTTCATATCCTGTTGCCCAGAACTAGTAGGTAACAACTGGAAGTGGCAACCAGTAAGGCAACAATCAGACATGTACAATGAGGCAAATTTTGGAAAAAAAGAATGTTATTCTGCAAGTATCTCTTTTTTTCTTATTGTGAAAAGGGCTTTTTTTTCCCTTATGCAAATGTGGAAGGAAAAAAAAAAGTGTTCAATAATATTCCCACCTTTCCCAGAATTTCGTGCCATCTTAGGCAAACAATCTCCTCAAATTAATTTCCAAGACGGATAACCACATACTTAGCCCAATTTCATAGCACAAAATGCAAGCCGACTTCAAATTCCAAAAAATAATTTCACAGTCACTAAAATTCCCCAAAACATCCGAAAATTCAACATACATACAAAACCGATGCTCTCCTCTTTCTCATGCATTTGCCGATATAAAAACACTGGCATTGAAGCAGCAACGACTAAAACTCTCACCAAAACAGCTCAAAACCAAAAATTCAGGTACCGGATTGGAAATAGAAAAAAAAATTAAAAAAAAAAAGATGAAAGTGCTATGCATGGAAAGGAAAACGCGTTACCTTGACCTTGTCCCTCAATCGCTGAAGCTTGGAAGCCATGGAGTGGTTGGACAGCTCCGAGTGCGGAAGAACCGAGGACGTCGAGATGGGGTATATCCTCACCAACGGTGCACTAGGTTTCCGATCGTCTTGCTCAAGCGAAGACGACGGCGAAGGAGACTTCCACGGCTCGAAGCCGCTGACATCCCAGCTCCACCGGTTCCTTTGCTCCGCCATGGCCTTTGCTTGCAAACAACCAAAAACCCTCAGCCCCCACCTCCTCTCCAATTTCCTCTCTTCAAATTTGAAACCAAAAAAATAAATAAAAAAAAGTGCCTTGGAATATATAATAAACACAAATTTTCAGGAAAAAAAAAAAGAAGAGAATAAAAAGAAAACTCTCAATCGGAGAGTTTTTTTGGTTTTTATCATTACTGGCTGTGTCTCTCCGTAATAAACGAACGGAGGGAAGAGGGCGTTTTGCCTTGGACCTTGGTCGCGCGGAGACGGCGTCGTTTAACAAAATGTGACGCTCTTGGCTCTTTTGGCTCACAACATTCTACGCGAATCTTGTCTGTTCGCGTTTCGCTCTCAGTTATTTATTGTTTCACGGTTTTTATTTGGAGTTGGGCTTATCGATTAGGCAAAAGCCCCTGGCGAGCGTGTGGACAAATAAATGAAAATTCGAATTAACTTTGATTCATTTTTTGGGAGTATAATCTAATTTTTATCTAGTGTATTACATTATTACTAAATTATGTGGTGATGTTTATCATTAAAAAAAAATTTAAGGTCTTAATTAATTATTATTATATTAAATTCACCTAATAATATGACAATATATAAATAAATATAATTATACTGAAAAAAATTAAAATTAAGTTCATAATTTCTTACACTATTATATAATTATATATTATTATATTATTAAAAAAGGTTAATTTTTTAAAAAATTATTATAAATAATATAATAGCACAATATTATATAATAACATGTGTTAAAAAAATAAATCAAAATCCAATCTTATAAGAAATTATATCTGACCAATTTTAGAAAAATATCAATAATTTGTTAGCACGCACTGAATAATCTATACATATAATAAAATTAAATTAAATATAATAAATGTTATTAAATTAAATACATTACATACAAACTTAATTCAAATGATTTAGATAAGGTATACTAAATATTAGTTCAATTTTAATAAAATTATTTTTCTTTTATAATTTTAAAGTAAATGTACTGAATATTGATATAATTTAAATAAAATATTTCTTAACTAGTAATTTTATGATGGAATGATACACGAAACAACTAAAATTATGCCAACAAAAATTAAAATTTAGAAAGTTTGGCACTGCTGCTTCACGCATAAGGTAGTTTCGCATTGATTGTGTGCAATTCATCACTTTGAACATACTTTTGGAGTCGGTGAACGTAGATTTCGCTCATCCAATGACAAATCAAACACGTACTAAGCAGACAAATTCAGGTAACTTTCCTCGCCAAAAATAATAATATCTCACGTGCTTCAACAGCATGTTTTGTGAACTGAGACATGAGAGTAAAGCAAAACTGCAAAAAGAGGAATTATCATCATTGATGAGTCAAACCTAAATCTTTTCTTTTACCTTAACCTAAATCATGTGCCAAGTTTGTTCAATGGTAAGTGTTTAAAGTAAGACTGGCTAGACATAGTTTATTCAAAGAAGAAATATGTCATTTAACTCTTAAGATAATAATCTGAATTCCATCTTAAGAAATAATCAAAATTTTGTTACATATCCCACGTCTATTTGGAAGAATCATTTGTTCCTTTTGAAAAAGTAACAATATTTGGAAAAAAAAAAACATTTGTCCTTTGTTCATTTTTTCTTTTGGCTTACTTTTTTTAAACCCATGTGGTTCCTAAGATTGACATGTCATTTACCATGTTGTTTATATTATTTTTTTTGACAAAAAGTTTAGAATGAAATGAAGTTATTTTATTTTAAGATCAAAGATATGTCGTTCAGTAAAAATATTTATAAATGATGTATAAATGAGAGATTTTTACACATTTAAGTTTAATATCTTTTGAAATAAAAAATTTAAATATATCAGTTGAATCAACTCTCATTAGTTATATTTTGTGTCAGTCTTTTATTTTTCTTTGTTTTAAGCTTAGTTTTCTTTTTTTTTAATATATTTAGATTAATTTATTTTATAATTAAATTTAAGAAAATTAAAGGAAAATATTTTTTTCAAAGAAATGCTTACCCAAACATGCTGTGAGATCAAAGCTTGGCTTCTCTAGTTTCGAAATGTGATATAAAATATTTAGTGCTACGCATGTGTAATTTACTTAGCAATCCATAAACAACTTTTAACGCAATAAATGGCCCAAAACTTAAAGAAAGAAAGGTTCAACGCATGGGGTCTGGACTCGGGTGATTATTTTTTTCTATTGAAGAAAAAGGAGCTCTCAAGATCTGGTTGGGTCGAATTAGGCCGAGCCTAGTCTCAACCGAAACATGAATGAAACCTCACTCGCTGCAAATCTGCTACCATTTGGCGCTGTAACTCTTGTTTCAGGGATTGTTACTAAATGAGTTTGCTTCATGTTTTTCTTTTTTTGACTTGGAGTTTGCTTCACGTTTGATACACGAGAATGACAATTTTATCCTAGTGGTAGTGGGGCTCATAAAGATTAACACAAATCATAGGCAAGGGAAAAATAAGAACATATATAGTAATTACAATTAATGTTTTTAACTCTGCAATCATGTAATGAATATTGGCTCAAAATCATCTTTAAAATATTATGACAAATGACTAAGTAGTTAAAGAATTCAAGAAAAGTTTTTGTAACTCTCTTTCCAAATTTTTATTTTTATTCCAATTCTATAAAAAAAAAATATATATAAATGACGTATCAAGCATAGTCTTAATTATAACAATTTGCTAATTTCTTAAGTATAAGATTTTTTTTTGTTACAATAGTTATAAAATTTGAATAATTAAATACAAGTATATGTCTAGATGAAATTCGATTTTCATTTCAAAGAATCCCAAAAACAATTAATATAAATTGAGTTAAGATTCTTTGACAAAGTTATATATATTTTCTTACGTGTTCAAATTCACATCCTTATATTTGAAATCAATAAAAAATATAATTGATATCATTTAATTTAAGTTTAAATAATTTAATTTAATTTAAAAATTAGTTTTATACTTAAAATTTATTATAAAAATAATTTTATTTTATTTTATAATTTTTTAAATAAAAATTTATTTATAAAATAAATTAATTCTTAAAAATTTATAATTATAAACATACTCTACTTGAACCAAGTTAGAGTGACTAAGAAAACCCTATAAAACTCAGATTAATTTTGTCATCTTGTAGATCCCACACATTTTGCTATCTTTGATCACCGTGATACATGCAATGGGTTTGGTTACTTCTAGCATATTTAAAAAATTTTAAAAAATTACTTTAAAAAAATTCTTTTAATAAAATTATTAATTAATTATTAATTATAAATTATTTTAATTATGAAATAAATTAATTTAAATATATATTTTTTATTTTCATATATTTTATCTCGAAGGTTTGTACTTTAAAATTTTAAAATAATAGTCATAAAAGTTAAGGTTTTTTTTTTAATCATCAAGTTATTTCAGATCATGGGCTAGCAACATAGAGAAAGCGAAATAATTGATCCACTTTGGGATATGCAGCCAGCACGGGTCAAACAGTGATCATATGGTCTTAGCCAAAAAATATATATATAAAAGCTCACTTCGGTGAGAGGGTGACAGCAAAGGGCAAAGGACATACTTGGCCATGTCAAGTAACTGTTACTCTGACACCCTCCCTCCTCAAACAAAGAGAGAACCGAAATTTGATGATGCGAAACCCAATCCACCGTCTGCATCTGAGCAAAAGTGAGATTCTTCTCCGATCTGACCTTTGCTTGACAACAACAGAACCATCCTCATCCTTTCTTTGGCTCTGTGTGTGCGTGTGTGGAGTACGCCAATGTGACCTACCTGACCTCTAATCTATAGGCAGAGACACTGGCAGAGACACTTTTTCAGCCCTTGGAGTGGTGGCTTCTACAAGCCTAGGCACATCAAAAACCCAACCTATAAAGACGCCCTCCACTCTACTGATGCTACTTCCCTCATTTATCACATCCTATATGGCCAGATCTTAAAGTAATATGACACTCTAACTAGGGTACAATACTTTTCTCAATCACATCTGATATGAGTTGTGGAACGGGTCTTTGACAATGACAGGATTGAAAGACCATAAATGGGGATAGCAAGAGGATATATATAACCGCGTTTGAGTAAGTGTTTATCTTACTGAAATTAATTTTTAAATATTTAAATAAATTTTTATTTATTTTTTATTTTTATTTATTTTATTTATTATTATTTTTTAAATATAATTTTAATTTTAAAAATTTATTTAATTTAAAATAATTATTTTTTAATTTAATTATTTATTAAATATAAATTATTTTTATTTAAATTTTTATCTTTAATTAAAATTAAATTTAAATTAAAATTAAATTATTTTAAAATTAAATTTATAAACTTCAATCAAAACACTCACAAATACGACGATTATGTATTGTCTGGCAAAAGAATTGATATAATAAAAAAAAAACAAAAAAAAAGAAATAAAAAAAATAAAAAAATAAAAATATTTATAAATAAATATTAAATTATTTTATTATCTTTTAGAATTTATAATATTATTTATTTTTAATATAGAAAAAATAAAAAATAAAAAATAAAATTTTTTTCTTTTAATTTGTCAAATAAAAAAATACAAAAAATTGAAGCATACGAAAAAGTTTATTAATCTAAATGTATGTTAAGTAATAAATTAATTGTAAAAAAATATTTTTTAAAAATATTTTTAATAAAATTTTAGTTATAAATTATTTTAATATATACTAAATCTTTTCTTTCTCATTTTTAAATTAATACTAAATAAAAAAATTAGCCCAATCCTTCGCTTCTTTTTCTTACCGTTCAAAGCAGGCATCTATGATCATGGCATTGGCATGTAGTTGTGCAGTGAATTGAGTACAGTCAAAAGGCCATGTCCGCTTTTGTACGAAAAGCCATTTTTCCCGTCAAAAGTATTATTATTTCAATGTTGTTTGTTTTTTAAGTAAACTATATTTATCAATGTTTTAAAGTGATTTGGACGGTTGAAGTGTTTTTTTTCTTAAATCTATTTTCAACGATTGAATTATTTTTTATCAATTTTGAGGTTTAATTACTTGATTGAATTATTTTTAAAATATGATAAATATTTTATTATGTATATAAAATGAACAAAAATATATAAAGTATCATATATTTTTATATTATTAAATTTATATAAAAATTACATTAAGTTTGTAAGAAGTAATTTATATTTAAAATTTTTTATCTTAAAAGTAATTTTAATATAATAAATATTATTTAGTTAGTATTAATTAAAATTATTTTTAAATATATAATTATTAAAAATGATATGAGTTTAATATTATAATTATTGGACACAAGCTAACACTATAGGGTAAAATAGAAAATATGACAGTTGAAAGTATTAAAACTCACCATGAAATCTCAACACCAACGTAGAAGCTTCATTTTATTACTTCTGGTCTATCTGGCTTTTAGGGACGAAAGCAATTGGGGATGAAAACAACCAAACATAAAAAATTGGACCAAATCACGTTTGTTGTGGTTAAACGGGAGTTTGAGTTCCTTAAACGCAAAAACAAACACACGTTAAAACTCTCACGTTATTCTCTGGGATGGTATTTTAAATTGAATAATGTTAATCGCATAATGGTAGAATTACCACAAATATAATTATTATACATGCTATTGTTTTAATAATGAACCGAATCCTGTTTGTTACATCCGGATAAAATAAGTCTTAATAGTATAAAATTTGATAATATAATGTATAATAATATAAGATTTTATAATATAAAACTTGATTTTATGAGAAAAATACAAGAATGATAATTGAGGATTGATTTAAGATTAGAGTGTTTATATTTTTAACTAATTTAATATAAAATAATCTTATCATATCTTATTAAATTACATAAAATTTAATTCAATTTATTTTATAATTATTAAATAAAAATAAATAAGATCAAATAATTTTATCTTATTATATATCACACCTAATATATAATAAAAATAAATAATATAATATAAACTTATGCTATATGAAACCATTTTTCTGGTATGCAAAGAGTTTGGGTAATTTTTTAACCCAGAACTATTATTACTCTTTTAAACTATTACTTTTCCTTTCTATGTCTTTATACATGTTTCACTAGACTTTTTTTTTTCCTTAATTTGTTCTGATTGCGTTATGGCCATATACAAATTAAAGTTTGTATTCAAGTTAAAAATTCAGTAGATGAAGAAAGGGAAAACATCCCCAAGGAAGTTTAGTGAAAAAATATTATAGAATATATATAGTTATTTTAATAAATTTTTATTTAAAATACGTTTGAAATCACAAAATTTGATAATTAATTTGATTTATAAATAAAATTATTTGTTTAGAAAGTTATAAAATTTGAACTTGTGATTTTAGTTGTGTAAATGTAAAAATTCATTAAAATTTAGTTGAGTTTGATTTGATTTTAATTTAATTATTTGAATTGATAATTTTGCTGTTGTTAATCTAGTCATTTTATTTATCAAAGTAAGGATAATAAAGTAAAAATATTAAAATAAAATTAATTTAATTCATTTTAAGGTATTATGAATATAAAAATTGATATATAAATTAATACAAATTATATTTTTATAATAAGTTTTAAATATGAAAATTAATTTTCACAAATTCAGTTTCATTTTTAATAAATTTCATAGTTTCGATTTTCATCTTTAATTAAACAAAATTAGTCTCATACTCATATTTGAGTAAAGTAAAAAAAAAATAAAACACCAATAGTTATTTTTCAAAATAAGTTAACTATAACATATATAGAATATTTTATATCTTAATGAGTTAACAAAGTGTGGTTTTTATGTTAATTATTTAAATTCAAAATTTAAGTTAATACTTAAAGAAGTTAATTTATTTAAATACATAATAAGGTGGGATGTGCCTCTCACTTAACATAAAACGTAATTAAAAAAATTTTCAGTAAAAAAATATTTTTATAATTATCAATATCATTGAAAACTAATTTATAATACGTGAGATGTAACCGTTTAACGTAAAAATAACTACAAGTTACATTAATTTTGTTTCGGTGAATAAGTTGGATCTATTTAACTTATTTTAACTTCAGTTTAAAAAAAAAAGAAAAACTATTTCACCAAAAAAAATAAAAAAGAAAATCTAACTTATTTTTTGTATTATTCTTTTCTACTTTTTAACCTTTCACGGCAACAAAAGCAGGAAAATTGGGAGAGGAGCAAGAGACACTGCTTCACCATAAAAAGAACTCTCTTTTTCCACACTTCCACACACATTCCCTCTCTCTCTCTCTGGCTTTCATTGGTGGCTTTCATCTAAATTCTCAAACCACTGTAAAGCGTGTCGCTGGGCAAATTAACAGCACCAAAGCCGACGCATCCCCAACAAGACCAAGGCCTTCCCCCAATAAGGAAAGAAAAACTGACAAGTACAATTCACCAACAAAATTTCCTTACTTAGCCAAAATCTCCGAGTTCTAACATCCAACACCAATTGCCTTGTCCTCATCTCACCCCTCTGCTGCTCCACAATAATATGCCAATATTGCTTCTGCTATTTTGTAGCTGTTTGTTCCCCGGATCTGAGACGACGAGGGTCTTCCTCAGTAACCAAGGATTCTTATTAAGCTAAATTTAGCTAAATGCCCACATATTTCTGCTAGGACATGACCTTTTCATATTAGGCACCCTTTGCTTTTGCTTCACTCAAAGCTCCATAAATAGTCAACGACTCAACCTTCCTTCGCTTTGCTTGCTTGCTTTTACCCATTGTCTCCTTTTAGGTAAGTTTCTTTGATTGTTTGCTGGTTCTTTCTGTGTCTCACAACTCGCCCAAGAAAAAAGGGCTAAAGCTGTTTCCGTTTTGATCTCTGTCTTTTCCAAATAAGGATAAAGGTAAAGTGGGGGTGAAGAAGCTAGGACTGAATGGCGAGGGAGAAGATTCAGATTAAGAAGATCGACAACGCCACCGCTCGGCAGGTGACGTTCTCGAAGCGACGGAGAGGGCTCTTTAAAAAAGCTGAGGAGCTCTCAGTTCTGTGCGATGCAGATGTTGCTCTCATAATCTTCTCTTCTACTGGGAAGCTCTTTGAGTACTCTAGCTCAAGGTCTTTCTCTTCCACCTTCTCTCTCTTTCTTGCTAATTACGACTGAAAAGGGTTGATGGGTTTTCAGACATCATTGCTTGACCTTCTGTGTTTCAGAAAGTTTTGCTTTTATTGCTGAGATCTATCTACGGTTTGCACAATGAGAAAGAATTAAAACAACCCACATGAACAGAAGCAGTCAAGCCATTATAGTTATATACTAATTAGTAAGGTGATATATTCTTGGTTGGTTCTGTTAAAGGATGATATAGATATCACTAATGTGGAATGAAGTTCAGCTTTTTCATTTTATTTGGTTAGCAAGAAAGGAAATTGAGCATAGCGCTGTTTGATGACAGTTCTGAGATAGTTATAATGCAGTTGTACAGTTCCTTCTAAAACATCTTTGAGCGTTTGCTTAAAACACGATTACCATGTTAGCTTTCTATGTCTAGATTTCATATCCTTTGCTTCTTTTTCTCTATTAGTTGCATAGCTTGATTTGATCTTTCCCACATTTCGCGAGTTGTCAAAGGTAGATGAAGGAAGAAAATGAGGACAATGTCTAACAATGCATTTATTAGATAGCTTGTATACGCTTTATAACATTTTAATTAAGCAAATAAAGGATTGCATAAATGTGATACATATTACTCACTAATTACAAAGCATGTTAATCTTGTTATGTTTACTTGCTTTGATATATTTGTTCGATACCATATAGATGCTTTGATTTCGTTCTACCAGTGGTGTTTAGATAGTAAAAGAATAATGAGTGGTGCTATGTAACATAAAAATTAGGTAATGTGACACTTACGACAGAAGATAGTGAAAAATGAGAACAATATAACATAAAGGAAGGGATTCTTGTATGGACCCTAACCTAACCAAATGGTCCAAATACTTTATATGACTCAAGATAAACCCCATATACAGATTGTTTTATGCAAGAATTTTTTGACATAAAAAGTAACCTATGCAATGCCACATCGAGCCTGTTCTATGTGATTCTTTGTGTTGTTTTGCTTTTTGGAAAGGGAAAAGCAAGCTATAGCTGTAAGACGTTAATACGAAGTAATAATTCCCCACCTTTGTTATATAATATTCCTCGCCCCTCTCTTTTATCTTTCATCTCATGTGTGGTCCAAACAGACCAAAGTAAAATTAAGGGATTGGTTTTGGAGAATAAATTTGCCACCATTATTAATCAGCCAAAATCCTTTAAGCCGTAGTGAATGGAAAATTTTCAGCTTCTAACCACGAAGCATGAAGCTATAAATTAATGCCATGGAAACTTGATGAAGCAGTACTTATTTCTATCAATTTTGGTTTATGATATTTATTATTTTGTCTGAATAGGAAGCATTTCACCACTTTAACGTATAAATGATCTTTATTCCTGATTTAGAGGTATAGTTCTTATTTTCAACAGGTATAGATTTAGGGTTCAAGTAATGTGATATGTGTATTTACACTTTACAACAAAGAAAAAATAGAGTTATTTTTCCTTTATTTCCTTAGCTTAGAGGTTAATGTTATAAAACATGGTCATATGATAGTAATCTTATATAATGAATTATGCGCAAATTTGACATTATGGAAGTCTATAAATTTGTAGTGCAAGTAATTAAGAGTAATCTTAATTTACTTAGATAGTTTGTGAGAATGTAGTAACTTACAGGGCGTTTGGTTCATGGATTATTTTTTCATTCTTGGGAATCTTTACATGAAAATGTTGAAATTACATGTTTGGTACAAGATTTCAGAAAATATTTTCATGTAAAAAAGATTGTCACAGCCTGTGGCGAACAGTAGCTGGAGTCATTCCCGATAATGTTTAAGTTAACCAAATGTTGTAATCACCTTATCCGAGAATATTTTTTTCAAAACTTGAAGCAAATGCCCTTCCTTTGCAAAGTGGGATTAGTCTTTTTGGTTGGGAAGGGGGTGTTTGTAAAACAATGTAAATTGTGTTAAACCGATAATAGTTCTTCTAACTATTATTGTTAGTTAAGTGATATTAGTTTGCCTTTGTGTTTTTCTTGATGTGCCATAGATATGGACCTAAAATATCCTTGAACTTTGGGTAAGTTGTGGTTGCATGGATGCGTGCTCTCGGATTACCTTGTATCTGATTCATTAATCTTCCCTTCTAAGGTTGTGGACAATGGGAGATGGGAGATAGCCCGATAGTAAATTAATTGTTAAGTTTGCTTTTGTATATAATTGTGGTTGCCTATTTTACTCAAGAAGAATTGGTTTTTGTATAAGATTGAAAGTAAAATTGTGGAAATGCACAAGTTATAATTGATAAGGTTTTTTAAATACAATAGAAGTATAAGAGATTCCTCATTTTCAGTCTTTCCTTTTGCACCTTCTCATTTCCTCTCATTCTAAATACCAAGCATGCCCTAAAATGATCAACTGTATTGCTTAGAGATCAGTGTTTTGGCTTGAGGAAAGTAGGAAGAATAGCAGACTGTATGAAGTTATGAGCAAAAGGAATTAAAACTTGATTGAAGATTCACTAGATGTAAAAATGCATGTAATAGTCAGCTGGATTCAGCCTAATGCTTGTAGGAAAGCAACCCATAAAGAATGTGGTTAGTAAGGATCAAACTCTTATAAACTCTGATATCATCTCAACAATAACTATCTCATGTTTATTTCCCCTAATCCTACTTCAAATCATAAAGTGGAAAATATAAAAAGTAGTTTAAAGTGAGATAACTTGATAGGTAATATGTAAGTAGTAAATTTTCGTTAAAGCTTATGAGATGTTTTGGAATGATATAACTTTTTCTTCTTTAACTTTTTTTAAACAAAAGCAAAAAATAACAAAGTTTGTCAAGTTAATCAGAAATTCTATGATGATGAAAGCATTTGATTGTTACTTTACTTCATATTGGCATGCCCAGTGTTGGCATTCATCTCTTGTCTAGGACGTCTTAATTATTTGGGTTTTGTTTTGTTAGTTTATTAATATAGTGCATTAACATTGACGCAAGCCGTGCTTTTAATTGGTGATTGTCTAACTTGTACCGCATATATGCCACGGGTTTGATTGCTATTGTGACTTTCCTGTGCTTATGAAGCTAACTCGTGTTGATAATTATATGGCGTGGGTCAAATTAGTAATTTGCATTACATCTAAATCTAATAGTTATCGCAACCTACATGTATTAATTTGATTGGGGAGATTCACGTAATTGGTCAAGAAGAAATCATTGTAATTCCTCTTTCTGTTTGGGTGAGAGAAGTCTCTCGGGGTGTTACGGTATTTTAGCTATTTTTAGGGTACTAATAATTCATTAAAATATTTATTGATTGTTTTTCACAATAAATGTTTGAAGTCTAAAAAATAAAATAAAAAAATTAATATTTAATAACACTGTTACTTACAAAATAAAAGAGTATTGCAATAATTCACTTCAATGTCTTGAATTTATAATTAAACGAGTCCATTTGTAACTTAGTTGTACCATTTCAAATATTTTCTTATAAATCATTTTTCTTCTAAGTCATTTCTTAATCTTTCTTTTTGATTAATCTCTTTAAAAGTTCTTCAGAAATCAAATTCTTTATTTACATGACATACTCTATAGGATTAAGAGTTTAATTTAATGATGTTATAATGCATGAATGAATGATTGTATAAAACATATTTACACTGGATCAACAATTAAATCTAAGATGAATACAAAATGTATTGTTTCAAGTTCCTTGGTTCCACATTGTTGTTGCACTGTAGGCTGCTACCTTCCACATTGTATTTTTTTTTGTTTGTTTTCTAACTTGGGGGCGCTCCATTGTGTCACTTTCATGCATTGTCTTCTATGAAGCATGAAGGAAATACTGGAAAGGCATCATTTGCACTCAAAGAACCTGGCAAAACTGGAACAACCGTCTCTCGAGTTGCAGGTCGGTGGTACTTGTATTTACTACTAAGTTCTCTGAGAAAAATGTTGGAAAATTGGTTCAGCTTTGGTCTTCACTTCAATTAATTTTGAGGTCACTGACATGAAATTATTTCGATCCTGAAATTTCTATGCGTCTCGGTTGACACATTTTCGCTTGTTCAGCTTCAATCTTGTTCTTTTCACTAAGAACTTTTTTTTTTAGTAGCTTTAATTATCACATATGAATCTATGTTCTACAGAGTGGTAGATTCATTGCAGGGTGCGGCATGGATTGTTTATAAAAAATATAACCTTCGAAGTACTTACACTTACACTTTCACTTTCACTTTTAGAAGTCCTGGAGAGAGACTATGATGGAATGAAAAGGGGATTCAAATCATTTTCTCGTTTTCTGTTTCCCAATCAAGTGCTGACAAATTAGTAAGAAAATATTTATATTTGAAAGAAATTAATGTTAATTAAGAGAAAAATATATATTTTTACTGATTTGTCAGTACTTAATTAGGAGGATAGGGTTGAGGACAAGAAAAGGAAATAGAGAATTTGAACCCATAAAAAAGGATGAGACAATGAAAATTAAAAAAGGAAGAAGTGAAATGAAAAGAAGTTGCATTCTGTGTTTGAATAATTAATGAGCCAAGAAAGAGAAAAAGTAAAATGGTCAAACGTGTAAGGTTGAAAATATAAATCTTATAAACTGTTTTTGATAACTCAATTTATGGGACAATCTCTCTTTGGCTTAATTTTTCTTACATAAAAAATAAGAGGTTTTTAGAATTAAAGTGAAGTTATTTCCAATCATTATCTTAATTTAGAGGGGAATAAAAAAGGAAAGTTTGAAGCGGAATAAGGAGCAAGGATTTCTTATATTACCTTCCTTTTCATAAATTTTCAAATTTTCTTTTTCTTTTGTAGGTAATTTTTTAAGTTTTCAAATAAGTAGAGTTAAACCCATCTCATGTGTTATCTTCCCTTTCCATCCTCATCGTCACTACCCCTCATTCAAACAATCAACTGAACTGAAAATCAGGAAGGTTTTTAAAGGTACTGAAAAGAGATTTTTATATATATTTGTTTTCTATCAAATTTTATGAATACTCCATTTTCATTTGCTTAATAAAAGAATACTCAAATGTCTTCTGCAGCTGGTTGAAAACAGCAACTACTCCAGATTGAGCAAGGAAGTTACTGAGAAGAGCCGTCAACTAAGGTACAAGTCTCACAATTTTGTAACTGATTCGTTTGTCATGTTTGTTGAATTGTACGTGAAAACACATAAAATAATGCAAGAAATACAGGCGGATGAGAGGAGAGGATCTTCAAGGTTTAAACATTGAAGAATTGCAACAACTAGAGAGGTCTCTTGAAGCAGGGTTGGGCCGAGTGATAGAAAAGAAGGTTTGCAATTTTATTCTGCGCTGCCCTCCAGCATCATCTACCTTCGGATTTTATATAATCTAAATCCTCATGCTTTTCAGGGAGAGAAGATTATGAATGAGATCACTGATCTCCAAAGAAAGGTTAGAAACTGGAGATTCCATTATATGAGGATCCACACATTGATGATGATACATGTGACTATAATTCTTACATTGGTTAATAGATCCCTGTATGGCTTGAAACTCTCATCTCCTAATTTAAGAAACTGCTTTTGTTTTTGAATGCTTGTAAGTTCACATATCAATATGTGTAGATTGTTGGGGTATACTAGATTTTGGCAATGACCTTGAATCATTTGGGCTTTTTGGGTTTTTTTATATTGGTAAGAGTAATTCATGAAATTATTATATTGTCATTTCTGTTTATCAGTGATTTCTACTTTGTTTAACTAAATTTCGTTTTCTTTTCTGTCAACTAACTCTTAACTGAACCTCCAGGGAATGCAATTGATCGAAGAGAACGAGCGACTAAAGCGTCATGTATGAACTCTCCTTCTGTTGTGTCCGTTTTCGTTTGTGTGCATTTTTTTGCTCACGCAGACTTGTTTCTGCGTTTCTCTGCATGTGGCTTCTGCAATTTCTAATAAGAAAACTTGTATATATGTTGCACTCAAGGTGGCTGACATATCTAATGGCAAAAGGCCTGGTGGTGGCGAGTCTGAGATCTTTGTTGCCGAGGAAGGTCAATCTTCAGAGTCTGTCACTAACGTTTACAACTCCACCGGACCTCCCCAGGACGATGATAGCTCTGACACGTCGCTCAAGTTGGGGTGAGTTCACTTTAGCACAAAATAACTCGATGATTCATTCTTCATTCTGGTTTGAGTTCACTGGTCACCGCTAGTGTAGAATATTTTATTGTGTTTGCAAGCATGGGAACTGTTTTTTACTAGTCTAGTAGTGTGTGTGGGAGAGATTATTTTTTAGAAAAAAAAATTACTTTTTCTATCAAAAGCCTTTACAGTAAAATTTTAATTAAAAGTTGTCGTAATAATAAAATAAGCTAATCTAAACACATTAGTCAAAAGCCTTTCTTTTTGTGAACTTTAACTTGCTATCGGAAAGCCATTTTTGGCTGGAATTGCAGTATGTAACGTTGTTCTTTATGTGGGCTTTTTTATTTATTTCGTAACGCTTTCATCGATGACTTGCAGGCTACCATACTCCGGTTGAAGGGAAATGCATGCAAGGAGTTAAACTCACAAGATAAGCAAAGATTATGGTCTAAATAAATTTCGAGTTACTCTGACCCGTCACTGACTCACCGTGGAGTGGTAGTAGTATGTATATTGGTATTGACTTTTGGGTACTCTAGATGATATGATTCAGAAAATTGATAAACAAAGTATTTCCACTGTTTTAATTCGCTTTAAATGTGGTATCCTTGCTTCTTTCTTTAATCGAGTCGCACCGAGGTTCCCACTTGCCCACTTGTCTTCATCGTAATTTATACTTTTTAAAACTTCAAAAGTGACACATGCATATGTTATTAAAGGCTTTAACTTCGGTTTTTTTATTTTTTTGAGCTTAAGGCTTTAACTTATGTATACTATAATTGCTGCTATATATACACCTTTTTTGGTTCTAACTTGTTCTCGCCTTCATCTATGGTAGTCACTAAAATCTTAGTACTTTTTTTTTAATCATTGTTTTGGATGCGCATAAATCTATATTACTAATGGTAAAAGAAATGATTTTATTTATCTAAATATTTAATTTTCTATGTTGAGTTTCGTAAAATTTGATGTTGAAAGAGTATATAAGATTATTCAAACCAAATATGACCTAATTTAGGTGTGATCCATCATCACACTCTACTGGTATTCAATTATTCATAATTCGCTCCATACTGTTCTACCGAATGCTAGTCTCCAACATAACACTTCAGAAAATAGGCATATCTCTGGATTTGTGCCGGGTAATGCCTCAAACCAATCTCTGGATTTGTGCCGGGTAATGCCTCAAACCAATAACACAAAAAAAAAGACGTTTTTACTTACCACAAAACTATGACGGTACTTTTTTTATTTATTTCAAATGTTCATTGAATTACAATCAATATTTAATAATTTTTTATTTTTTAAAAAAAGATAAAAGTATGAAATTATGGTTTTGCATATGTAAAGTATTTTCTCAAATGTTCTAAGTTATGAAATAGCTTTGTAAAGTTAGAGAGAATAGCTTACGTGTAAATTCTAGTAGTTACTTTTTTATTATTAATAGTTATTCATTTCTTTTATTTTTAATATGGTATCAATCTTGTACATTTTTGAACGTTCAGAATGATATTTTTCACATAAAAGTTAAATCCTACAAATAATGAGATAAAAATATTATTTCTTTTTTTATACAAAATCAATCAAACAAATGATTTTATCATATAATCATTTGAATACATTTCTCATTTAAACAAATCTCATAAACATAAAAATTATTTATCTAATCAATTATAATCATCAATAGATTTAATTCATAATTTTAGTTTAAGTTAAAATTTAAATATGTATCAACAATTATTTCAAATCAATTTCATAAATTATTCAAATATAATCACAAATTCAATTAATTAATCAAATATGATCATATATTCATCTTTTCAAATTCAAAAACACAAACTTAAAATAATTCATTAATCCTTAAACCTAACATATACAACTGAATTCAAACAAAACTATGACAATAAATAGTTTTTTTCATAATTTTGAAATATAATAATCGCAAAACTTTTCTGTTTTATTAAATAAAAAAATTATTTTAGTACGTTACTCGTAAAAACTTTTTTAAAAAACAAAAAATCGAAATCACACGTGCGAAAGGTCGTTGAAAACAGTTGTTTACCGGTAAATGCGAAACTTCCGGGACGTTTGCACGATACCTAAAGACTTGGGATTTGTTTCGATAAATTTTTCAAAAAGTATTTTTTTATATATATTTATTTTAATAAAAAATTTTTAAAAAATAATTTTATATTTAGATATAATATTTAAAAAATATTTTTAAATAATAATAAAAATTTTAAATTTGTTTAGATAAAAAAAAATAAAAACACTTAATTTATATCAAAATTACTGAAAAAGATATTCAAATGCAAGATATGATGAATTATGATATATAAGATATGATTAAATGAACTAGCATAATAGGAATGATGAGATTTTTAAGTATATCATAGTAACAACGTAATGATAAATGAGACATAAAGTAATAACAATATGTCTAATTGTGTATTCAAAAGTTTAAAAATATATTATTAATATTATTTTATTTTATTTTATTTAAATGATATAAGCCATTGAAATTAAAATTTAATTTAAAATATTAAGACGTAATGATTTAAAATTACGTTATTTAAAATATAAATTATAAAATTATTTAAAAAAATTTATGTAAATACGATTTATAAAAAAAAGAGATAATATAACATATAATTTTTAATAAAAATAAAAGATATTTTTATTATAAAATTATATTAAATATTATTTTTTTATTTTTTTTAAAAATGAGAGGTCATTGATTTTTTTTAAAAATAAATTAATTTTTTTAACTTTTATTTAAAAAAAAACATTTAAATATATTTAAAAATATGTTAAAATACTTTTTAAAAAAAATGTTTTTTCTAAAAAAATGTGTATCCAAACGGGTCTAGTTCTCCTCCTTTGAACATGAAAGCCTGACTCTTACTCTTGGTTTCCCTTCCTTCCATTTCCCCGTCTCTCTCTTTGCCGCTCTCTCTCTGCATCCGCATCTGCATCTGCATCTGCACACGTAATCTCCCTCGCCCTCTCTCTCCGCCATGGATGAAGAATACGATGTCATCGTGCTGGGAACCGGACTCAAGGAATGCATACTCAGCGGCCTTCTCTCTGTCGACGGACTCAAAGTATTCACCGACTCTGCTGCTTAATTTCTTAGCGCTCCATCAGAATGTTTCCTGGATATATTTGTAAATTTTCGATGTATGACATGTGAAATTGTGGATCCAAAAATATATGGACTAAAAGGAATTTTACTGAATAAATTTATATATCCAATTAGATTTGTGACTTGTGAGAGATGTCTCTGTAAAATTTTCTTGGTGATGATAACTGAATTGTTTGGTTAATTTTCTATCCGCTTGAATGGATCGGTATGATGTGGTATCAGTTACAATGGCCGAGTGAGAATTAAAATTTTCTATGTTTCCTTGGATCAGGTGTTGCATATGGATAGAAATGACTATTATGGAGGAGAGTCCACATCGCTTAATCTTAATCAGGTTAATATTTATCTGAACATGTTTACCAATGTCATTTGCTCACAAAGGATCTTCATATAACCACATGACTGCGCCTTAACTATCATTATTCTTGAGTATAGCTGTGGAAGCGATTCAGAGGCAGTGACAATCCTCCAGCGGAATTGGGATCAAGCAAAGAATACAATGTTGATATGATCCCAAAGGTACACAGATTTTAGACATTTTTTTTACCATATTATTTAAATTTGTTGGTGTTGCTTTTCTTTTTCCATCTGTGAAGAGTGGTGGTCAACAAAACTTAGTTGTGCAATTAATTGAATGTCAGTGTAAGGAGATTCATTTTCAGTCAGGTTTTGGAATCACAGAGCCATAAACGTGATTGTGATGATGTTGTGGCGTTGTGTTCTTAATTCACTGTCAGAGAACCAAACATCACCTAAGCTCAGATTCTGGGGTCTACTGGTCAGTGAAAACTAGAAGAATGTGGAGAGAGTCTTGAACTTGAAATCTAAATAGTAGTCTGCCTCTTTACGTAGAGATTTTGAATCTAAATAGTCTTCTACAGATTTGAAAATGAATGTTGAGGATCAATATCTGAAGAATGCTCTTCTTGGATGGCCTTAAAAGCAGAATGTTATAATTTATCAGTTCAGATGGATGTTACCGTTTCAGTGTCTATTATACGTGCATAAAATCTATTGTTAACTGAATTTTTTTATGACCTAATTTTGTTTCCATTTATAGCTTAGTTTTCTACACCTTCCTTGGTCTCCAACTTGGGGAGTGATTTTTTTTTTTTTTTGGTGGTAAGGAGATGAATTAAGGATCATCAAATATAATGGGAACGTGTGGTGTTAGAAGAATAAGATATTTGCAGTACATCATATGGAGTATGAGTTCTTAAGTCTTTAAGCATTGAGTTTATACAAATAGTGAAGAATAAGAACCGATGCATCCTAGGTATAATGACGATCCATTTGATGATAGTCGATGAAGATGGAAACAATTTCTGTAGCTATTACAAATTTGACTAGAGTATCCCAATCTTGCATTTTTAAACAAGTAGCTGATACTTCTTTGGACTGTCTCTCTTGGTTCTTGTTAAAATTCATAATGGTTTATGACATTGTATGCTAACCAATTAAGAGAATTTTGATTAAGAAGTTTGAAACATTCTTTGAATTTGAAAGGATCAGCACAAAAATTCTACAGATTTAACTGCAACTTGTGACCCCATATCATGTAACTGTAAACAGTTTATAATTGACACAAAAGGTTTTACCTGTTTTCAATAAAAGGGAAGAATCTAATAAATCTGTGTTTTACAAATTTTAGTAGTCTAGAACTTGACCTACTAGACAACTCTGAATCAACAATTGATTTTGGCTTTTTTTTTTTTTTAAATCATAGATAAGAATTTATATAAGATAGAAAGAGAAGCATGGGATTGTCTCATGCTGATTATTTTTTTCACCTTTTCCCCAGTTAATGTTCTATTTATGCTTCAACAGTTCATGATGGCAAATGGTACTTTGGTTCGTGTTCTTATCCATACAAATGTTACCAAATATCTGAATTTCAAGGCCGTAGATGGCAGCTTTGTGTACAACAAAGGAAAGGTATGAAGATTAAACTGTGCTCTGAACCTAGAGTCAATCATCTTCAATATAAAATGTCATTCTTACGGTCTTTTCTATGAAGCTGATGAATATGAATGCTTTCTTCAGGTTCATAAAGTACCAGCAAATGATGTGGAAGCTTTAAAATCTCCACTTATGGGGCTGTTTGAGAAGCGGCGTGCTCGAAAATTTTTCATTTATGTACAAGACTATAACGACAGTGATCCAAAATCCCATGAAGGAATGGACCTCAACCAAGTTACAGCAAAAGAACTCATTTCGTACTATCTCGCTGGCATTTCCTTCGAGTGTCTGTTGTGTGTGTGTGTGTGTGTGTGTGTGTGTGAATAATTTCAAGAACTAATAACCAGTTATTTTTTTAACATACGCTCTCTCATTTATGCTCATGATGAACACTTAAATTCTTGCATATTTTATTGGATTTAAAACTGAGAGTGACTTCCCATATCAGTGGAGTTTTGCATATATTTTATGAAAAATAGAAATTGAAGCTACTGAATGTTGTAGCCATTTTCAACTTACTGGGGGAAGGATTTCTTTCAGGATGATAAACTTTTATGAGCTATCGCAGAATTTTCTGATTTGGTTATTCTTTTCCTTGTAATGAAATTCGCATGCTTGTTTGCTTTCTATCGCAATGTCATCTATGGGTTCAAAATAACTCGAAGTTTGTTTTCAATTAGGAAATATGGGTTGGATGACAACACAATTGACTTCATTGGCCATGCATTGGCTCTACATTTGGATGATACTTACCTGAGCGAACCTGCAATAGATTTTGTGAAAAGAATTAAGGTATCTGGTTTTTCCTTTAGATACTTATTTCTTGTTATCATTTCACATAGAGTATTGCTTAAAAATTATAATGCTGGTTTTTGCAAGGTCAGTTCCTCGTTACTACAGTTTCTTCAACATATACATTGCCTCAGCTTCCAGTTCATATATATGCTGATGACATATAGAATATGCTTGAATAGTTTTGATACAGTTTCTCAATTCCACTTGCATCGTAACTATTCTTTAGGATTATAAATTTCCTTGTGAGTTTGTATCAGAGAAGAAGCAAGGTTACACCGGGTTGTTACAACACTGCAATAGTAGTCTATAACTGCATACGACCTGCTTCTGTAAACATAACTATGAATTTTAACTACTGGGAATATGGCTGGTGTGTTAAAATTAAATAGCATTGAAGTCAAACAGTTTGTATGAAGCCTTCTACTTTGGGGAGAAGAAACGAAAAGTAGAAACAGGGACATTCTTTTCACTTAATATTCATTCTGTTGTGGGAAGATGTGATACGTGTCTTGCATGGTTGATTTTTATTGCATTCTTTCTGATTTTATTATTTTAGTGGAAGAGGCTAAATAATGAAATCATGGGAATGGGTAAAGTTGTAAAAGCCATTCAGAAAGCTTTTATCTTTTGTTTCAAATTTCAAATCCATATATATCATTACAGCTTTTCATCCTTGAACTTCTCTTATCCAAGATTTTCTCATTGAATCATGCCTGGTTTGGTCTAAAGCATGACCCATGAACCCGGTTTCTGTGCGCTCATAACATTTTTATTGGGAAGTAGTGAATCGTCCTGTTGTAAATATGCTTGCGCAAAGTAACAAATGTCAGAAGTCTGACTTATTTTAACCGTGGTTTTACTAAAGCTATATGCAGAGTCTTTAGCACGTTTTCAGGGTGGATCTCCTTATATTTATCCACTCTACGGACTGGGAGAGCTTCCCCAGGTTTGTAATACACATCTCGAGCGGCAAAAGAATGTGCCTTGGGAATCTTGTATTTACTTTGACTATTGGTACAAAATTGGCAGGGATTTGCTCGTTTGAGTGCTGTTTACGGTGGCACCTACATGCTGAACAAACCAGAATGCAAGGTAATATGTGCTTGAGAGTATAAAAAAAAAATATGAATGCCTAATTTGTGGTGATAATCCTGACCATATAATTAGCTTACAGTGTGAAGCTTGAATTAATTTATGGTGAGTCAATAGCTCCGCTCCCCTGTACTTGAATTGATTTCGCACTAGTCCAATGAAATACGGAAATTAGGGTACTGGGGATATTTTATATCTTCATAACTGCAGGAAGTTCAATAAATTGACAACCCGCTTCTTATCCATAGTAATTAAACATAAAGACTTTATCACCTCTATCCTTTATCTACTAGATCCCAACCCAGTCATGTGGCACCACTAATGAAAGCAGCTAGAAGCCCAAAATGCTAAATTATGATAACTTGTCGATCAAATTCATTTTAGGATGTACTTGTGTCTATATATAGCTTGACCGCTACAAATATTATGGAGGCAGTGAGCATGATGCTGGATGCTACTAATGGCAGGTTGAGTTTGATGAGAATGGAAAGGCCATAGGTGTGACCTCCGAAGGAGAAACAGCAAAATGCAAAAAAGTTGTTTGTGATCCTTCATACTTACCAGACAAGGTACGTAACTCATAAGGATCGTCCCATGGAAGATCAATCCGAGTTTTATTCTCTTGAAATGAAACCATCTATCTATCAATAGGTGAAGAAGGTTGGGAAAGTGGCCCGTGCTATTTGTATTATGAGCCATCCGATCCCAAACACCCACGACTCTTCGTCAGTTCAGGTTATTCTGCCACAGAAACAACTTGGGCGTAAATCAGATATGTATGTTTGTCAAATTTTCATACATTAGTGATTTTCTTTTTCTTTTTTCGCTAAGCCTCTTACACTTGTAAAATGAACTTGTTTTGAATTTGTCTATTAATGTGTTACATGAAATTTTAGGCGTTTAAGTATTGATACTTGATAGGACAAATGGGAGTGAGTATACAATTGCATTCACTGTTGAATGCCTCTATATTGCAAGATTTGGTCGACTAGGTTAAAAACAAATTTGTTTCAGAGAATGATCTTTCTATAAAAGCTATATTATTTTTCTTCTAAAACCCTTACCATGGCGAGTAAAATTGTTGCCACAAATGCGGCAATATATCATCAACCCCCAAATATGTGTTCATGCCATCATGTCAACATTTATTCTTGGCGCTAGTAGCTGCCTCAACTTGATGTTGCAGTAACTTGCGTTAATTCATGCTTCAGGTACCTTTTCTGCTGCTCCCACTCTCATAATGTAGCTCCAAAAGGAAAATATATTGCCTTTGTGACATCAGAAGCAGAGACCGACAATCCTGAGGAGGAATTGAAGCCTGGCATAGATCTCCTCGGACCTGTGGATGAAATCTTTTTTGAAACTTTCGATAGATATGAACCTATTAACCAGCATGCGGTTGACAGCTGCTTCATATCCACAGTAAGTATAATTTAACGGGAAATTTAATTTCTCGGATGAGTAGTTTCACAATGTGGATGGAGCTCTGATAAGTCCTTGTGTAATTAGGGTCCTTTGTTTTCTCTTCCGAATGCTTTATACATTAGAGCTGAAGTTCAGTATTCCATCTTCATCTAGTCCCCTAGAGTCAGGGCTAGGGAGATGTTAGGACATTGCTAACTCTACTTGGCTGTATAATTTTATCTGAATTAAGTATGTTATATGTCGATTTCTCACTCTCTAGCTGCTATTTTGTTTCATAGGGTTCTGAGTTTTAGTAGAGCGAAGAGTTTTTACGGCATATTTAGCTATGTCTCTTGTAACCATTGATTCAAGACTGAAACAATAAATTTTGCAGAGCTATGATGCAACAACACATTTTGAAACCTCAGTAAGAGACGTGATTGCCATGTACAGCAAGATAACTGGAAAGGTAAATAGCATTTTCGTCGTACCGTGTGAACTATTGATGTCCAAGACCTGCAGGGTTTAATTTGTCCATTTTTGCGTGGATAAGTTTTCTATCTCAATCGTTTTCTCATCAGGTTACTGCACTTCTTGCATCATTAATAGGTTGTCAGGATAATCTGTATAGATTTGACATTTTAACTTGTTACTGCAACAGAACCCTATCGAATTGTTGTTATGCATATTGCATACAATAATATAGAAACGGTAGGAAGAGAGGGAAGAGAGTAAAGGATGATAAATAGAAAATTGAGTACCATTAAAAAAAAGAGAGGAGGAAAACAGAGATAGATGTATAAAATTTGATATGGAAGTCCACAATAAAGACTCATATAAACAATCTACCAAATTCAAATTTCAGCAATAATAATCGATCTCTGAAATTAAAAGAAGAGAATCAAATTCTCAAAAGAATGTCCTGCTTGTATATTTAAAATTAGCCTTGCATTATGGAGTCCCATTGTATATAGTCACTGAAGTACTATCTTTTAACTTGAGAAGTGTTAGTTCTAAAGAGAATTTTGGCTTCCTAATTTTTTTTTCTTTTGTCATCTCCCTGAAATTTAAGAGAACACTGAGTGTCCTTTGAGCATGTTATAGTCGTAAGATGTGAAACTATGCCATGGCTTTGATTGCGTTAGTGATTGGACTGTTTATTTCAGGGTTATGGGACATGAGACGGCTCCTTTCTAGTTTGATTTTAGCTGTTGAATGAAGGTTATTTGTGCCCATTCAACAGAATTATTTCAACTAATTCATTTTTTGATTGCTTCTATCTCAGGAGTTGGACCTGTCTGTGGATCTGAGTGCAGCCAGTGCTGCTGAAGAATGAAAATTGAGTTTTTAGTGGTTGACTCTGAAATGGGATCTCATCCAAACATCGGTAGATCATTGCTTTGCAGGACCAATGGCTTCTTGAAATATTGCTATACGGCCTCCAAACAATATTAACTTCCTTTGCTAGATAATAATAATATAATACTATGCCTTTTCTACATAATACTTATGTACTTGCTTATTTGCTTGTTCTTTAGCAAAATTCAGTCTTGGACTTGGTCCTTGGCTCGAGCATTTGAAGTGTCCGTATAGAAGTTAGACCAGTATAACTTTCCATGCAATGAATATGTATCAGAATTTAGAAATCAGTCCCTCTACTTGGGAATCAGGACTGGTAACCCTTCATTTTTGCAACCGAAATAAACTCCTAGATAGTTTAGGGGTTGTTTTAGGAGATCGCATCGTTTTTTTTTGGTATATGCCAGCCAGGGGCCGAGAGTTAGATTTTAGTTATGTGGCATTCTGTTGTTGCTTAGCAAGTTTAATTAGTACCCAATGAACGGTCTCTTCCTATGGAAAAAGCACCACTTATTGTCTTATCCTTTTGCGTCTGGAACCAACCAATAGCAGAGAAATGAGAAATCTACGGAGGAGGCACGAAGCAAATCTGCCTTTTCCTATCCTTCATGTTAGTCTTTACCAGTCAACTGCACAAATTAAGGCTCGTGACAAGGTAAACTAATCTTTTATTAGTATCCTTAATATGAGTTATCAAGGATTTATTAATTGAGAGTTCTCACAATGAATGATTTAAATTCATAAAATATAATCAATAACGGATTAAGAAAAAAGTATAAGTATCAGAATAATCCTCACAAATTAATTATACATTACAGATACCCAAGAATGCCTCCCATTCCTTAGCACTAAGTCACTAACAGGAAAAATTTGTATGTAGTCTAGAATACTACACAAATCCAATGATAACACATGTCACTAAATTAATCTAAGTGAAAGTATTACTCACGAAATAGCTAAGAATTTCTCCACTAACCGAGGCTTTGTTGGTTTACATAATTGGAGTATAGGGTGAGTGGTCTCATCATACATAGTAAGACTTTCTGCTTGTCTTTTCACGTAACTTCGGGAGAGCGCGGAAGTTGCTGTGGGCCAAACGTTTGCTGGCTTGCGGCAAGGCGAACAGCTTGACCCGCTTTGTTCCTTCACATATTGTCCATTATATAGTAGTGAAGGCTGGAGTGCAGACCCCCAGCTTTTCACCTCTACTCACATCCTTAGGCAATATCTTCCCCAATCCCCATTGGCTGGCAGGCCTAACATCCCCCATTACTAACACAATCATTGCACATCATCATGAAATGCAGAACCGTTGACTGATATCTCATGCACTTTATCTGCCAAAGCTCTATCCAGGCAGTTCGCAGGTAAGTTTACTCGCTGAACCCATTTTTATACGCCCCTGGATCGTCATCACTCAGGGAGAGGCTATACATAAAATAAGTTATTTGGTTTAATGCTCCATTTTAAATATCACATTTTTTTTTCTATTCCTGTGAATTTTTATATACCAAAGTTTGGGAGTGAGCATATGCATATTATCATGTCCAAGTGGTTTGATAGACATTTTATGGATGGAAGCGGACACGGTTTACACAAGTTTGTTTCATGCACGAGTTGTTAATGGGCAGTCATTTCTCCGCCAAATCATTTTGAACTATAGATGTTTCATTTCATGTTGAACGATTATAGCAGCTAATTCAGAAATAGTAGTCAGCTAGAGGAATTTGTGCCAAATGACCAAACACCAAAGAACAAAATAATTTAATTTCTTTTTCTCCAGCGTTTTGTCTTGAGAATACATTAGCAAGAAACGCAAGAGTCTCTCGGATACATATGTGAATCCAAACCAAGACATGTAAGACATGTCTCTATCCTATGTTTGGCCAAAAACCGATGAAACTAAAGACGTTACTTTACTCCCTCTTTGATTTTGAGAGGGCTTTCTTCCTCTGTGCAAGCATGTATGTGTACATGTGAGGGCTACCTGCATAGAATTATGTCATCCAATCAGTTACAAGGTCAGAATCCTGCGGAGTAAGGACATTAGTGGTAAGAAAGATGTAGAATTCATGCCTGGAACATAGATTCCCATTGCAACAATAGCAGCGTAAAAGTAATCAAATGAGAAGTTCCATTTGTTGGGCATCCTTACGCAATACTTCTCAGATGCCTGAAAAATACTCTAGGTCATTAACTTGAAATCCGAAGTCATGAATAACCACTATATCAAATAGTTCTAGAATCAATCATGAGTAACAAACTATCAACTCTCTCCCCGTTTCTCTTTATCACTTCAGGAATCCCAAGAATTTGCAGATGGTCAAGGTTTTGATAGATCAACCAACAACAAACTCAAGGGCAGTGCAGAATGCAAATTTTCATAAAGGAGGAGACTGCTCTTTCCTTCCTGACTAGACCAAACTTCAAAGTCCCTCCTAGTATTGAAGAAGCCCTCTTAGCTCTTCGGGGACTTGCCCTCTGTTTGATGATTAATAAATATAAGGGCAGAGAGCAAGATATATAATGGTGATGAACAAACAATATACAACCAGCAATTATAGATATCCTCCATGATTCTAAAAGCATTGTGGACTTTTGCTGTTCTAATTCTTTACCTTAATGAATGGCAAGGCAATATATATTAGACCGACTTCACTGCTGATGCCTGTTGGATACAGCACTAAGAAGGTGCTATATCTGCAAGGCAAATATTGTAGTCAATATAACAGCAAGATAAGATTTACCCACTACTATACTCCATCAAGCAGGCTAAAAATGCAAACTCCATACCTAAGCCACAAAAGCCATGATGGGGCAAATCCAAAAGCCTCTTTGAAGCCAAAGAAAGAATAGCGAATGATCTGCAATTGCAACAGAAAAGAAGGTAATCAATATAAACCTTTGTTAATAGTTCTCTTACCTTTTCAATCAATTGCTTCTCCACGGAAAACAAAGGGATATAGTTACCAGAAGCAAAAAAAGAATTGCAAGAGAAGATGGAGGACCAAGCCTAAACAAAGAGAACACTGCTTTAAATTGCGAACTAGTAGTTTCTTATAACCATTAAACTATAAATTAACATTTTCTCTAAAACAGACTTACTCAACTAGCTACTAATGCCATTATGAATCTCTACTTGCACTACTTTTATTTGTTCCACATCAGGCTTTTTATGACATCTCAAGTCTGCCTCTACATGTTGGGCACAAGAGACAAACATTTGGAATTTGTATTATTTGAACCCCCAATGTCATTATAAAGAGAGACCAGCACAAATGTAACAATAGGACATGCCAGGATAATCAGTTCAAAGTCCATCCACTTACTAGAAGTTTATCTTTAACATTGAGTCATATAAATATCTGCCCCGTTAAATATAGCATGGACTAATCAAAATTTACAAGGAGATAATTCCAAAAATTGATCTGGCCCGTAGCTATCATTGGAGGCTGCTTTAAATGTGGCAAAAGAAGCAACCTGAAGAGTATTCAATTGTGTGACATTAACCCAGTGTTTCTCTTTTCTCGCTGGATTGGTGAATTGGACTTTAAGATCAAATGTTTTCCACCACACCTACATCCTACACTTTTCTTGACTTTAACAACTCCTCTTATAAAGAGAATTTGTCCCCTGAATGAGTTATGTTCTTCTATGCCATGGGATCCACCAACCATACTTTACTCATCATTAATGCCAAGTAATAAATTTACTGCAGTTTTGCACTTACTTTTCCATCTAGAATGATTTACAAAATGCAAACAGTGAATGGAAAAATAAGTGATTAAGTACAAATACAACATTAACAACAACCAAGCTTTATCCCGCTACGCGGGGTCGGTAATTATTAAGTACGAAGAAAAAACAAAAATATTGGAAAATTTAGTGCTTGCCCTCACTTCAGTAACACTAACTGAGAGTTTGAGACTTTTTTCTCTTGGTAAATGTTTACTCGCCTGGAAATTTTTATGCAAGTACGAAAGCGATACAAGGAAAATATAGTAATATCTTCATGCTAACATTCCATTATTCCTAACCCTAATCATCCTGTAGCAGTCAGTGCTAACTTTGTTTTGGCTAACATGACACAAAACAAACTACAAAACAAACAGATGAAATAGTAATCAAGAAAGACTTGCCTCGGTTATAGACCAGCTGATTAGTAGGGAGCTAACGAGCACATGAGTCCGAGTCTGTCATTCACAGATGTGGTAACTTTTCAATTAAAGAATATGGTTGAAAGTTGAGTTAATGAATTAAAATGACAACAAAAGAAGAAAAAAGTTCAAATTTGCCTTAACCTCAGGGAAACTCCATAAGATGCCCCAAGTCAGGTACAACCTTGAACTTATCTGTGGCAAGGTTGCTGTTACTGGAGACCGCACCAGCCCTTCATCATTGAAAAAAGAGAAAAAGAATAAATAAATACCAAGCTCCATAAACAAACTATAACATAATTTCCATCTTTATTAAGCCAAAGTAACGAGCAACGTATTACTCACCCACCAAACCATGGAGAATCTAGCACACCATGCAATCCAAAACGCAGCACCAAAACCCAAAAAGAAAGAAGGAGAAACTTAAGATAATTCCCCAAAAGAAATTTAAACATTTTCCGAGGAAACAAACAGAAGGGTTTGTCTAGAGTTAAGAAAAATCAGTTCTTTCTCGAACAATTACCTCTAACACAGCAGCGCTTTGAGCAAAAAGCAAAGGCTTTTCGGCTGCATTGTAAACATTCTCATGACCCGATTCCTTCAACGTCTTCAAAACAAGATACAGAACTTGAAACCTGCGCAAATTGAGAGACTTGAGCAGTTCCCGTCAGAAGCGAAGCTATGCTGTAAAAAAAAAAAAAAAAAGATCTGCGACAAATGGGTAGGAGAAATTAGGGGTCAGCACCATCCAACGAAAACGGTCCAGTTGTAGGCTGTGAGGTAGAGGCGCCTGAGTAGCGAGAAGAAACCCGCCATTGAGAAGACAGTGATGAACAGAGCCGAAAGAGAATAATTCAGAGATCTGTATCCGGGCGGAGAAAGAGAAGAGTGCAATTCACCGGATTGAAGATGAATATTAAATAATTAAGGCATTGATTATTAAGGTGCAAAAGAAAGATGGTGTGTGTCTCGTTTCTGAATTAAAATTGTCCAGTTGGGTAGCTCAACGCCTCAACCACTATGATGTTTTCGCTCAGTAAAATGGTGGTTGTTTGTTGGGCGGCTGGAAGACGGAACTATAAAAATAGCGTTTCTTCATCTATTCTAACTTCTAAAAAAAGATTATTCCTTTTCAAATGTAACATGATAAAAAAAGTTAGTCATAGATATCCATCTCAATCAAAATATTGTTTTGTTATGATATTTTTTAAGATGATGAAATGAAGAAAAATTTATTGGCTTTTTTGTTGTTACATTACATATGATCGTTGATAAAAATGTTTACTAGTTCACCTTTACATTGAGAGTTCGATACAACTTATAAGAAGTTGATATTTTTATGTTAAATATTTGATTACCATGAAATTACTAAAAATTAGTCATATATTTTAAGATCATAAATTAATGCTGTTTTGAAAATTATTTATCAAGATGATATTAATTTAAAATTATTTGAAGACTCAGTGTTATTTGTGAATAAAAAAGAGTGAATTATATAAAATGAAATTTTTATTTTAAAGTATTTAAAAAAAACTAGTTATAATTTATTATAGTGAGTGTTAATAAATAAGTGAGAACATCAATTACTCATTATTACATTTTATAGTAGAATTAATCAGTCAAAATATAATTATTAGGTTACAAGGTGATTATGTGTTTATTAATGTACTAATATAATTTGTGAGTATCACCATGTTATATAATAATAATTTTCAATAAAATAAATATAATTAAGTTGAAAAATCATATTATAAAAGTGATTAATTTCTTAAAATTTAAGAGTGATTATTATTATTATTGAGTAATTTAAAATAATAAAAGTATAATATTTTCCTCGTGCACACATTAACATAGCGTACAACTGACATTGATACTAATAATGTCATTTTTTTTGCTTTCTCTTTATGTTAACTAGTCTAGTACAGATTTTGACGGATGCACCAAAATAGCCCATACCCATGCTTGAGCTTGGGCGCCCTTTTATCTTTGCCCAGGGATTGGGCCCAATGACACCCACATTATTTCCCTTCTTAGAGAAGAAAAAATAGAGAAATTTTTTTTAGGAAAAAAAAAGTCAAAAGGAGGGGAGAGTATTGCATGGGAGTATAAAAATACGCAAATGTTAATAATTAAAACCACGTAATACTTAAGAAAAATGATAATTTGATGTTTAAGAATGTAACTTAAATGACACTAAAACCTTTTAGAGACTATTTGATGATATCTAAATGGTATGAAAATGAGTAATATTGTTATTTTTACGTACTCTATAATGCAATCTCATCATAATTTATTTTTACTCATTTGACAACTTATTTCCATGCTTTTGCAATTCTGATACAAACTTTAATGATTTATTCTACTTTAAATAAAATTGATTGTATATGCAAAGTTTTCTGAAAGCATCATTTCTCAATGAGAATTCTTGTTACAATTTAGACCCCATTGCCCATACGAAAAAGGTATAATGAGGTGCATGCAGCCTAATGATTGTATTAAAATAAGAGTAAATATCTAATTTGGTCGTTCAAAAATTGTGATACATTACTTTAATTTTTTAAAAAATATTGACATCAATTTAAGTTTTAAAATATAAAAATGTGATATCAAAATTGTCCTTCTATGCACGGATAGAGACTAAACTTATGTCAATTTTTATGATTGAAGAACTAAATTGATATTAATTTTATATAATTAAATAATTAAATTAATGATATTTTTTAATAATTAAAAAATTAAATTAATATTTATTTTTTAAAAAAATTAAAATAATATCATCTTTTATAATTTAAAAACTGAATTGATATTGATATTTTTTAAAAAATTAAAGTGATATCGATATAATTTTTAAATAATTAAATTAAGAATTTAATTATTAAAAAAATAACAAATTTCACACTAGCACCTCATTTTCAAATATTTCTGACACACTATGACCTACAAATGCTCTTATGGCTTAGACTTGGGGTGCATATGAAGGTCTACTGCTAGCTTGGAGGAGAAGATCTCGTGGCGTTCATCTTGAAGTGGATTCAGAAGCTGTTATAAGTATGATATAGGGTGATGATTTTGGTAACTGTGAAGTCACCTTATTAAATACTCTCACATGGGATTCGAATTTGGTTATCAGCCACACCTACCAGGGAAGGCAACAAGTTAGCTGATGCTTTTGGCCCAGATTTTGTGTCTCTCAGCAAGGGTTTGTTTGTTGGGATTTCCCCTCTCCTCTGAATCTCGTAAGCCTTGGTGCACCATGAGGTTCTATTCCCAAACTGTTATCTTCGAATTTATATTTTGTTTTTACATAATAATTCTGTTAGAGAAACATAAATATAAATTTTATTATGAAATAATTATGATAGATTATAAAATTCATTAATTATATTTAAAATGTAATCTCTC
Organism: Castanospermum australe; assembly: GCA_019955255.1. NCBI lineage: Eukaryota > Viridiplantae > Streptophyta > Magnoliopsida > Fabales > Fabaceae > Castanospermum > Castanospermum australe. Next base: position 482,771 of record NSJW01000184.1, read on the forward strand.
TTTAATAAGAAACTCTTTTATTATTATACTCTCATTATTTTATCGGCTTCTTTGTTGTTTTTCTCTCTCTTTAGGCTGTCTCTAGCCTCGTTTTTTAAAAAAAAAATTTGGCAAACTGGTTTGACGTCGTTGATTTTAAATTTTTAACAACATTGTCATCAGATATTAGTTTTCAGCCTTTTCATTACCTCATCGATGCTGAGTTGCTCACTGCACGGTGCATTTTTCCCCCTCTTCCCCATGCACATCAACGAATCCTATCGATGGATATCTTTAACACATGTCTAGTTTTATTTAATTTTTACACAAAACAAATTTTTTAGCAAAATTTCTTTCTAGCATTTTAATTATAAATTTTTTAAATATAAAATAAGTTAATCTAAATTCACTTTATCTACTATTGAGAAAATATAGTATCATTTAGCAGGTTTTGACTTTTGAACATTTTAATTGGATGCATTTATATTTTATAGTTGAGTTTATCTTCATCGCTTATTTATAGTCCACTATATTTTATCTGACTTTAGATTTTCCAAAGCTATAGTAAAGAATTATACATATGTACAAGATTAATCGTGTATAAAGTTTAGAAATTACATATTTAATTATAATTTTTCTAGGTCTATGAGTTGTGATTAAGGAATTATTATTAATGAGAAGTGATTACTTGAGATGCGTTTTTTACAATTAAAAGACCAATTTTATATGAGATAATTTTTTTTGGGTACAATATACTCAGATGGTTTAATGCCTCATTCATTACACATATTTATTTAGTTATCTAATATATTCTCATGATTACTTAACTAACTAATGTTTTCTCTCTCTCTCATTTTTATTTTTTGTCATCAACTAACTAATGTTTTCGTTTAAATCAGTCTTCATTTTGTTTCTGTTTTTAACTGCCCTCTATGACAGAAGCAAAAATAGTTAATGGATTGGATCAAAGCCCTCAAGTTGCAAGAACAAATGGTAAATTGGGCCAATAGTTTAAAACACAAGGCCGACATGTTGTTTACAATCTTTCAATTGTGGTTCGGCCCAAATTTTAAAACTTCAGACCAAAAAAACAATGATCTTCCACTTCTGCAGATTAGGGGGAATCGAGAATCGAGTAAATTAGATAATAGACGACCCGAAAAAGTAAATTAGATAATAGAAACAAATGTTTATAAAGGATAAAAAAATTCTAATTTTAATTCATTATTAATGTAAAAAAATTTTATACTATTATTTGACTATATATTTTTATAATATTAAAAATGTTTGACTATAATAATAATTAAATAATTAAATAATTTTAATAATATGATAATATATGATTAAATAAAAAATAATATAAAAATTTTATATTAAGAGTAAATTAAAATTAAATGCAATACGATAATCTTAGCATGCATTCATAGCTAGGACGATGTTTTATGGTATATGTTAATGAGTGAAACTCTAGGAATTCAGGTCCAACTTGATTAAGATTTTAAACCTTAAAGTAGGGCCAGTTATGATGTCGTGTTATTGCATGTTCTTCCTTCTTCAGTATTAGCATGCTGATAACTGATAACGATTAGAATAGAATGACACCTCTGCCCCGCCAATTAGATATCCAGGAAAGTTTGCACCACAAAAACAAAAATATATATATATATATAGACATAAAAGACTTTGTATGTGGGATACTGACTAAGCATCAAACTCTACTAAAAAAAAGTACAGTATAAAATTTTTGTACAAGATTTAAAGAAAAAGAAAAAAAAAGAGAAAAGAACAATTATTTGGCCTTATATTAAGCAGCCAACGGGCAACAGCTTGCAACAAATTGACCCGACAACCTCCTGTCTTCAATCACTCCTGATTCGTGGTTACTTCTGCTTTTCTCTCTCTCACTCGTTCGAAAGGGCAGAAATTATTATACGTGAGTATAATAAATATATATTTTAAAAATATTGTTATTATTAATATTAAATTATTAATATAAAATTTATATAAAATTAATGATAAAGATATTTTTTAAAATATATATTTATTAGTAGTTACTCTGTGTTAAGGATGCAGAGAAGGACACCATGATTGATGATGCCTTCGACACCTTCCACAAACAAAAAGGAGAGAATCTTAAGCATTCCATTTTTATTTGAATAATGCAAACTACGATATTCACGGCTCTCCCACAAGTAACCAAAGTCAATTAGCTAAAAGTTGTTTGGGGTTGTGCTAAATTGCCCAATGGGCATTAGATTTAGATAAAGGATGATTGCTTTATTAAACGGGGTGAGGGGGATGGGTTTATTTTAGGGCAATTTATTATTTGCATGGCATCCAACATTTGGAAATTGGATTCGCTGTCCCTGTCTCTGTCCGGTACACGAATCCAGAATTATCGAAATGATTGACATCGGGGGTTGATTCTTCCGAGCCACGGTCGCTGAGTCCGCATTGCATTGAGAATATTTCGCATTCCGAGGTTAAAGGTGGTTTTGATAAGACTCGTGGGATAATATAAGATGCGTTCAATTATCAAATCACGTTTTAGTGTATCATTAGTACGGAACTAAAAGAATAATAAAATTTTTAAAAATGAATTTTGTATAAAAAATTATATATAGAAAATTTATTTATAAAAAATTTAAAATAAAATATAATTTATATTTTTAAAAATTTATTTTAATGTTAAATTATTTTTGAAATCTTTTTATTTTATTAAATTCATGAACTTTAATATAATTTAAAAAAGTTAATTTTTATTAAATAAAATAAAAATTCATATTTAATTTCAGATTAGATTAAACTTTAAAAAATTTAATAAAATAAAAAAATTAAAAAAATAATTTAATATAAAAATAAATTTTAATAGTATAAATTATATTTTATATTATAAAATTTTATAATTAAATAATCACATAAGTGTGTATATAAAAGGTAATTTTTATTTTATTTAATAAGTAAAATTAATATTTTTAAATTAAACCAAATAATTTAATGAAATAAAAAAATCAAAAATTAATTTGATATTAAACTAAAATTTAAATATATAAATTATATTTTATTTAAAATTTTATTTTTATTTTTATTTCATAACAAACATATACTTACAAGTTAAAAGTTTGAATCTCAATAAAAGCACTATATGCGAGTCAGTTAAGATAATTAGTTCCACGCTCAAATAGTACGAGGACACCTAGTGATTAAAAGTAAATTAATGGGTTTCTAAAGTTAAATATGAGGAAGACAAAAGTAAATTGTATTCACGTAAATTGTACGCGTAAAATTCAACTTAAAAATTAAACTTTTTTTTTATTTTAATTGATACTACTTAAGCTATGATATTGACCCAGTTTCTTGGATTTAATAATAAATACAAACAATAAAAAAATTGCAATGATTCGTAATAAATTTGGATAATGTGTTTAATTCAATAAATTAAGGTACATATTGCAATTAACCCAAAAAAAAGAAAATCAAAACTGGATAACATTGAAAACGTTTTTACTTATACTACAACTAGAATTGTGTTTTGGACAAGTTGTGGAATTGGACATGATATTTATTGATCTGTTATCTAAATATAATCGATGAGTTAGGAAGATTATTATAAAGATTAGTTAAGAAAATATAACAAAACTCTTTATTTATAGATAACCTTTTCTAATGAAAGTGAATTGGAAAATAGCATTACTCCTCCAAAAGTGACCAGACGTGCCGACGTGCAAAAAATAACCAAGTTTACATACTTGTCAGTGATCGGCAAGAGTCTGAGTTTCACGGTACTTTATTTTTTTTTTAAATTTTATATCTTACACAATCAGTTTAATGATTTTTTAGTTATCAAATAAAAAATAAAAAATACAATTTATTATGTTAAAAATGTTAATTTTTTTGATTTAATAGTTTTTATTTATTAAGATAATTATTGAAAAAGATTTAACACTATTCTATTTTTAGATATTGATATTTTTAATGAGTTAATAAATATTTAATTATTATTTACTTTTAAATAAATATTTAAAATTTATTAAATATAATATTAATGAGTATAGTAAATATTTAATAATTAAGAATTTTGTTAACATATATCTTAAAAATAAATGTTAAGAAATAAAATATTATTTATTAAATAATTTTAATTTCTTAAAAAATATAATATTAAATGTATTTTAAATTTTGAAGACATTAAATAATTTTGTTTTTTATTTAATATTTTTATTTTTATTCTTTAACCAGTGTTCTAAAAGGACGCGTTAATAAAAACCAATAATTAATATAAATCCATTACTAAAGAAAAACTTTGGATACTGAAATGATACCTCAGCTCAGGGTAGAGTTTGTCATGCAGGAGCCTTTAAACCCTTGAAGCAGATGGTGTTAAAACAGAAAGGTCAACTCATTAACAAGACAACTGTCAACTGGTCACAGCAAATTCCGTTTGCATTTTTAGATCAAACAATAGCATTTGGAGCCATAAATACGCCAATTTAAGTAGCTTATATACAAAGTAATCAATTAATAATGTTGACAACAGTGGATATCGACATTCATAGATTTTTTTTTTGTTTACTCGTAGAATTTAATTATTATGACGCGGTTTCATCTTCTTCTTCCAAGTTATCTTGTTAAAAAAAATAGGTACAAGTTTTATTAAGTTTATTATGATAAGTTATCAAGTCAATTGGTTATACTTAAAATTATTTATACATTTATTTTTTAATAAGACATTTTTTATTATTTAATAATAAGACAGAATCCAATTTTGCCATAATATTATTTAACAACAAAAGAGAATCTAAATCTACTGTAATGTGCCGTATGCGCTTATTTTTAAGTATACTAATATGTTATTTTATGCATGGCAAAAGAACTTGGCCTCGTTTTGTTTTTTAATGCACAGAATACTAAAATAGTCTCTGATTCCATTACTTTTCCCTTCAGATAGTTGAATTTGAAAACTTTGGACTCTCGACAGAAAAAAAAAAAAGAATAAGGAATTTAACGTCAAATAAAAAAAATTAATTGCATGCAGATGGAATACACAAATATGTACAAAAAAACACAGTTGTATTTAATATTGAGATATTTGGGTTACTCTCATGGAATATTTAAAATTTTAATAAAATATATTCAATTTGTTCGTATCACAATATTTATATTTATGTCAGATTCTGCATTAGTGTTGAGTGTTCACACTGAACTCATTCTTACTAAAAGTGTAGAACTAGAAAGTTAGATTTTTTTTCTCCAATTTATTGAGAACGGTTTTTTTTTTTTATATATATTTTTGCATATGTAATTTAGCAGCCACAGTCACTCACTCACGCTGACAATGTAAGACCGGACTGGTAACAATATAGAGAGATTTGAATAATTTTTAAAAGTTGATAAATTCAAACTTCGTGTCATATATATAAGAAAAAGATTCTATTATTCTAAAGTGAAAAATTACAATAATTAATAAAAAAAGAACTATTAAAATTATAATAGAAGTTAATTTTAATTTATTAATAATTTTATATAATCATATATTATTAAATAATTAAAAAAGTTTAATAATAATAATAATTATTTAAAAAATTAATTATTAAATAAAATATAACTGAATAATAATAATAATAATAATAATAATAATAATAAAAATAAAATATTTTATACTCACAAAAAGAATTAAATTTATCGTAATAAAATTTGTATATAAGCATCATAATTATAAAATTATTAAAATTTATTTTTTATTTTTTATTAATAATTATATCTTTTATATATATTTTTTAAAATAAACTTCTCATTTAAAAAAAATAATCTTTCTTCGTTACAGCCGATAAAAATCGTTGTTTTGAACGATATATATGTAGAAAGCTTATTTTTTTTAATATTTATTGGCGAATTTGCTCGTTCTTCTCTTTCTAGAGCGGAGATAGTCGCACGTAATGACAGATCACGGCTTCTACAGTATTTAGTGAATGCTCCGAATAAAGATGGTAGATTCTTTGGTAGGTAGGGTGGATTAGGCTCCATTTACACTCAAGTTTTTACCTTAGAGTTTCACCACTGTGCTGTCGGTGGTCACAGAAAAAGGTGCATTGAAAAGGCACCTAGATGACAACAGGAACCACACCCGTCTTCAACGGTCTAATCTACCGGCTACCACCACTCGCCACAAGCATAGCATCAGCATTCAACACCTGTGAGTCTGTGTGCCTGTGACTCTCTCTTTCTCTCCGTGATTCTCACTTTGTTAACGTAAAAATCCCATCTTTGTACCTTTTATCTATTTGGGTCCCCTTGAAAAAGACGCCATCACCCCATTATTCAATTCGGTGAGTGTGGCCAGGTGTCCATGTGAGCTGCCTTTACTCTCTTTCTCTCTGCCTTTCTTGCTTTGCTTCTCTCTCTACCCCTCAAGCACACACATACATTTCACAGACCCCGAAAGAGGAAGTGAGAGATATATACTGGCATCATTATGATGGGGTTTGCTTTCTTCTCTCTTTTCCTCCGTTAGTTCTCACTTCTGGGGCGAAGGGGTTACTTTCCAGATCCGAGGTCGAGCTCCGCTAGGGATGATGGAGCTCGGGTATCAGAATCACTATCAGCCTTTCAGAGGAGCAACACTTGCTAGTCTTTCCTTGCTGCTTTTCCCTGTGTTCTTGGCCAGTCTGTTCACTCCGTTGAGCCATGCCTCGTCTTCTATGTACCCGGTAAGCTATTTTTTTTTCTGTTCATTTCAGTTCCATCCCCTTCCTGGCTCGAGTTTCTGCTTCTGAACATTTTTTTCCCATTTCTAATTTTGGTGAAATAGGAAGCACGCCGTTTTGTTTTTCCGGCAACTTTTTCTTTCCAAAATATTTTTCTCTTTTTTTCCCTTCAACTTCCACATCTTTTTCCTTAATCCTTGTTCATGAAACCGAAAGCTCAGCAGTATATAGTTACTGGTGGATTCTGTGAAGTTCTTATATTTTGTTGTTGCTGATTATTGGTAGCCTTTTGAGTTGCTGAATAACGTTTATTAGCTTGAAAGCAGCCACCCGAAGGTTTCATGTCACTAGTTAATTGACGAGGCAATTAATTGTAGATCACAGGTTTTGGGAGATGAGTTACTCATTATGGTGTGGTGGGTGAGGATTGTTAATTGTTAAAAATTGAGCAAATCCAATTTTTTTTTTCAAAAAATATTTAGCAATTCTTAACCCAGGCAAATAAAATCCTAACAAAAGGGGTTATTTTTATTTCTTTTGTTTTGTTAATTAACGAAAATCTGGTTACGCTTTCGATCCTATGATTTATGAAATTGTGGCTTTATTTACTAATTAAATACCACTAAAATGCATGTTGTATTGTTTAAAATCATACAAAAAAATTATTTTTGTAAGAAAATCAAGAATTATGTCAACCAAGAAAACTTCCTGTACTAGTTTTCTTCCGGCACTATTAAATTTCGTAATGCTCGATTGACTTCTAGTTCTAGGCCCTATGACTTAACATGTAATTGGGCTGCAAGGAAGCTTGGTTCACAATAAAGTTGACAAGAGGGTGAATTTATTGCATGTTATTCTCATGGGCATTTTTTTTTTTTAGTCGTTTACCTTGTAAGAGTTTATTAATTCCTATTGTCCGTAGTAGTATCTTATGCCACTAGAATGATCATCATATCAGAGATGAGCCAGACTCCAGAACATCATCATGTTCATGCTTCCTAATTTCTAGTTTTTTTTTTTTTTGGTAGCTGCACAAGTCATTAGCTATTAGTTTATTGGCTTCCAGTGCTCTTAAGTTGCAATTTGCTTTATGTAGGAATGGAAACAAAAGGGGTTATTTTTATTTCTTTTGTTTTGTTAATTAAAGAAAATCTGGTTACGCTTTCGATCCTATGATTATTGAAATTGTGGCTTTATTTACTAATTAAATACTACTAAAAATGCATGTTGTATTGTTTAAAATCATACCCAAAAAAAAAAAATTGTAAGAAAATCAAGAATTATGTCAACCAAGAAAACTTCCTTTACTAGTTTTCTTCCGACACTATTAAATTTCGTAATGCTCGATTGGCGTCTAGTTCTAGGCCCTATGACTTAACATGAAATTGGGCTGCAAGGAAGCTTGGTTCACAATAAAGTTGACAAGAGGGTGAATTTATTGCATGTTATTCTCATGGGCATGTTTTTTTTTTAGTCTTTTACCTTGTAAGAGTTTTTAATTCCTATTGTTTCGTAGTAGTATGTTTGCCACTAGAATGATCATCATATCAGAGATGAGCCAGACTCCAGAACATCATCATGTTCATGCTTCCTAATTCCTAGTTTTTTTTTTGGTAGCTGCACAAGTCATTAGCTGTTAGTTTTTTGGCTTCCAGTGCTCTTAAGTTGCAATTTGCTTTCTGTAGGAATGGAATGCTATAAAACCTAGGCACTCACGTCTTCTCAAGAGTGCTTTTGCAACGTGAAACTGTAAGAGTTAATTGAGCAGTGAATACATTTTCAAATGACTTACTGGCTCGTTTTAACATTATCTGTACATTTTGTACTTTTTATATTATTTTACTTCTTTATCCTTTTGTAGCCAACATCACAGTTTTCTGATCTGTGGACACCTCTGGAAAACCAAGGATGGAAACCTTGTGCTGCATCTAGAAATGTACCGAGTGAGTGAAATTAATAAGATTTACTTTATCAATTGTATTTTTTTGAGAACACAAGACACTTTGGTACTTGTACTGGTTCATCTTTTCTTTCTGTGACTGACACTTGAATCAAAGCAGCATTACCAGAGAAGTCCGAGGGATACATCCAGGTATTTCTTGATGGAGGTTTGAACCAGCAAAGGATGGGGGTAGGTCTTTAAAGACTATTAATTAGATTATAATTTTTGTAATGTGTGTGTGTGAAAGATGTATAATGTGTACTGAGTGTTAAATTATTTTGTGTAGATATGTGATGCAGTTGCTGTTGCAAAGATACTGAATGCAACTCTTGTGATCCCTTACCTTGAATTAAATCCTGTTTGGCGAGATTCAAGGTAATTGCAGTCTTTGCAGAAACCATCATTGCATTCTGTTGCACTTTTTATGCCCATGAATTGTGCGTGATGTTATATTCTGAGGTTGCATATGTTTCTCTGCAGCTCCTTCATGGATATATTTGATGTGGATCGCTTCATTGATGTATTGAAGGATGATATTTCTATAGTTAAAGAGCTGCCTGAAGAGTTCTCCTGGAGCACAAGGGAGTACTATGCCACTGCCATTCGAGAGACCAGAATCAAGGCTGCCCCTGTGCATGCCTCAGCCAACTGGTATCTGGAAAATGTTTTGCCTGTCCTACAGAGGTTGGTAATACCTGAATCTGTTGCTTTAAATGCTAATGCATGACTTAATTTTCAGGACCAATTTTGTTTTTCATAGTTGATTCAATGATTGAGCTGGACATTTTTGTTCATGATTACAGCCACTTCAGCATTAGCCATGTAAAACTATCAAACTGAGAACCCCTGCTGAACACCGTTCTGACGATTAGTACGTCTTAATTGTTCTTTATAAACATGTTGTGGAAGCCTGCAGTGCATGGTAACTATCACCATTTCATATAGTGCTTCAAATTAATAATTAAAAATAGGATAAAGTTGAGGTGGGCAATTCTTATTTTATAAGTTAGAATAAGTGTATTGCAGATCTAATTAATACTGTTCTCTGATATAGCTGCAAGCTCCATTATTAGTTATCTCTTATTAGATTTATGAGCTAAAACTTGTATTCTTGGCCCCAATGAAGGCCTCTTTGACATGATTTTTGTAACTAATACAAGTAAGCTAGTTACATTTGAGTTAGTTATTATTCGCTTTTAGTTTGTAAAATTTGGGGAAAATAATGTCACATGGATGAGATGTACCAAACCATTTGACCAAAAATTGTTCAATTTTGACATCTGAATCTTTTCCCTTGTTGAGGACTCAAGCATATTGTGAAAATCTTTTCTGTGTAGTGAACCCGAGTATTCTCCAATGCTGCTCTTCAAATTAAATTTGATGTTTATTGCAGATTCCAAGGATGTGAGGATATTGGAAAGATTGCCTTTTTGGGTATATTTTTAAAATGTAAAATAATCTTTGCTACTCTGAGTATTGTACTCTTGGGTTTTTTTATGAAGATATAACTGAGTTTACGGTTTACATTGTGCTGATGCCATTATTTCATAATCTCTCTATACTATGAACTTCTAATATCCTGGTATGTGTTATTTGATGCAGTTATGGTATTGCTGCAATCGCGCCATTTTCTCACCGTCTCACTTTTGACAACTTGCCCATGGATATCCAACAGCTACGTTGTAAAGTCAACTTTCAAGCATTAGTATTTGTTCCTCACATCAGAACACTTGGAGATGCTCTTATCAGCCGCCTTCGCTATCCCCAAGGCTCTGCTGGAGAAATGGGCACCAACTACTTGCAAGAGGTCACTGGTGCAGGTGATACAAAAAGGGCGGGGAAATTTGTTGTACTACACCTTCGATTTGATAAGGTATTGCTCTTTCTTTATTTATTCATGGTCATCTATATATGAGGTTTTAATGTCTGTTTCTTGTTTCTTTTATTTTGGTGGTGCAACTTTCTGTACATTATTAGAATGTTTTATTTGCATCCACTTGGCACCTTATAATGCAATTATTGCTTGTCACGGAAATGGTAAATATTACAGGAAGAATAGGAATTGTCTGTACAGCAGTCACAATATGTTGAATAATATAAATGACATACTTCACTTATATTTGATCATTTTTTTTGGGGGGGAGGGGGGGTTCTTTCACACGATTGTTAGATTATTTGATTATGTATTTGATTCTTTGATACTGGGTAAGTCACAATTTCTCCTCCCATTTAATGTATCAACTATCAAATTATGGATTTGAAACACCTTGAATGGATGTAATTGTCAAATTGGCACAGTCATGGTTGAGAATTATTTTTAGTTGACTATAAAGGATATAAGATTGTAATGGTTACACCAGGGTGTTTCAATTGCTTCACTTCTTCATTTATCCTTATATTCATGGAACATTCACTCTATAACCCTATTGTTAAAGGCCTTGATCTGTAAATTTGGAGTTTAGGTGTATATTTTTTTCTCTTTTGCAGGATATGGCAGCCCATTCAGCCTGTGATTTTGGTGGGGGCAAAGCTGAAAAATTGGCTCTTGCAAAGTATCGACAGGTGATTTGGCAGGGAAGGGTTCTTAATTCCCAATTCACAGATGAAGAGTTGAGGAGTCAGGGCCGTTGCCCAATGACTCCAGAAGAGGTTGGATTGCTGCTAGCAGCTTTGGGATTTGACAACAGCACTCGTTTATATCTTGCCTCTCACAAGGTTTAATCATGTTGCTTAGTTTTGACACAGTAGAGACTCATCCATTTAAATTGTCATTTTCTAAAATTAGGAAGATGATTATGTTTTCTTCATTTTTAAGTGAAGTAGTTGTCTTTTCCAGGTATATGGTGGAGAAGCAAGGATTTCAACTTTGAGACAAATATTTCCTCTGATGGAAGACAAAAAGAGCCTTGCTTCATCTTATGAGCGTTCTCAGATAAAGGGAAAAGCTTCTCTATTAGCTGCAGTTGATTACTATGTTGGCATGCATAGTGACATCTTCATCTCTGCTTCCCCCGGAAATATGCACAATGCATTGGTGAGTTATGCTAGATGCTTTTTAGATAAGAACTTTTTTAATAGATTTTCTACCTGATGACTTGAAGATTCTGCAATGCTATGGTATTGCTTCTCACTTTTCTAGTCTAGAATAATGATGGACTGAGACTTATCCACTTATTTCATGTTGGGTCCATTAAATTCTGAAGGTTCATATTCATTATGAAGTGCCATTTGGCCCAGGCAAAAAAATTGGACTTCCAGTCAACAAGGGACAGTAATGAATGTCATTTCAAATTTACCTAAAAGAAACCTTTATTTGAAACTGTCCAAATAGCAGGTAGTTGTGATAGACATAACTGTCACCTCGGAATTCTGATTACATCAACAAAGTTTTGTTTTGAAAATTTAAATTAAATATCATCACTTATATTAGCAAGGTTGTTGAAAGACACTGGAAATGATATTGGGGTAAGGTTTCTGTACATTGATATAGAACATGTATGTGCATGGAGGTCATTGTAACAACTTATGTGCCCAAGGTACCTTATATCCTGGGCTGCACTTGAAGTTTGCATGTCATGAGCTGATGATCAATGCTTTGATGGTGATAGGTTGGACACCGAACTTACTTGAATTTAAAGACTATAAGACCAAACATGGCATTAATGGGTCAACTCTTCCTGAATAAGAGCATGGAATGGTCAGAGTTCCAGCAAGCAGTGGTTGAAGGACACCAAAATAGACAAGGTCAACTCAGGCTGAGAAAGCCAAAACAGTCCATATACACATATCCTGCTCCTGATTGCATGTGCCAAGCTTAATATACTCTAAACATTGTTCGCGCATGACTAGCCTCTGTATTTTATTGTTCTGTGTCTAATTATTTGTGACATTTATGTCTGGTGAATAAAAGCATTTCCACTCTCCTATTCATATGGGTCTGTTATGATGTTCTTGATAAGAGTGGTGGAGGGTTGTATTGTGTGGAAGATGTTTTCTGAGTCGATGGCATTCTTAGCAGGAGCAATATTATTATCTATCATTTTATTATCTTTCATTCAATAACAGGAGCGTTATTGTTGCTTGTCATTCAATAATCCTGAATATAGCGCATAATGGCAAGCAAGCAGCCCTAAAAACGAGTGTGTTACTACTGTCAGCCTGTAGATTTTTAAGTAAACTGTTGAATCTGATAGTCAATTGCGTCTCTATGGACGTCACAGTTCACACTCGGCTATTCACATTTGGTCTGCTGTATTATCAGGCTTGCAATGTGTTTGTTAATGGATGGAATAACCAAATATTGAATGGCTTATCTCAAAATGTTTCATTTGGACCCCACTTTTTTCCTACTACAACAGCGATGGGAGATATAACACAATGTTCTTGTATGACATCGTTTGTCACTTGTTACGTCACTTACGTGATTATTTTTGTCTGCTAGAGATAATTTATATCATTTATTACGTATTACATTATTTACGTGATCATTTTTGTCTTTTACAGTAATGATAGCTCAAATATTGTTTAAATATAAATGAAAGTAAGGAGAAACAATCTTCAGTTCAATTTCAAAAACTCACTTAAAAGGAATTTAACATTTAAGAAAAAAATTTTCAACAGCACTTATGAATTCAATTTTTATTTAGTTTTTAAATTAAATATAAAAACTGTCGTGTCAGTAAATAATTAGATATCATATTTTTTTCTCCAAACCCGTGTCATATGATTTTGTTTTCTTCATACGGCATCACGGGTTATCTTCTAGTAAGATTGTAGCCAATTTGACAGCATAATCGAATCTGTGAGGAATTATTTCACTTTAATCATGTATCGTTGAAACAGAAAAAATAATGAAGAGTGCTTAAATGATATGACAAGATATCTCCGAGACCTTTGTAAGAAGGGTGTATGACGCAGGAAGTGAGAATACATGGTTATATACAGCTTCTTGAGGTGGGTTTCTGGTTCAAAGTTGGCAGGGTCCTGTGTACACGACTAAGAACACTGAGCCCTGAAACAATTAACTAGTTAAACTCACTGCTACTAGATATTCCTCTTGAAGCAGCTAAAGGGTTACTTATCAACCCCATCCGCAACCTTCGGAGATCCATTTCCACCCTGGCATGCAGCCATTTCCTTTGCCTCTCGAGTTGTAGTAGTGTCCATCTCCTCCTCAATAGGAAGGGTCCTCTTTGATCCCTCCAATGCAACACCGAGTACTATATTCTCTTCAAGAGCAGGCCTGGATGCATGAGGCTGTGCAGCTGGTTTCCTTTCCCCTTGCTGTTTTGTTGGCATGTTCATAGGAAGTACTTTGTCAGCATTGCTTGCTGGCGAGGAGGAAATTACATTGTCGGAGTCAATGTTCAGCTTGGCGTTTTTGGTTTGACCCTTGGATTGTTTGACATTGAAGTCCTTCTGGGTTGAATTATCTACTACCAAACCAATTGCTTTGGAGTTTGAAGAAGACATATCTGGCACGTTCCCGTTTTCCTTTATAATAGTATTTGAATCTGATTTCAGTGGCTTATTTTCACCCACTTCAGGATCAGGTCTGGGTGTCACGGCAGAGTTTCCATTTGCATCAGAATTAGATGTCACAACTTTGGCATCCACCTCGGAGTCATCTGGAGCCTTGGAGTCTGGTGCTACTATTGGTCCAACCTTGGCATCTGTCTTGGTGTCAAGTTTGGTTCGCACAGTTGTCTTGTTATCTCGTTCACCAGCTGCTCGTGCCGATCGAATTTTCGTCTTATCATCTGCATTGATCTTGTAAGGTGACTCAATCATTAACAATGGACGGTTAGATACTGTTCCTGCACCACTAAATACAGAATCTGCATATGGTATGTTCTCCAAGTCAGCATCACTGTATATTTTCTGCAGGGTACGGACTGGTGTTGCAAGTCGGGCCCGGTGATGGCCAATAACTCTAAGAAGATCCAATAGTATAGTTTCCTATTTTTCAAAATCCAATGGATGGAAAATCAGCTTAATCCTCCAGCAATATCACTAAAACAAGTTATTCTATAGACCAACAACCAGTTTAATGAAATGATTATCTCACATGGCTATGAATGCATAAGCAGATGGAGTCTCATCCAACAAGCAAGTTTCAAGAAAAATATAATTGCTAATGAAAATTAGGATCATTCAGCTACATCGTCATAATAGCAAATGCCCCCAGATCACTTTTTTAATTATCTAAGAAGATTTCAAGAATCTAATATGGGATTGAAAATCAAGCCCTGCTTTTAGAAGCCAAATGAATGTCATCTTAACTCCCAAAGTTCTAGAGACAAATGCAAATTGCCAAAATAATGCCCAAGATTGAGCACATAATAAAGGTGTAAATTTGGGTCAGCGTCCATGTGTCTCGAACCATCAAGATTCAAATATTTCATTAGACAACTGTACCATTCGCTGAATATTCTTAAACATTAAGCTGAATGCATATTGGTGTTAACAATTGTGTGGAACTGGCAGATTCTAAAAGTAATAAGGATTTAATTTTGATCCATTGTCACTATCATTCAATCATGTATTGTCACATTACAAAAAGAGTGTAACTTTTAATGTAGTTATTATCATAGTCAAATTGTTTCAATACGGTAACACGATTGAATGATAATGTAAAATTTTTTCACACTAATAGTGAATTAAAATTCAACTCAAGTAATAAAGAGCTAAGACTATAGAGCTTCTAAATCAAAATACCAATATAGCATCTGTTTAATCACAAGAATAACAAGAACCAATAATGAAAAAACAAATGCAAAATCTATTTCACTTTCCAGGGGAAGCACTGTCCCACCAAACCCAAGACACTAAAACATTTGTCTTTGTAAACACATCATATGGGCCTGCAACATGTGTTCAAGTAATGTCCCTGACCCTTTTAATTAAGACTTCAAATTGCATTAGAAAAATAACATTTTGTCATAAATGACAGAGATCTCCTACTATGAATTACAATTTAAAATTATTATAATATTTGGCACAGGGTTTTAAATTTCAATTGATAGATTTTATGCATGTAAAGAAAAAAATGGGCCTTCAAGATATAACAGTGAGCTTTGTAGCTCATATTTCCAGTGTCCAAGGAAAAGGGGAGACGGAAGGAACAAAAAGGTAAGGATTCCTGTAACACAACATGCTACAAATATGATGGCAGTAATCTTTCATGGTATTGATCTACTACTGACATACCACAAACTAAAGCATAGACTAAGCAAGCAAGAATATAACCTAATGGGATCCAGAAGGGGGCTCGTCAACTAATTATTCATGTGTTTCTATTCAATTCTATTTATCAGGAATTCTCCAACTTTTGAAAGAGCTTCACAAGTGAAGTTCTTGTTTTATTTAATTATAGACAATCTATCCATAGTTGACAACAGCTCTTTAATTCTCATTTATTTTGATCATTTGTGAATTATGCCTTTGTGAGGATAGCATCACATGACATGGCATATTCTAGATAAATAAGGAAGTATTCTTACCTTAACACACAAATATTCTTCGTAATGTGAGGTTTTGACAAAACAAGACACCAGTATCTGTGAAAATTATAGCAAAAGATTAAATATATTATGTTTATATATAGATATATACAGCCACACATTAACACAAATAGATATAAATAGGGGCTATAGTTTGGTTCGATCATAATTCATTAAAGTTCCAAGCTGTCAAATGTAAATATGCAGATCTACTTGAAAGAACAAAAAGGGAAGGTAACAGTCACAACTTTTCAGTTATACATCTACACAAGGGGAGATAGATGTGCATGTAATTGAGGCAGGTGTAAGTTTATTCACTTTGCTCCACTAGGAGGATATACCGTTCAGATGTGTGCTACAAGTCCTTTAAATGACTTTTATAAGGTTTTAGACACTGAGCTGTTTAAACTATATCAACTTGTTTTAGTATTCATTAAACTATCTAAGTTTTGGAGATGAAAATGTTGCATCTACCCTATTTTGGGCAGTGAATACAGTATTAACAAAAACATCCTACGTATTTTATCATTACATTTACGACGTAACCTCAAACTACATTAAAATTAATCAATACATAAAGCATAATAGTCAGAAAAATCCAAAGTTTTAGAGAGAAACTTGTTGCTGTTCTTTGGTTATTTTTTAAATCACTCAATCACCAATGAAATCCAGAGGTATTAGATTTAAAGCATAGCTAAAGAAAGCTGTTAAGGAATATAATATACTATCATGCTACTTATGCACCCAGAGTAAAGGGTACTTCTGTCTTTATGTAGTTGTAGTAATTAATATGAATAGATGTAAGGGTCAGCTTATGTATATGAATCATTATGAGTAATCAGAAGAGTGTGCGTGTCTTCTCAACTGCACCTCTCCTCTGTTTTTCTCGTATCTCTTCCTGAAACCCTGTTGTTTCTCAACAAAAGCACTCAAAGTTGGAACAAAGACTAAAAAAACACATGAATTTGTCCTTCTGGAATTGGAAGTTCCCTCAATCTAACAAAACAAACCACAGAACGAATTCTGCTTCAATATCTTGTTCATGGGACCATGTTGTACGCTGGCTAACAACTTATAGAAAAGAGGAATAAAGAATATAATCTTATTTAAGATCCCTGTCAACTAGCACAGAATCATTGATTTAGAAGATACTCTAAGCACTTCATACTAACCAAAAGAGCCTGATTTTCAGGATTTATATTGTCCAAGAACACTCTCCTGTGCAACCTCTGCTGCTCAACTTGAGGATTTTTGGCCAAGACTTTACGCATGTCAGCAACAATGTTCTGCAGAAGCAATAAACCATTTGTCACGGGGAGAATTATCATAAAATAATCAATGGTGGTGAAAATCCATTTAAGTATAAACAACAAAAGTACTGCTCACATTAATCTTATTTACGTCCAAATGACTAATGGCTAGGTGGGTTTTGATCCGCCAATGTGTTTTTTGACTGAGGTTTCGCACAACATTCACTGTAAATTTGTGGTTTGGAATGTGAACAGCTTCACGATCTTCACCTCTTATAATTGTCGGTGACCACCAGCCAACATGCTGCATAACAAGAAAACATCAAAGCATTAAAGAATGCCTCGAAGAGATCATAAAAGCACTACACCATATGTTTGCAATTTCTTTCTGTTCAGTTATTATATAAAAAAAATATATGGTATAATTCCCGCATTCAATAGTTAAAAGATGCAATTTAACACTAACACAGACCTCAACAGTACCAGAAACCTCATATCCTTCAATCTTTGTTTGAATCCATTCATTCACCGCAAAAGGCCGAGTTGCATGAATCATTGCACTTGAAAGGAAGTTTGTAAATATCTAAACAGAGACATTTAATGTCAATATATGCCATAATATCTCTTTATCAATAAAATATGTGAAGAGTTGGGATTATCAGAAGCAACAATAAATCCCACACCTCACGACCAGCAAGAGTCAACAAAACTGTCCCTAGACCTCCTGCAGTAACCCATTTCTGGGTAGAGAAGCCCAACAATTCCATGAACAGTGAAAAGGCGGCAATCCATACTGCAGAATAAACAGCCTTTCCTGCAAATTGGAATCCCATCTGACAAAAACAGACAATTTGTTATATCTTTGAAATTGAACCACAACTAACAACCATACAATACACCAAAACCCAGGTTTTTAAAATTATTATATTCAATACATTGCAGTTGCCAGGCTACTAGTCTTCCATAAATGATACATCATCTAATACATAGACAACCACAATGAATTCTTTTAACCCATAAGCATTGAAAAAGATGTTGCCCTCATATATTCAAGTGCTCCCAGTTCTACATTTTTTTCTGCAAATAAAAGTTAATC
Organism: Castanospermum australe; assembly: GCA_019955255.1. Taxonomy (NCBI): domain Eukaryota; kingdom Viridiplantae; phylum Streptophyta; class Magnoliopsida; order Fabales; family Fabaceae; genus Castanospermum; species Castanospermum australe. Next base: position 501,244 of record NSJW01000184.1, read on the forward strand.
TAGTGGATTGCTAATCTTCATCTATGTGTAAAACAAATTGACAGGGGGAAACAGTCAATCCAAAAGCTGAAAAATAGCAAACCATTACATAGATGGGCAGCTATATTGCCCAACTAATTTCACCAACTGATTGATTGGGAAATCAAGCTTCAACAGACAGTCATAATAGCAATTAAATTCATGGTAGTTGACAGGTAATAAATGGAATTGATAGTATATTGATCATGTTTAAACTAAACTAGACTATAATGTTAGTTGGCTTTGCATAAAGCAAAGATACATACATTTCTTGTCTCACTTGCATCAGTGCTCTCCATTAATAATTTCTGTGCTTGTTGAATCACACTGCATAAGAATATTGCACAATTAGTTTTATAAAAGCAACCCTTAGTAAGCACTGTAAATTGGAAACAAAGATCAGATTGAAGTACTCAAGCTGGGTACAACAATAACATATCTTGAAAAATATACAGTTGAATGGTCAAATAAGGCGAATAACAAAGCAGCATAACAGCAAATATGCAAAGTATCACAATTTGTCATAATAATAGAAAACCAGACAATATCTCTCCTAAAAGAGGAAGAAAAGCCCAAAGTGCTTAAGCACAATTGATTTCAACTGGAAGTGATTAGGTGCATCATTAAGTTAAGTGACCAAATCATTCGACAACTTTCAAGAGATCATGATGAAGACAAGGACATAGCCACACCTTGATAAACAATAGGCGAAGGCCAGTACAGTTGACAATGATCTTACAAAATTCAAAAGACGTTCCTTAACAACCTGGCCAGTTTCTGTAGGTAGAATTACTGGGTCCAATGCTCTGCAATTAGCTAACAATTGAGTATGTGGAGAATAGGTGCATCGGAGAAATATATAATGTATTCATCATCTGATAAAGTTATAATGTCATAACAGTGACACCTGCAAATAAGTATTGCTCCAGTCCATAACAGTAATGGCCGGATGTAAGAAGTTACTACATAATGTGTGGTACTTTTCTTCCAACTACTATCACTCTTCTGCAAAATAAACTTTGTAATATTAGACTATAAGGTGATTTGAGGGAAAGTAAATAATAATAGCATTGAATCAGTTATACAGAGATGAAAAGTAAAACAACTGCAATGTACCTGAAAAAACAGTTTCCTTGTCTGACACATTAATGGGCCAACAACCCATACTGCAAAAACGATAATGCCAGCTGCAGGAATCAACTTTACTATGACAGGACTACTTTGTAACTCATTGCAGGACCTGCATAAAGCAATATGTAAGTGTTTTTACCACAATAAAAAGCAGAAAAAGAATAAAACATGTAATGTTGAAAATCTTCTTTTAACCATACCATCTTGTTTGAAATTTTTAACATCGAAGATGCACTAACAGAACAAGAAGGAAAAGATTAAACATGATTCAATCACTCCAAAAACCAAGAGATGTCCCTTCGGGGAAATCTGATTAAATTGGACCAACACAGAAATTATTAGAGTAACAAAATCACAGAAACTTAAAACGGTATAACAGTTTTCATCCACTGTGTGAATTGAATACTATTGATGGCATAATCAATCACTTAAAGATACATCAATGACATATTTAACTGTAAAATATGGCATAAATTTCTTCTTCATTAACAAATATCAAAATTGTTGCCAACAAATAGGGGGAAGTAACACATCAATGAAAAATATAGGGAAAATTACGATTTAGGAAATCTTGGCGAACATATTTCCAATTTAGGAAGATTTAACCAAAGGCACAAATAACGGTTAATCCATGTTCTAGGAATTGTAACGAAAATGGTTAACAAAATACTAAGTGGATTAACTATAAATTCTGAGTCTGACTTTTGTTCGCCAATAATTCCTAAATTGGAATTCTCCCAAAAAAATAACCAGGGTGCATAAATTTATGAGTGTAATACCTTAACTTTTCTTATTTAAGCCCACATAGGAAAAAAGAGTTTTATATTATTTTAGTCCCACATCGGATGAAAAGAAAATTCTATCTCTCTAAAAATGGTTATATATAGACCCTAAGGTAGACAACTTGAATTGCCTTTCCCTCTAGTCTCTTTGCAAAAAGGTAAGAGGTTCAAGTAAAAATTTGAGGGCAGTATCCAACTCGATTTGGGTTTCGAGATTTCTTGGTCAAGCTTAGAATCAGTGAGTGGATATTTTACATAGTGACATTCTTTTTTGGTATATTTTTTGGGGAAACAAGACCTTCTTAAAATAATATAAATATTTGTATCGTGATCATATTGAGTAGTGAAATTTTAAATTTTGATCTAGAGATATTGATTTTTTTATATTATTATTTATTGGGTTTGTTGAAGGATTTCGAATATTTTGAAATTTATATTTTAAATGTTATTTATGACTTTGGATTCAATATTGATTTAAACGGTCCATATTGGTTCTTGTTTAGAACTCTGTATAACCGTTAGTGGGGTTCACGGTCTATGAGCACATAGTTGTTTGGATGTGTGATTGCTGCTAGGCGTGGCGTGACCCTTGGTTTGTGTGAGCAAAGCTGGGTGGAAGTGAGGCTCCCGATTGTTTTTATTTGTGAGGACCTAGGAGGAAGTGATGCCCCTGGATGATTTTTTTTACAAGGACCCAGGAAGAGATAAGGCCCCTCAATATTTTTTTTTTTTTGCAAGGGCCTGCGAGGAGGTGAGACCTCCGGAGTGGTGAGCCTTTTGTGTGATGGTTCTTCAGGCTTACTGAGATGGACTATATTTTTCATAATGACGTTTTCTTACAATTTTGTTACCAATTACAATGATTAATTTTCTTATGACTTTTCTTTGGAAAAAGGACTATTTGTGCGTATTTCTTGCTTTCCCTTCCTGTTCATTATGTAATTTATTCCCTCACTGAGTCGGTAGACTCACACTTTATATTTTTATCAGATTTGCAGGTATCCAATTGAGATAGCTTAGGATTTATTGTCCATCCCAGTTGTTCATGATTCCAGTCTGCAGCTGTAGGGTAGTGTTTGGGTTGTCCGTACTTTTATTTTATTTTATTTGTAGCCTATGTTGACTTTTGGATTTGTTTTGAGAATTTCATTATATTTTCAAAGATTTTAACAATTGTTATATATTATGGGAGAACCTTTTTTAGTAGGTTTGCCAGCCTAGTTGGGTTTTGGGAGTATAGCCTGTGCGCCAATCACGGCATCTAGGGTGGCTCGTGACAATGAGCTTATTAGAAAGCTGTGCAAGATGAAGAAATCAATGTGTAGATGCTCAATTTGTTAGTGGCTCCCTTTGTTGTTCTAATATATTATTCACCAGTAGGTCCAGCAGTGAGGAGATAAAGCAGAAAAGTGAAAACTGCTCATTAGTTCCTGACTTAAAAGGTGATTGGAAAAAGGGTATTTAAGAAATTTGAACCTTTGTGAGAAAATGCAGTTTGGGAAAATTTGGGCCAGAAGCATAAATTCGCGCCAGCCAACTGAGCAAGGCCTTTGTCTTGGTTATATAAATTGTGTAGATGAAAAAATATACCTAAGGAGAAGAGTTTAACTGAAAATTACTAATAACTCCAAAAGAAGATTCCTTTAACATAATAATATAAAGAAATCCTTTATTCAATGGGGTGAAACCAAATGTCTCCATTATGATCCATAAAGCTTACATGCATTAATGTTTCTCGAGAGAGAATTTATCCGTGATGCAAAAAAAAAAAAAAAGGCAACAATGTATATGAACACCAAAGCTATTGATTGATCATGGAACAACAGGGGCATAGCATAAAATGGGGTATACCAATGACAAAAATAGAGCACTTAAATCTGTACACTTACTAACTGCAAAATCACAAAATTTACCTTGTCAAAGCTGTGGCGGCTGCCTTAACAATTGGTAGCTCACTTGGTTGTCTTGGTACTAGAAAAGAATGGCACTTAAAAGAGTGGGATTTGGAAGATAATGTATGTGTTGGCCTGTTTATATTGCGAAAGTGTTGAAAACCCCAGCAATCCTGTTTCACAAACTGTAATAGAAGATTGTCTCAGAGTACTTTCTAATGAAAAGTAAATGGTCATGCAATTTCAAGGATTTTGAGTTATATATGCATATATAGAAGAGAAGTATTTATTAAAAAGCAGAGAAAAACAAAATGGGAAGATTAGGAATCCTCCTAACAGCAGCCAAAAAGGAAAAAAGAAACAGAAAATACAAGCATCATCTCAAAAGAGCTCTCCACTCCCTCTGAATGTGCAGCAAAGAAACCCCTTTAAAAAACCTAAGGGTTTTCACATCAATATTAAAAAAATATAAAATTAATTCAAATTTCTCATAAAAAATATTGGAAACCAAGTATCCTAATCTTGACTGCAGAAGCTATTATTTTTCATCTCATTATTATATTCAACCATCAGTAAATCCAGGCACCCAAGGAGCATGTAAATGACTGACAATATTGCTGAAAGTGGCAGAATGCTAACAAATGAGTCATTTGTTGAAGTTAGAAACAAATCTTTTATAGAGTTTTATGCTACACACAAACCCCTGTGCTGTTAGGTGTCTTTATAGATTAAAATTACATTGGAAAAAATTATGAGACAAACAAATAATAAGAGACAAGAAATCAGGTACAATTAAATGATACATAGAAGTCCATAATTTAAAGAAAATGGGTACAGAAGTATGTCTCGCTAAAGTTTCACAACAATGCTAGGAAAATGTTTTGGCACACCAATTACACATTTCAGTTAACAGTAAGCAATAAGACAATATCACAATGCTTTAAGAAGAACATACCGAAACAGGATATGAAGGACTTGCATTCAATAAACGTAACTTGCCTCTTCCCATTACCCTCTGTAAAACATGAAGTTATATGAAAGTGAGAACAAGAGGCAAAAGTAACAAACCTTTCACAAAAAAATACAGAACCAGATAGAATTTTCGTACCAGATGTTTATTGCAGCCCAGGTTCCTGCAAAGTCCCCATTCATGGGACAGCTGCAGAGAACTGGGAAGAGCCATTATGGAATCAAAATGGATAGCCAAGGGGTTTCACTAGCAGCTGAAGAATGTAAAATAATATATTTTTTAGTATCGCAGCCTTTGACACAATTCAATATACAGATGAAGTGGTGCAGAAAGACTTTGCCAATCTTCCAACTCTGTTCCCTGCACTTAAACTGATATTAAATATGTGAGCATCAAAAAGTTAAGGATATCAAACATGCACATTTTTCCGAGCCTTAAATCCAGAAACAAAAATACCCATCAGTAAAGCCCTAGAATGACTGAACCAGCTTTTGATGGAAGGCATCACAAGACATAACAAAAACCTAGATCATAAGTCACTCTGCTTAAAACAACCATGGATCATAGATGGATACCAGATATCCCTTTCTACTGTCACGCACTCTATAGTTTCACTTAACAGCTAAACCAGAAAACCATCATGTCAATGATGTCATCACTCATGAACCAAACTATTCAATTCTCGAAATTCCATTCAATCGTTGCCCTTTCATCATCGTCTAACTTAGCATCAACATCACTTAGACCTAAAAATTTTAGTTAGTCCTGAATTGTTAACCACCAAATGGAACAGTTTCATCACTTAAAAAAAAAAAAGAACTTTGATTACCCCCTCCCCACAAGAAATCATTCTTTTGTAAAATATATCCACTATAGCACCGGAATAAAGCCTAAATTTCCCACTTACCCTAATTAAAAAGTGGCATCAGGTTATTGACAGGGGTCGTATGAACAGAAATGGGGGGAAAACATTAAACAAATAAAATTGCGAGTTTGAAATGAAACTTTTGATTCTGTTGGGAAAATTTGAGATTTTGGTATAAAAAAATTTCAAATTTACAAACTTTGGAAATTGGGTTACCTGATGAAGAAGAAGAAGCGGCTGGGTCAGAGCTTCCAACCAATTGCAGGACCAATGATTTTGTCTCCCTGCTTCTACGAGGCGCAACGCAAGCGACACAGCCTTTTGTTTTGTTTTGTTTTGTTGTGTTTTTTTTTCTTTAAAAAAATTTACGTTTAATTTCTTCTGGGCTCGAAAGTCTGGTTATTTGTGCTCCAGAAATTCTCTGTTTTCACTTTTCAGCCACGATTTTGTTTTCCACGTGTCCTTCTCTTCTTTACCCTTTTCTTTCATACCCTGTCGGTTTAAGTGTTTTTTTTTTAATAAATAATTGCAGGTTTATAGTTTATATTTTATGTTAAGACATTCTTTCGATACTTTTTTTTTATTTTATAACAATATCGATAACGTTAATAATTAATTGTCAATATTTTAACATGTATTATATTTTATTATGTTATTTATCTTAATCTTTAATATTTGTTTAAATATAATATAACAAAAATAATTATTATGTAATCATTAAAAAAATAATTAATAACAAAAGTATCGTTATTTTATTTTTTACATTAATGATATATTTATTTATTGATTTTAGATTAGATAACAAATTTATTTGTTGTGTGTGAGTGTGTGTGTCTTTTAAAAACAATGGATGATGATTTTTTTATAATTTAAATTAAAAATTAGAATTAAGTAATATTATAAAATAAAAATCTTGAAAAAAATAATTCTTTATATGTATATTTCAACTAAATGGGACTTACAATCAAATAATGATTATTAGTTGTTAAGAGTAGCGATACTTTCATTAAAAAAAATGATATAAAAAAATCAACTATACTTTAAAATTAATTCAATCAAAAAATCAAAAGAAATGTAGTTTATGATTTTTACATCAATCAAAAATAGGGTAAAGCCCCATAAGCCTAATTGTCAGCCTATGAAAACAAACATCCGCAAAAGTTTCCCTCCTATGGGGTGGATTTAGTTGAACAGTGATGGTGCTTACTAAATTACAAGGGATCCTCGTTGGTATTGAGTTGGCTTGAACGAGGAAAAAAGAAAAGTGATTATAGAAAGTGATTCTGAAGTTATCAGATTCAAACTAGGAAGGATCGCATTTAGGAGATCATATTCGTTCATACTTTCATGAAAGGGAATATGTGTGTGAATTGGCTGGCAACTTGGAGCCTCTCACAAGAATTTGGACTTCAAATAATCTCCTTTCCTCATTTAGATTTGGTAAATTTAGTTCATGGTGATTTTGTTGGGTTTCCATAGTCTCCAAGTAGATAAAGCTTACTTGTAATACTTTGGACTTGGAATAATCTCCTTTCCTCAATAAATTTGGTTCAAAGTAATTTTATTGGGGTTTTCATACTCCAAATACTTAAAGTTTATTTTTAATTTGTTTCTTTTTTTAGGCTTCGGCCTATTATTTTACCTAATTGAAATAATTTATTTAAATTTAAATGATTAACAGTTTCGGCCAGAGTTAAAATAATAAAGTTAATGCCTTAAAACCATCATACCAAGAGTCAAATTCAGTGAAATCAAGTCTTATTTTTCAAATCTTCTCCCACCAAAATAAAAATTTTAAATGATTAAAATATTTTTATTTTTATTCTTTTTATAGTTTTAGTAAAGTTTAGTCTAGTTTTATTTAATGGTGTCACTTTTAAAAATAACGGTAAAAATTTTAGAAATAAAACTTATGATATTTTTGAATTTTTAATCATATTTTCTATACTACATTAATTTTTTTTTAAATTTAGTCTCTTTAAAATGAGGAACTCATTTTAGACATAAAAATAAAGAGTTATAAGCAAATGAAAAAAATTAAAGATAATCACATATTTTATTATACATGTATATGTATTTCATTGTGATCCTAACTGTTAATTTTCTTATTAAGTGTATATTTGATATGTAGGTAAAAATGAGAGATAAGTTTTTATAGATATATTTTGTATACAACATAGCCTATACCAAACATATCTTAATAATTATAATTTCTCACTTTTCATTTTTTTTCTCTGGATAGCAGAAACAAACTAATATTAATTTTCTTTTCAGTTAGGAAGCAATTTAAAATATTTTTTTTTATTTCAATATTTTTTTAGTATACTATATTTATTGTAGGAGATTCCTACAATATCTCAGTTTATAAAATGAGTGCTAATACTTTACTGACATGGCATAATATTATTGATTCATTTTTTATTTAATTTTTAAATAATAACTAGTAACTTTTTGATCTAAAAAATTAAATATCTTTATCAGTATTTATAATTTTATACACAAAGATTTTTTTATTTAAAAATGAATTTAGATAATAATTCTTCATTCTGTTGGGTTGAATTAAAAACAAACAAAATGAAAAGAGTGTTATTGGTGGATGAAATTTTTGACTAGTTTTGATCATCGCCGATACCTGTTGTCGAGTTTTGAGTTGATGCCTGGAAATATCGATAAAGAATTAATTTCCTTTTTCTACAGTAACTACTCATTTGGAGTTTAAACTGATTTGCAAATAAAATAAATTTAAAATATAAAATAAGAAATATTAATAAATATATATTATATATTAAATAAATAAGTAGATAATAATTAAAAATATTAAATCAACTTGTTAAATTTTAACACGTAAGAAGGATAATAAAGAAACTTCTTTTATTTTAATCCTTTTTTTGTACACTATTTATTTTAATTTTTTATTCATTCACATTTCAAACATAATTTTATTTATTTTTATTTTTTTCATTGCTATCTTTTGACAATTTCGAAGACAAAGTGGAGATGAATTAAGGATTACGAAATGAAATGAAATCACTGTTAAAGAAGAATAATTGATAAAAAAAAATAATTCTTATCATTATTTTATAATTTATAAATAAATTAAAATTAATATTATTATTTTATAAATCTCATCTTATTATGTCGTTCCATCTTTTCCTTGTCTTTTATTTTTTTGATACAATGGAGGGCCAAGGCCTGAAAAAGAAAAGAAACTAAACTACTCGAGGGACTTGTTGAGACAATGCAGCCCCAAAAACATCAGCAAGGACGAAATAACGAAGTTCTACGGGGGGGGGTTCTTCCCAAGTTCGGGTAAGCTGGTCTTCGCTAAGGCACCAGTTAGCTAGCCAATCTGCGCAGATGTTTCCCTCTCTATGGGTATGAGAAAAAATTACTTCCCAATTTTTGTTGCGTAAACTGAAGATCTGCTGAAGAAGTCTATTGTTTACAGCTATCTGACGAAGGTTGCCATTGAGAGAGGTGAAAATAGCCTGAGAGTCAGATTCCAATATCACTTTCCTATAATCATTCTCCCAGGCCAAAGAAAGCCCCGTAACAATGCCCCAAAGTTCTGCAATATAAGCGTTGCAAACTCCAACTTGCTTGGAGAATCCCCTTAACCATCTACCATCTTCCCCTCTGATAATAACCACCACCGCTCACTTTCCCAGGATTGCCTTTGGACGCTCCGTCTGTGTTGACTTTTACCCATCCACGAGGCGGAGGAGACCAATTAAAATGTATCCATAGTTTGACTCTTCCTCTGCTGTTGGTTATAGTACCAGACCTGGCTTCTTCTATGTGATGGATCTGCTGCTTGATAAGATGTTCCACCACATCTTCTTCTTATCTTTTATAACTGTTGTCATTATACTATAAAGTACAGATTAATTATTTAATTTATCCTTACCATCAACTTCTACTATCACACCATTCTGGCAAAAGAAGATGGGAGAATACTACGAGAAGAGGGTGAAGAAAGAGGCGTTGCAGATAATTGGACTTTTCCAGAACCTTCCTCGCGTTGTCGTCTTCGATCTCGATTACACACTTTGGCCTTTCTGCAGGTATGGTGTTTTCAAATTTGCCCATTTTGTTTCGACCCGCATAGACTATTCGGTTAAATTTCCCAACTTTTAGTTTTCAAATGCATGGGTCTTTGGTGTGCATGAATCCGGAGCATATGCATATGGACAAACCTGGAAAGGCATTTCTTTTCTGCAAGTGCTGGTGCCAATTGAAATGGGCATTGTGAACAAGATGGGAATTCTTTGTTTTATCGTATATAATAATAATAATAATAATAATAAAACCTGATTGGGTATGAAAGGAAGATTGGGGTCTGACTTGGAGACACTAAACTGTTGGTGATGCTTTTTCTTTTTTTTTCTTTAATGCATTTGGTTGGTAATTTTCTGATTTTGAAAATAAACGCAATTGTCAAGTTATCAGACAGAAGGGAAAAGTAGAAGAAATATCATCCTTCTTATGTATTACATCTGGTAGATTGATTTATCTATTGATATTGATGATCTTTGTGTGCTTCCCATAAATTAGAAGAGTAGTATTGTACAAGAAATAAAAAAAATAAAATTGAAATGTATGAATTTCATAAGGAATATAATATTAAAGATGAACCATACTTCAAGTCCAAGATATTCCTAGATTTCAAGAGATTCCATTTTAATCTTGTCTTAAGCATGTGTTTGGAATCATAAAAATTAAAATTGAAGTTGAATTTATTTAAATTATATTAAATTAAATTAAATTAGAAATCAATTATTATGTTTGAGAATTCATTATAAAAATTATGATTTGCATTGATTTGGAAAATCAAATTCTATGTTTAGAATACAACAAAAAAGAATTGAATTGATTTTATTTTAAAAAATTTAGATACATCATTTATTCTTTTTTTAATAAAAACATTATCTTCCATTTCTAAATAAATAATTAAGAATAAAAAAATAAATTTAAATAAATTTCACCTAAATTCACTCAAATTCTCTCATTTTTAATAGAATTTTAAAAACAACTTAATTAAAATTTATGGAATTTTTAAGGATTTCTAAATCTTATTAATTTCACATTTTATAATTTTTCAAACGAGAAATTTTATTTATAAATGAAATTAAATCCTAAAATTATTGATTCTAAACGCACCTTAGAAGTTGTTCGTGGCACTTACACAATGTTTGGAATCATTAAAAAATATAATTAATTGATTTGATTTAAGTTGAAGTGATTTAATTTGATTTAGAAATCATTTTCATACTTGAAAATCATTATAAATTAAATCAAATCTTATTTATAATTTTTTAAATAAAATATTTCATTTATAAATCAAATCAATTGTTAAAATGTGTGATTCCAATATATTCTTAGTTTCCTCGTGTTATAAGTGCTGCTATGAAGACAACACGCTATATCTGCTTTATGTATTGAATATAACATCCTTTGCTCGCGCGCTGGTTTTGTGGGTTCTGACAAATTCTATCAGCTGTCTGTTTTCTATCTTTCTGATGAAAATGCAAATTTTTACCAATAACATCTGATAGCATCAGAGAGTGCTATATAAATCACTTAAATTTGTTGTTTTTTTGATTGGTTGCAGCCAAAAACACTACCTGTTTACTTATAGTAGAGTTCTTACTAATTATTATACCTGATGAATTGATTTCTATGTTGATGATATTGTGTTGCCCTTTTGTTGTCCTCAAACGTTTGCTTCCCCTATCTTGAAGGAGTAATATATTCAAAAAATATTGACACCTGGAATCTAGTAAATATGACCATAGTCAAAGGTTTTCTTAGATCATAGGTTTTATTTTTATCTTGTCTCATAGTTATTGACTTGGGGGCTTTGGCAGTGAGTGCTATTATAAAGATGGCATGCCATATCTGTTTCCACAAGCTAGAGGCATACTATACGCACTTAAGGAGAAGGGTATAGATATGTCAATTGCGTCTAGATCTCCAACTCCATATTAGCAAAAGCATTTCTTGATAAGTTGGGCTTCCTGCCCCCGTTTTGGCACAGGTGGGCCCCTAACTAAGTTGCTCTACTACCTGTTTTCTCTCTTTAGTCTTCATATTGGATATGGTTTCTTCTTGTCTCATTTTGTCTTATATTTATTAAGTTTTCATTTTAGTTTGTAATTTCTAGAGGCTTGAGTCTTTGATTTTTTGCTGGAAATTTTTTCCAGTTGGACCAATAAAACAGATCATTCCAGAGAATCTACATGAGATCTAGGATTCCTTACAATTCAATGCTGTTCTTTGATGAGTATAGAAACATTAGAACGGTAAAGTTGGCTTTCTTCCATCGTTTCTTTTGTTTCTGTTTTTTAGTTGAAACGTCTATATCATTCATTTGGAATTCAAGAAACTTAAATATTTTCAGATTTTCTGAGGAGAAAGACCTGATTCTATAGTTCAGTGCATGAAGTTGTGTTGATCGTTCTGCTGTGTATGCAGGTCTCCAAAATGGGAGTGACAAGAATTCTGGTTGGCAATGGACTGAACCTTGCGGCCTTGTGGAAAGGATTGTCAGAATTTTCTCGAAATTTTGGCTCATGAAGCAGTAGCTAATGATTTTTTTTGCATCAAAGCATAGAGCTATATGAATGGTTCTGCATAGGAAATAAGATTCATTAGTGCATAGGACCAGTGTGAACATCTGGCAATATTGTTTGGTTTGAAGTAAATATTGATTTTAGTGTTGGTTTGGATTAGATTTTATTAGAATTGATTTTAAAAAAATTGATTTTAAAACAATTGATGTTAAAAGAATTTATTTATGGGTTTTGTCTTTGACTTAGCACTTGACAAGATCGAGGGTAATTTTGTCTTTGGATTTGGGGCTTTCACTGCCAATAGAACTACGTTGATGAGAAGCAACAAAAGTCTACTGCATTTAAAATCAATTCTGACCTTAAAAATCAATTTTTCCAAACGGGCAAGTTTTTAGTCAAACATGTTTCCAAATAATAAAAATTAGGTTTCAGATTTGAAATGCAATTTTATTCAACGCCAACCATAAAACAAACAGACCATGAATACACTTGCAACATTTCAACGTGCCCCATTTCTTAACAGAGTTTGCAAGAGGTCATAAACTTAAACTTCTGTGTTACTATTGTAAAAAAAAAATGTATAATTTGTAGAACAATTGCATTGAAATCCCAAAAAAATGCATACACAAGGTCAAACTAATGAATATACACAACCTAAAGAAATGTTCATGCTTCAAGCTGCATGACGTTTCCTGAAAATATAAGAGATGCACATCACATCTCTCTAGCAAATCTTTTCCCAGTTGCAACTAATTGTTGAGCTCCTTAAATGGCGACCTTGTATGAGAAATGGCTTCAAGTTTCTTTATCCCCATTGGAGATTGCATTATCATATTCTCTTTAACAAGAAATCCATCATCTTTTTTCAAATTCATTCCTGGACAATCATTCTCGAAAGACTGCACCATGCTTCTCAACATATCCATTAGTTGAGCGTCAGCAGTAGTGCACTCACACATTTTATCACTCAATCCCAGAATGAAAACCAACAAGTTTTCCCTTTCTGATGACAATCTTGTGGCATTTTCAAGCAAATTTCTAGTCTCCATCTTGATTTTTTCAAGCAAAGCATCTGAGCTTCTGAGCTTATTCTACATTTGATCAGTCAACTCCTTTATTTTTAACTGTTTTGCATCCATTTCCGCTTCAGTATCAGAGGAAATAGCTGTTTCCCCCCTTGCTGGAACAGAAGCTTCTGTCTCCCTTGTTTTCAGCTCTTGTTCCAATAGGACAATATGTCGCTGCTGATAATCTGTTCTTCTCTCTTTCTCTTCCAACTTATAAACCAAGCTATCTTTCTCTTGCTTGACGCCTTCACCAAAATCTACTTGTGCAAGAAGTGAATTTTCCAGTTCTTTACGCATTACATTGATTTTCTTCAAGTTGATTCTTCAAACGTTCAACAATTGACTTCCATATATGCAATTCGAATTCCATTTCACTTCTTTCACATGTTGTCTCATCCAATTCAAGGTTTTGCCCTGTCTAAAGCATCATAAACTTCTTTAAGTTGTTCTTTTAAGTCACTTTCCATCAGCAAAACCTTCTCTTCGAGGAGAAGTTGACACTTTGTTGATTCTTCCAGCATTTGATTCTTCCAGCATTTCCTTGTGCCTATCAATTTCATTTTGCAGTGAATGCTGCAGTTCCTTGGTGAGTCCATAGGACTCAACCTGCCTCATTAAACATGCTGCTTTCTCACGTTCTTCATTGATGTCGTTCTGGGCACTGATCAAAGCAGCACCTTTCTCATCCAACTGCTTCATCAGTTGAATAAACTTCTCTTCTCTCTCTTTGTTGATTACATCCATTTTGTCTTTATAATTGGCAGGCTTTATTGAACCTCAGAAATTCCCTGCTTAAACACTAGCAGCATCACAGACATCTCCTCATTCAGCAACATCATCTCAATAGTTAAAGAATGAGAACTTTCCAACTCCATCTTCAGCTCTTCTACTGCTACAGTTTTAGCTTCCAACCCAGAACGATAGCTATTAATGTCTTGTGTCAATTGTTCTAGCTGAAAGTTCCATTCAGCTTGTCTAGCCTTAAAGGTTGAGGCATACTCTTTTTGAGTTTGTTCCAAATTTCTGAGCTTAGGTGGCGACTTTCATTGAGAATATGAAGCTCCTGCTTCTTGAATTTGAGCCTCCTGGAGTTCTTTGAGGGACATCCGTAACCCATGATTTTCTTGCTCTAGCTTCTCAATTGTGTATTTTGATTCTTTATGACATGACTTGCCTCTTTTCTTTTCAGTGAATATCTCAGATCTCCAATATCTTTGTCCCGCTGAGAGTTCAAGCAGTCAAGCTGTAACCTCGCATCCTGTTACTCACTGCTTACATTGTCATATTGTACCTTGAAATCTGAGACTTCAATTTCCAGACACTTTCTCTGGCTTTCTTCATGAGCAAGGGCTTGGCTGGCTGCACATCTGTAACTGATGTTGCAGATCCTATGATATTCTGATCTGAGAGTCTAACTTGATCTGCAGTGAAGAAATCTCATCAAGCAATGTAGATTTTTCCAACTCCCACTCCTTCTTACTTGACCTAAACTGGTCTCGAAGTTTTTCATGTGCTTCCTCCAGATGTTTAAACTGTTCCTTCTTCCATTTTAATTGATCTTCCACCTTCCTGTTTTCCTCCTCTAACTTTTGGAACGTGTCATCTCTTTCTCTTAGTTCTTTGGAAGCTTTTAAATTGTTCTCTATTTCCGAACACTTCTTCTTTGAAACTGAAAGACAACCTTTCAGGCTTTCCATCTCGTCTGTATGTGTAAATCTGTTGTTCTTGGTTCTCCACCTTCTCATTTGCCTCCTCTAATGCCAATACCAACCCTCTTTTTTCATCTTCCCACTTTTTAAACTTCACATCGCAATCCACTCGAAGTTTATCGTTTGCAGCACTGACATGTTTGATGATGGACTCTTTTTTATTCAAATTTCCCTTGAGATCTTCACACTTCTGCTTTGCCTCTGTGATTTCATCTGCCTTTTGAAGCAGTTCTTGATTCAGCTTCTCAACTTTGAACTTTGCTTCCTGTATCTGATTGACCTGTGCATCATGGAATTTCTTCAAGTTCTGAAGTGAATCTGTCTTGCCTCTTAGTTCTGCCTTGAGTTTCTCGATTTCAGCTTTACCTTCATCCGGCTCTTCGTAAACCTTATCCATTTCTTTGTATTTTGCATGTATGACGTGCAAAAACCTGTTTGGTAGCAGCGTACAAAATGATACGAGGAATGCTACGGGATCCTAGACCAAAACCAAGAAAAAGAAAGAACGAACGAGGGACAGAAAAAGCACAAATTTGACATTCCAGTTGACTTTGGTTATTTCTTTCTCTAAATCTCAGCAGTGCCAAATGTCAAGAGGTTATGAAACATCATTTGAATTGAATGGTCACTCAGATTTCATCATTTGAGAGTACTTCCTAGGAAAACTATATGATCAATCAACAGAGTCAAAGATATAATATCAGGTCGTTAAATTTAAAAGACACCCCTATGAAATGGGGCTGCTCTGTTCGGGAAAGCACACTGAAATTCCCCGGAACTTCAAAACGGGACATTAGAACCTCTAAATTATATGTGTCACGCAGGTTGCTCGGTTCACTTAAGAATATAAAAAGGAATGCAATCCTAACATCATCAGAAAGAATTACGATATCTGCAAGGTTACGAATACATAAAGTCTGTATAACATGCTACAACAATATCAAATCTCATTCCCTGTTCAAGGTTGATTCAGCCTTAATATAGGGCTACCCTCATTTTCTGCTCGGTTCACTAAACATAGTCCTATGAGATTTCATCTTTCTTTTCAATTTATTATATTACATTTTACGTGCCATTGAACCATATATTCAACATTAAACAATGCTTACAATGGCTTCAGGCAAAGCGGAAGATAAAAGACTTTTTAACTTTGGCAGTCAAGACTCAGGAGCATTAGTCCCCGGCTTCACTTCGAGTATTGAACAAGAAGATCAAAGTCATAAAGCACCTTATTTTGATTGGTGGACAAAGAAACTGGGGTAGCAAATACAATAACTAGCATGGTCCAAAATGTTTCAAAGACCTTAACCAAAACAAGTTTCAAGGACAAACGAGTGAAACCCAGAAATTGACCAGACTTGGCGGAACAAAGTGTGGGTTGAAGAAGTTGAAACGCAAATCGGAACAGAAGATAAATGGGAAAGGCGGTGGTTCTGTTGCGTTTCACAACCGACAGTGTAAGATCCTGCACTAACCGCTTTTCCCATAACACAACTTTCTTAGTTTGTTTTCAAATGAAAAAACTAGCCGTTGGAAGCTGGTCTCAAGTTGGACTCTGTAATTTTTGCTTCTATATTTTGGCCCAAATTCTGTTTCCTCGTTAGTTGGGCTCTCAAATTTTTCAGGCCCAACTCTATGACCCACCAAACTCACCTGAAAGGCTTAAATCGTTGATGACAAAAATAAAAATAAAAGATACGTTTATAATTAATAATTTTATTATTTGATTTTATTTAAAAAAAATTTTGTTTAAAAAATTATAAAATTTGAATTAATAAGATTTAAAAATATTTAGAAAATTCATGAATTTTAATTAAGTTATTTTTGAAATTCTATTAAAAAATGAGAGAATTTGAGTATATTTAGATGAAATTTATTTAAATTTACTCCTCTATTCTTAATCATTTATTTAGCAATGAAAGAAAAAGTTTATTAAAAGAAAGGGTAAAAATATAAATTTTTTAAAATAAAATCAATTTAGTTCTTATTTTTTGTATTCTAAACATAAAATTTAATTTCTAAATCAATCCAAATCATAATTTTTATAATGAATTTCAAATACAAGAATTAATTTTTAATTTAATTTAATTTAATACAACTCAAATTCATTAAATTTAATTATAATTTTTATAATTCCAAACACACTCAAAAAGCTTAAACCGTTCATTTGTCACCACTCCATGTGTGGAGTGATTTTTTATGTATGCTGAATGTAATAATATACGATATATAATAGTTCACATTTAATTATTCTGCTAACATGATATTATTGATTTGGCTCTATTTAATACTCCGAGAGGAAGATGCTAAAAAATTTTCTGGATGTTGAACTTTCTCCCTCTCGTTTTCCAACTCCCAGATCTCAGTCCTCACTGTCAACCCCTATTCGTACTTTATCTCTGTTTTTCAACCAATTTGATTCTATATTTCATAGTTGTTTCTAATTTGCCAAAAGTAAAATTTGATTGTGGGTAGCATTTTCCATGTGGAGTTCTTTGTTTAATGAAGTTCTACTACCTTGGAGATGAGTGTACTGAAGTTAGTCAGTAGGAAATTACAACCTTAAAATTTGTCAGCGTTCTCTCAGCTGTCGTGTCCTATTGTCCTATACATGATTGCAGGTGCTATCATTCAAAATTTTCAGGAATAAAACAGAAAATGCAATATGACTGGCGAATAACTGGAGAGTTGGAGGCCTTTCTGCGTTTTAGAGCAGAGAACATTGATCAGCCAAGACGAAATAGAAAGGACAGCTGACAGATGATGGTGCCCGAAAATAGAAACCTTAGTCATGTGTGCCTGATAGGAATGAGTAATTGGATAGGAATATTCTAGATATGTGTATGCGAGTGAAAGCTTGCGTAGTAAGAGGAAAAGTTGTCAGTTTATACAAATAGAGGGAAGAAGACTTTAGAAATAATACATGCACTATAAATGTAATCACATGAAAATTAATAAAATCAGAGAAAAATATTCAGCAATTACTTCTTTTCTTTTGCTTTAATGCCTCGAACAAAGGAATCTCAACCCTTTCACTGTCAGTGCCACAAGAGGCACCCTAGAGTATAGTCCACCACCCCGCATGCTTCCAGAGCTCCAAGTTGCCTGTGGGTCAGTAGTTAGTAGTTTAGACCAAACCCCTTTACTTTGATGTGAGCCATTCACTAAACCCAAGCTGTAATGAAGTGTGACTGCATGAGTGTTGGACACCACACACGCGTCCCCTTCTATCCTGATTCCTGAAGCTGCCCTTTTCTTTTGTGACTCCGGACTTGAGACCTCCTTTTGGCTGCATTTGTCGTTTGTAAAGTCATGCCATCAGCCTTCTTTTTAGCTTTTGTTGTAGGGTAATGGATTTTCACTGTTCTTCTTGTTCTTCAGCTAGAAGAGAAAACCATCCAAATGAGCCTCTCCCCCTATGATTCACTTGGCAGATAATTTTATCTTAATTAAATTAACGGTATATAATTGGAGAGAGAAGCTCAAGCACCTATCTCCTTAATAATTTATTCAATTTGTGATATATAGAAGTTGTATTGACCATGAATCAGAAGGTGGAAGAGTGAGACTCTATATATATATATATGCTGACTTGGTGAAACACTGGTTCTCTTTCTCGATGCAAGTTGCATGCATATTGAGATCACGAAAGCATCATCAAGCAAGAAATTCACTGCTCCAGCTTTTTGTATTTTAAGCAGAGAACATAAGACAGGAACCGTCATTACGCAGATGAGGTCACAAATCTTCAGTATATCACTAAAACCATTCATGCAACCCAAGGTGATGAGGGGTCATGATCACCATGTTTCTAGTAGCTAGCTTCATTAGACTCTAAATTATAGCATATCAGGAATCAGCCAAACTATATGTGAACCTTGTAAGTCATTAGTCAGGGTGCACTGAGAAGTAATATTTTGTTTGGGTTCAATCAACAAATTAAAAGAAGTATCAGTGATTGATCAGTTTGTGTATATCATAAATAAATTATGAATTTCTCCCCCTAATTATCTTATTAGCGAACATTATAAGATTCTCAAAATTAACAAAATTCTTTGCTCTTCTCTGTTGGTTACAAGACAAACAATATTAGTCAGCAAGGCCTTGTCTGGATATTAATTTCATTTTGTATTCATAAGTCTCAGCTAATATGTACTTCACTAGTCCATAACATATAACTCTTTTTATATATTATGGTGATCTGTAATTCATGCAGATTTGCTGGATCTTTTTTTTAAAAAAAAAATAGAGCAAACAATGGTAAAGTAAATTACACAAAATTAAAATCTTCAACACTTTGCTTAAGTATCAAGGAAAATTATAAAAAATAAAAATATCTCTTATTTTGTCGTTTGGTGTCATAGGCACATGGAGTGGCCAAGTGGGGAAGGCAAAAGGTTCAGCTGCAAGTTAATTCACATGAAGTCATGGTCAAGTTACAAGTGGGTGGATGTGTCCCACAGCCATCCTTTGACACAATGCAAGTGGCACACATTTGATTCTTAACATTGCACTTTGCGGCCAATTTGATTACCTCAATACACGTAAGCCTACGTTGATTTTAAATTGTGAGAAGATTGCAATATGCAGAGTTGGAATTTGTGTCCCTGCAAGTTCTTTTTTCTCCCGACCACTAATTAATCTACGGCACGTCAAAGAGAAAGATACACAATTGAATAAATAATGGTGGTTGGGCTATTCTTTTCAATCTTGTAAAAGCTACCTCACATATACGAATCCATAGGGTACAATATGAAAATATGCTAAATGAATGGATGGGCAAAAGGACAATATCAATATTTGGAAAGGTATACAATCATTTCATAATTAAATGAGAAATTAGAAACAATTAAACCTTACAGAGTGGAGCTTCCTAAAGGGCGAACACACTCCTGCGCGTCATTCAAAATATGCTGTATTGTGGGTCAATTATAATAATTTTTTTAAAAATATAATATTTTAAAAAAATAACCTTAAGTAATTTTAAATTTTTTAAGTACTTTTATATTAAAATATAACAACTTTATTTAAAATATTTATAATTTTATTAAAAGTTAAAATGATTTCGTATAATTTGTAATTTTTTGAATGATGTAATTGAGTAGTCCCCTAAAAGATGAAGCTATTTTATAATTTCAGATGTTGCTAGGAAAAGTGAACACTTTGTTTGACAAGTGGAAAGAAGGGTGAGTGAGAGAGGAAAGAAAACAAAAGAATATGCAAACAAGATAACACGATTAATCTGGAATTGAACCACGATGTACTTTTCGCCTCTGAAAATGGGTAATCAACCCTTTTAACCTGCGATTACTAAAAAAGTCGATTTCTGCTTTTCCCAAAGAGTGATTGTCATGATTAAGTTCATTTGATTGCGTTTTTTTCTTCTCCTTTCAATCACCTCCTTAACAGTAGATGCTCTTCAATGGTTGTATTATTCTCTAATTTTCCCGCTTGGTCCCATGCTTACCTTTCATCATTTCTGGAATATGTTTGTGTGGTTGGATAAGGCCTAAAAAAAAAAGAAGAAAAGAAAGTGAATTAGAGCCTTAGATTCTAGGTGCATTTAGTCAAGGCTTTCTCAATAATTTCCGTAATATAAATTCATTAGTGCTAAAACAGATCGCTCACATTCTCCACTAAGAAAAGTGCAGGAGCAAAAATCTGCAGCACTTGGCTTTATGTATGTAGTTTTTGTTCACGTCCTTTTTCAACTTTCGGTTATTATAAAATTAAGCTATAGTTATCAGTTATAACTTATAACCAATCACAAAGGCAGTAGTGTACTGCCACGCATAATATTGATAAAATTTAACCATAGTATTAATTTGAAAATTTTATTTAAATTAGAATTTAACCATAATATTAAATTTCAATCTCTTTTTTCACATGGATAATCATAATCCTCAATGATTAAACACTTAGCGATAACCATTACTAGTTGGACGAGCTGGCACACAAATAACTAAAATTATTAATCAGGTTACCAGTGATAAGAATTTTTCATGATAATCTAACGAAATAAAAAGGAAAATATCTCTCTTAACCAAAAAAATCAACAATTGCATAAGATTTTTTATTATTATTATGTGAGTTGCATGGGAGAGTTAAAGAGATATAACTGACGATATAATGTCAAATATATTCATATAAAATAATTAATTTGATACATAAATTTTAATATAATTCAACGAACCAGGTCTATGTAGGGAGTGTATTGTACCGTAGAGGTGTGCACAATTATTGTATTGGAAAGAAAACTTGTTGGAATTACTCATAATATTTGATTATATATCTTCTTATAGAATATCTAGTATTTTTAATTTTGCCGAATTTTTTCCTAAGCACATCTTAAAAATTAAACATAGGAAAAAAATCATTGAAATTAACTATCTCTACATAGAATGTATAAAAATGGATCGTGTGTCATTAGCAAAACAAACAAAGAAAAACCGCAAACAAAGAAGAATTGAAATTGATTCAATTATTAACTAATCATGTATTAATAACAATTTAATATTTTAAATAATTATTATAATAATTAATTTTTTTTAATAATATGCCTACATATAATTAGATGACAAAGAATACTACTACTTTGTGAAGAGAAAACGAACATTAAAAACTTTTAATGAACCATATAAAATGCAAAAGATAAACGTGTTTAGGTCAATGACAAAAAAACATAACTATATTGGAATTTCTGTAACAAAGACCAATACCTGAGGCGGGTCCCTAATTTCTTGATGGACACCCCTTCTCGCTATATTTCCAAAGATCAATTCTTGCAACTCAATGATTTGAATGTCGTATCATCAATGGCAATAACGTTAGCCAAACGCTAATGATTTAAATATTAGAGAGAGAGAGAGAGAGAGAGAGAGAGAGCCAAAGGGGTTAAAAGTCAATTAAATGAGCTCTTTCTCGGAACATAAGTTAACGTCAAAATATACTTTTTTGGAACGTCAACATTTGTGGCCTAATTTGGCCATCTTTTGGAGATTACTTATTCTGATATTATATATTCTTTGAGTACGAATTACTCCAAGACCAAGTCCATGCACAACCAGCCTCGGTTTACCCGTAGAAAAACTGAAGACTGACTTTGATCATTTTCTTGGAAGTTTGGGAATTAATTACCAAGATGTTTCGTGCCTTCTTGACCATGATATTTATTTGTCAAACGCAACTTAATTACTAGTAATATACAGGAGAAAAAATGGTTGCCAATTAATAATCTTTGTTTTATAACTTAGTTTTTTCTTTATTTGATATACATGTTTGATTTTGTTAATTTTATATCAAAAAATATTCAGTCAAAATTTTGTTTATAACATTTTGATTTTAATTTTTTAATACAAATTAAATTAATCTTTTTAGGTACATAGGAGGGGCTTAAAAACCCCAAGCAACAACACTCAGTTAAATTTATATTTTGAACTTTCTCAAATTAATTGTACCCATTTAAAATCAATTCTCTCAATAATTGTAAATTTTTAGAATTTGATTCTTATTATTGAAATCAATTCTATTGAAAATGGTGTTTATGGTGAAAATATTTTGATTTTGAGGTGCGATTTAATAATTTTTTAAAAAGACTCTAATAATTTTTTAATATAAGTGAAATCCAATAATTTTTAAAAAATTCCTACAAATTTGATTTTTTTATTAAAAATAATTATATATAAATTGTTTTAATGTATTTATCTTTTAAAAAATCTTTAAAAAAATGTGTGTCATGTAATGATAATAATTTTATTTAAATCATATTAGTATTTAAATGTACTTATTTCTAACATCATTTGAATTAGGTTATTTTATATAATAATATTTATTAGACTGAGTTAATTTTATTTTATATATATATATATATAAATACACACAAATTTATACTCAATCATTTCATCAATTTAATTTTTTTTTTTTACAGTTTAACTCAAACAAAACATAAATTTTCTTCTTTATTAGTATAAAATAGATGGATAAGTCAAACATAATAAATTCTGCTATTTAATTTGACTGTATCTGAAGTGGGAGAGACATTGTTAGTATAAAAGTTAGTAAAACGGTAGATGATTGGTAGCATTGAATATTGTCGCTGGCTACTGACTAAGCAGATTCCTACTTGGAAGAAGTAGAACAAGTTACTTTGGAGAAGATAAACTTGGACTTGGTTTCTCGTTTATCTTCAATTTAATCATTTTCCTCTTATCTATCTTTGCTTTTTCTTTTTTTTTTTTTTCAATCATTAGAATTTCGTTATTTTCTTTAATTTATTATTATTATTATTGTCACATTCTCAAAAACCAGAGGCTGAGATTAGTTTACACGTGTCGGCAAGTTGGACAGCACATGTACCCCATGATTGGGTTCCGGTCACCCACGTCAGCAACTTTGGACGGTTATTATCCCTCTCTTCGCAGAATCAACGTTCAATATTTTCCGCTCAAATCTTTTTTTTTTTTTTTTGGGGTACAATCTGCTCAAATGTTTTTAATTACCATATATATTCTACGCCAGATATTGTCATAGAGTGGTTGAGGGTGCACGGTAAGACCTTCTATCTGGCCGTAATCAGAACCACTAGTCGAAATCTCAACCGTTGGATCAAACGGGCGCAAAATGGCTTCTATAAATTCGGAAGAGTGTCAGTTGGATTGGCTTTTCTTCAGTGTACCAGAAACAGAGGGGCCGGAAAAAGACCATCATTCAGGGAGAGATTGTTGGCGAGTTAGGGTTTCCAATTCGGGTCACTGAGTCTTTGCATTGTCACCGGCTTTTTCTTTCGCCGGAGAAAACTTTGCTCCGATCTCCCCCTCCTCTTTTTTGTTATTTTTCCAGTTTTCCCTTTCCAATAGCATATAACCGTTTGAAAGAGCCGTAAGGGTTCGGTTTTCCGGCGAGGAGTTTCAGATATTCCGGTGACATGAGGAAGGGAAACAATTTGATTATTTGATCAGTTGAGTCTGGGGGTATTCCCGATTTTGTTTGACCCGAAGGTCTCTGCTCAAAAAGTCTTACTTGCTATTACTGAGTTTGATTCAGGTTTTCTTTTCGATTTTGCATTGAAGAAACCGAGGATTGCTGTGTCATTGTGATAGAGATTTGGGGTTAATTGTGAATTTTTATTTTAAGGGAAGAAAAGATAAAATTTATTCTTTTGGAATTCTGATAATGAACTTTCTTGTGCATTTCTGGGAGCGTTATATGTCCCAGACAATTTTTGGCAGTTTGATGAAGCTGGTTTACTGAAGTCTGCAAAGTTTTGAAGTTTTTTTTTTTTAAAAAATATATGCAAGTGTAGCTTTTTCTGGCTGACATTCAATTTTGGGATATGGGCCAGTAAAGCAAGTACAATTGACTTGTATTTTTGGAGGTTGCCTTTGCCTCTTGAACTTGCTGGTTTGGGTTTGATATTTGAGGAAAGCTTGACAAGTTTACTGCATCTGTTCATTCATGTTTTTGCTTTTTGAAAGATTTGGCTTTTATTAATTATTGATATTAATGGGTTTGTTGGGTTGAATTTATTTATGCCCCATTTTCAATTGATCTGCTTTTGTTAATGAATGGATCATTTCCTAATATAGTGGTTACTGCTACAGGCAGGAACCACTCGCCATTCCGTGTCTTAATTTTTTTGGCCTCGAAGTCTCTGGCTTTTCCATCATTCTTTCACAAATCTTTGGCTTCCAAAAAAGCTTCACTCATCGTAACCCTGTAGCTTTGAATCGCTATTGAAACTGGAAGTATGGCTGTCTCTCTTACCCGTGTCTCATGGTGGTTGTGGGGTGGCAAGGAGAAAGAGCCCGTTTCTAATGGCTCTACTCTGAATTCATCTTCTGAATGGGGTCTTTCTTTGAAGGAACGCGAGACTGTGAACATTCCCTTTGGTGAAGGGAACAAAGACAGCTCCATCTCACAGGAAGGTTAAACGGAAATGGCAGAGCAGGGAAGAAAGGAGAATTGATAGAGAGTACGATCTTGTATTGGTGCCATCTGATGGTGGTGGGTGTTTGTCTGGCTCTGAATCTGATGACTCGGACTGGTCCATCGGGTGGTTAGAGCCTCACGGCTCTGATTTTCAGAGCGATGATGAGCCGGATAATAGTTTTGCAGTACTGGTTCCTTGCTATAGACCTGGCTGCAAGGGGGTGGAGGGTTCAAATAACGAGCTTTTGAGTGCCATCAAGAACCTCCCAAATGAATTTTCTTCTGGTAAGATTTAGTCATGCTTTCATTGCCTTTTGTTTTCCTTGAGTCGTGTTGTTTCTCTTTCAAAATCTTAGCACTGTTTAACTTTTTTTTTGAGTTGATTGACTTCTTTATGCTGGTTCTTTAAATAAAAACAATCTTTGTTCAGGTGCTTTATATGTATTGTTATAAATTTAACATAATTTATAATTTTTGAGTTGGTTTGGCCTTGCTGTTGATATGATTCTGATTCTGATGAAGAAATGCATCCGTCATTATCATCATAGTTCTAGGATTTGTCCTTTTGTTATCTTGATGCTTGACAATTAGCTATACCGCTGCGCTTAGTAACTCAAAAGTGCAATGGTAATTAGGGCTTCTGGCTCGCTAAATCCAACTGTATAAGACAAAATCTTCCCCTTTTTCCTAGAACTGTGTTCAATGTATCGATCTAGGAGGCTTTTTTTTTTTTTTTGGGTGTGATAGGAATGCTTTTCTGGCCTCTGTGGGTTTCGGCTCTTCTTTTATTGTTTGGGTGCTTCCCTGTCTGATTTGCAAAGATACTGGGTTGCTCTTTTGAGCTAATTTTCTTTGTTTTATCTTTCTCTGTTCCCTTTCCTGATCCTCCTACCTTGTACGTCTTTTCTCTCTTAACGAATTCTTATTCTATGCAAAAAAAGTCTCAGCTTGAAATTTTGCTCAGGGCTGTAAATCAATTTTACTACGTTGCTTTTATGATAGAAAAATTTATGCATTGAAGTAACTTCACAATTTGATTTAAGGTCATAAGTTCCACATTATATAAGCCATAAAGCCACAGTCAATTGCTGACTTCCTTTTGGGATTCATGACCTTAATTCATTAAAGTAATTTGACTAAAAGAATTGATTCCCAAGTGTAGCATATGGCCCTGAATAGCTCTAGAGACTTCATTTATAGCCTCTGATTTTTGGGTTGCTTACACTGTGTTGACTGTGAGCACAAGATCTTCTGGCCTATTGAGTAGGGATTGCAGATCATTACTTCAGCCCTGCAATTTTATAATAATAAATAGCAGTAGCAATAAACGATGAGAGTACACTAGATGATATTATGCTAATCTGATATTTAAATAGATCAACCTTATCTTTTCTATCTCAGATCTGTTGTTAACTTGTCTATGGAGAATGAGTTCTTGTTTCCCAGGTCTTTATGGCTGGCTATACGTTGATATTTAAAACTTGGTTAGCTTAAAGTCTAGGACATACGGATCAAGTTGATTGAACTCTAACAATTGTATACTTCCATCTGCATGTGGGACCTTGAGCCATAAGGGCTTTGACTTGTTGGTCTTATACCTCGAATAAAATTGCAAGCTGGATATTATTGTGTTTAAAATAACATAACCTGCCCTTTTCAGTTGAGCTGTTTGTAGAAATCAAAACTAGGAAAAGTTTTATCTTGTAATGAATGATGGTGAGGCTTTTTGCTCTATACTTGTGTTGGAAATCAGCGGAGTGAAAGCATTCATTCACAGTATTAATTTTCTATGACTTATTGATGCATTTTGCTGGAATATATGCATCTGCCTTTTTAAGAGACTAGAGATGTGTCATCCATACTTAATTTGTTTTGGAATTCTGATTGAATATGCAGCTGGCAAGAATTACATGGAACAATGGCTGGCTTCTCTTCAGAATTTTGAAGCGTAGAAAACGACTTCATCTTCAATGACTATGGACCTCTCTGACAAACTGCTACAAGTAACTAGAAAGTGTAATGAAGACGACAATAAGAATCGGATATTATTAGCATCATTTGAATCGTAGAATTTATCAAGGTAGAACACAATGAGTTCAGAGGAATCCGGAAGTGGTCATTCTTCCAGGGCATGTTACTATAACCATCGCCAGTACACAGGCTGAAATGTCCTGTAGACTCTTCATTGTAGATACCGCTTTCTCCTGTGTATATGTAGAATGAGAAAAGGAAGCAAAAAAAAAAAAAAGGTTCCTTGTCTATATGCTTCAAGCATTGTAGTTACCACTATGTAAATAATTGTTCTCTTTTTTGGCCTAATGGAACTCCTTAATCATTCTGTCTCTGTTGTGAGGGCAGACCGACATACACTTGTCTGACATGTATATATTAGTAAGTATTCACTAATATTTTGGTTGATGAACTTGTCTTTGGTATGCTTTTGGTATGTGGAGTGGGAACATGCAGAGATGGATTATCAACTTTTGCAACGCAAAACTGGTTGACACAACTCCTTTTGTTGTTAGTTCCTTTCCTTTCCTGTTCTATGTAATTCTGCAAAACTCTTTTAAAGCAAAAATTGGCGTCTGATGCGTTGGACCGCATGAAGCAGCGGTGCAACCAAGGCTTTACCAGTGTCCACAAGCAGGTTGGTGCCACTTTGCAGGCTGAAAGTGATTTGTAACCGCAGGTTCGTTATGCTCTCGCTCGTCTTGCCCCCGCAGTGTCATCGAGTTGGTGGTGTGATTCTCTGGCCTCCTACTCTGTCACAAATTTTTGTCCATTAGCACCTCGATGGATGAGCCACATTGAAAGGAGCGGTAGAATAATGAGTCTTTTCCCCCAAATTGGTTGAGAAAATGACACTTCCTTTCGAGCCTTGAGGCACGACCTTTACTATGTGGCCGTGTCATTACTGAAGGCTATGCTCAGAAAATTTTGGAAGGACAACAGAAAATAAAGAACTATTTGGGATTTTGTTTTTTCTAGTTGGGTGAAGTCTGTTTGAGAATATACAAGTATTTTTGTTGTCAAGCTGTCATTGCCTTTTCTTTCACAGAAAAAGATTAAATTATAAGGTATTGGAATTTATAGAAGTGATATTTTTCAGGTTGCACCCTTTTACCTTGTGCGTGACGATATAAACTAAGATTTGAACGAGGATTTGGTTGTCTCTGCCTCTTTCCCAGTGTTGTTAGGAAGTTACAATGAAACATTAGACGTTTATAGGCATTGTGAGCAGCCAGTTAGGCCATGCGTGGAGGAAAGAAAATACGGGAGAAAGCCGGCACAAGAGAATATTATAATATGAATGAAAAGACCAAACACTAGGTTGAACCGTTAAAAAATATAATTGATTTAACTTAATTTTGGTTGAAGTGATTTAACATGATTTTAAAAATTATTATAAAATTAAATTAATTCTTATTTTAATAACTTTTTAAATAGAAAATTTTATTTATAAATCAGATGAATTCTTAAAATTTGTAATTTCAAACATATTAATAATGTTTTCTTTCTATTTATTTTTGGGTCTAAAGATGAAAGGAAAAAAAAATTCTTCCTTTACATAAAACTATAAAAAAACTGAAAGTTATCTTTCCATCTTATTTAAAAAAAAAAACTAGATGATAAAATCATGGGTTGATTCTCAACTCTTTCTTATTTTTTTAATTAAAGTTTATGATGAAAATAAACTCTCTTCATTCATGTAAATGTTATAAGTAAAAAGTTGATAAGCCAATCTTATTAGTAACTTTTTATTATTATTTATGATATAATTATCAACTTTGAAAAAGTTGGCAAACAAAAAATAATAAAAATTACCATCATTATCTAGACGTCTGTCTTTTCCTAAATCAAGGGAAACTATGTGCCCTTCCAACTTTTCTCTAATAATTGTTTAACTTAACACGGATTGAATAGTTACAAACAATGACTTAATTGTATAAAATAGTATAGGGAGATAGGAAAAGATTTTTCCAAAGAATTTAACCTAGAAAAAAATGATGAACATGATTGCTCGAAACTCGAGACAATAGTCATTAAGCATATCCCTCGACAAAATAACAGACATCTCCCAGAGGCCTGAAGTGATTGGGATTATAGAAAGTGTTAACTTTACGCTACAATAGTCGGTGACCGCCACCTTCACTCACCACCAGCTCCCACCCTCGCACTGACAGCTTTTCTGGGCAACTTTATTGGACGATCAAATTAAGAAGCTACCAGAGACTAGAGAGTTACTTTATAAAGAACAAAAAAAAAAAATTCATATGTACAATTATTAAATTATACAAAAAATATTAATATAACTTATATAAAGATTATATTTAAGAATTAAAAATTAAAAGCTTACTTAAATTTTTTATCATTATATTTTTATTTTATATTTATTTTAGTATTTACATTTTTAATGTTCATTATAATCTTTTAATTTTTTATTACATTAAATATTATCATTATGATATTTTTATTCATATTATTTTATTATTAAATTGTGACGAGTCAAATTATTATTAATGCAATAGTCTTAATCTTAAATAAAAAAAAATATAATGTAACACTTCACAATTCAATAAAATAATTTAAAATAAGATTCACTACATGAACAACATTGATAAATTAAGAGAATAAAATTTAAAAAATTGAGAAAATATCAAAATACAGACTAAAGTAAACATAAAATTATGTACTGAAAAAAATAGTAAATATAAAATTAAAATATGAAGACCGAAAACTTAATCAAATTAGCATTTAGTCATTTACCTAATTAATTTGATTATTGTGTTAAAAACTTTGGTTATAGGAATAGCCGAAAAGGTTCCTTTAAAAAAGGTTTTTTTCTTTCACATCTATGAAACTAATAATGGGAATAATAATGACAATAATAACAACAATTAATTATAATCATGAAAATGCTGCGTAATAGAAGAAAGAAAAATCGACCACTGGGGAAAAAAATTAAAATAAAAAAGATGAAGAAGATTAAAGGTCGGTTTAAAGCAAAAGCGGAGGAGGCCACGCGCACGTGGGTCATTGTTGATGCATGCTTCTGTTATTCCTTTGTTCCAGCCCTTTTTGAAAAGGAAGGTTCCTACATCAAATTCGTGCGAGGTTTGCTCCCCTCCATGATCCCACAATTAGCACTATTTCTTTAGTTCCCACGTTCTCTCTCTCTCTCTTCCCCTGAATGGAATGTGTTTCTCTCTGTTTCATCGAATCTTCTTTTTTCCTCTGTTTTCTGTTTCCTTGTCCTGTCATGGAATCCATGTCTTCTCTTTCCGATCTTTAACAGATAGACAGAGAAACAGTGCTTGCATGTTTTTGGCTCTCACATTATTAAGATCGCGATATCAGGAGCTAAGGGCTAAGGGATAACAAGAAGAAGAAGGAAAAAAGAAGAAGAAACCAATATGTTGCAGAGAGCGGCAAGCAATGCATATTCATGGTGGTGGGCTAGCCACATTAGAACAAAGCAATCAAAATGGATGGAGCAAAACCTTCAAGGTGAGCTTCTCTCATTTTCTTTCTCATTCAAAAAAAAAAAAGGTCATATATGGCTTCAGCTTTCAAATTTATCTCCTTTTTCTGGTTTGGTCTAATACCACATTATGTGTAAGTGCTACAATAGCTTCAGCATGGAATTCTTGTTACATATTCATGGGAGGAAAATGTAAATGGCTTGCTTTGTTTTCAACATTAAACGTATAAGCTTGGATGACCAATTTATTATTGAATTAAACCTTGAACACGAAAATAGAATGGTATATATTTGACTCCAATCAGAAGATTCAATTGCGGATGAGTGGAAGTTTAATGATGATTTGATGTTCTATAAACTGAAGCCTCAAGCCTCAAGGTTTAATTGTTTCCAATGATTATGAAGGTGCTTCTCTCAGTACTTGGATTTCCAAAACTGGGCTGCAACTATGTATATTTAACAAGTCTTATTTTTGGGATTGAAGTATTTTATGTTCCCGGAATCCAAAAGCTCAATTCACAAGTCTTATTTTTGTCCAATTCGTGGCAGAGCATGACTCCAACTTTTTTTTCTTTTATTTTCCCTCGTTTTCAATAGAATGGTTTTCAAAATTTTTTAAATGGTGATCATGTTGTACAGCTTCATTTTCTTTTTTTTTTTAACATAGCACTGATTTCAGAAATTAAGCGCAGCTTACACTTTCCTGAAGTTATTGAAGTCATTTCCTATTATTTTAGTGTTTTACAAGAGATGCTCACCACTATCCTGTATGTAACGATGGACGCTCATTTGCTTAGTGTTAATTAGAAAATTAAATAAAAATTTGCTTCAACAATGGCTTAGACGCCAATGTGAAATCAACACAACCCACTTTTATGTGCCTTTGATGTATCCATGTACCTGGCAAACTAAAAAATATATAAGCAAAAATGCAGATATGGAGGAAAAAGTGCAAATTGTTCTGAAGCTCATACAGGAAGATGGAGACTCCTTTGCCAAGAGAGCAGAAATGTATTACAAAAAGAGACCAGAGCTGATAAGCTTTGTGGAAGAATCATACCGGGCTTACCGTTCTTTGGCAGAACGGTATGATCACATATCAACAGAGTTGCAGAATGCCAACAACACCATTGCTTCTCTCTGTCCAGATCAAGTCCCGTTTATGGATGAAGATGATGAGGATGCACCACCAAGGCCCACCAGAAAACTAGCAGAAGGGTTCAAAACAAATATTCCAAAGCCTCCTATTAAAGATTTAAAAAGTGTCATAACGGCAACAACGGCCACAAGGAAATTACAGCCCAAGAAGACAGCCACCACAACTGCTGCTCCTAAAGTTCCTAAATCTGGATTGAGCAGAAAGGAGGCCATTGCAGAGATTGACAAACTCCAGAAACAGATTCTGACACTACAAACTGTGAAAGAGTTTGTGAAGAGCACTTATGATAATGCCATTGCCAAGTACTGGGAAACTGAGGAGCAGATCAAGGAATTGCAAGAGAGAGTTTCCAGTTTGCAAGATGAACTTGGTGAGGGTATTGTTATTGAAGATGACGAAGCTCGCCGTTTGATGGCAGAAGCAGCTCTTAAGTCATGCCAAGAGACATTGTTACAGCTGCAAGAGAAACAGGAAAGATCACTTGATGAAACCAGAATTGAATCAAAAAGGATAAAGGATGTCAGGGCAAAGTTAGGCTCTCTCATGAATGAGTTTCATTGTGATCAGAGCAATTCCAAAGAGCCAAGGGCCAAAAGAGATGTAAAACAAGTAGCAGAAACAAAGGACTTGGACAAACATGTGGAAAGATTGACTCAGCAGAGACAGGAGTTGCAGTTATTACAGGAGAACCTTAAAGAAAAGTTTGAGGCTGGCTCCAATTCATCTCTCAGTGTGACAGAAATGGCAGAGAAGATTAATGAGCTTGTGAACAAAGTGATCAGCTTAGAAACTGCAGTTTCCTCCCAGACTGCTCTGGTTAATAGATTGAGAACAGAAACTGATGAACTTCAAGACCAGATTCGAACTCTGGAAGAAGATAAGGAAAGTTTGATCAAGGACAAAACTAAATTGAACTCCCAGCTAAGAGAAATGGAAGGGAAGCTGCATGGAGTACAGGATCTAAACCAAATTGTTGAAGATCAGAATAGCAATCTCCAAACCCATTTCACTGAAGCACGTTGTAATCTTGATCATCTCTCAGAGAAAGTCCAAAATGTGCAGCCAGATGAGAAGGTTGAGGTCACAGATTTATCACAGACAAAAGGAAATTCATCAGGGGAAGCTGAATCGAAATATGAGCTTGAAGGACAAGTTCCATTGAATCAAGACAGTGTTTTATTGAATGATGTAAATTCAGATAAGGAGCTTAAAGTCACTAGTTTAGTAGATGAGAAGGTTAAGGTCACAGATTTATCAGAGACAAAAGGAAATTCATCAGGGGAAGCTGAATCGAAATATGAGCCCGAAGGACAAGTTCCATTGAATCAAGACAATGTCATATTGAATGATGTAAAGTCAGATAATGAGCTTAAAGTCACTAGTTTGGTAGATGAGAAGGTTAAGGTCACAGATTTATCAGAGACAAAAGGAAATTCATCAGGGGAAGCTGAATCGAAATATGAGCCTGAAGGACAAGTTCCATTGAATCAAGACAATGTCTTATTGAATAATGTAAAGTCAGATAAGGAGCTTAAAGTCACTAGTTTGGTAGAAGATGCTGTAAATTCAGATAAGGAGCTTAAAGTTGCTGATGCAATAGAAAATGATGTAATGTCAGATAACAAGCTTAAGGTCATTGGTTCACCAGAAAATGGTGTACAAGCAGAAAATGAACTTAGGGTCACCGGTTCACTGGAAAATGATGTGAAGTCAGAAAATGAGGTTAAGGTCACTGGTTCACTTGAAATGGAAGAGGCAACCCCAGTGGAAAAGAAATCTCCAACGGAGTTAAAAGAACAAGAGAAGACAGTGAATCCTGGCCATAGTATAACAGTTCCTCTGAGTACTCCTACTGGAAATCAGGAAGTCAGCCAACACCCGGCAAGCAACAAGGCAGAGAGTTCTGGAAAACAGCAAGGAAATGATGCTACGCAAATTTCATCTGAGACAAGTAATGCGCTGAAAGTTGATTACCAGGAGCAGGCAACTGCCCAAGATGAACCTGATTGGCGGCAATTGTTTATGAATGGAATGCAGGATAGAGAACAAGTTCTGCTGACAGAGTATACTAATATCCTTCGGAATTACAAAGATGTGAAGAAGAAGCTCAATGATTTAGAGAAGAAAAATCAAGACAGCCACTTTGATTCATCTTTGCAGCTGAAAGAACTTAAGACTGCTAATGCCTTGAAAGATGAAGAGATTAGACTCCTACGTAAAAAACTAGGTCTCCTGCGGAGAAGCTTGGAGAGAAAGGAGGATTCGGAAGAGTCTTCAGTGCTACCTCCAGAAAAAGATGACATTGAGGAACTGTTGAAAATTGAAGAACCTGAATCTACATCAGCCATTGAAGAGAAGTTCCGGTTGAACATTGATGAAATTCTAGAGGAGAACTTAGATTTCTGGTTAAAATTCAGCACCTCTTTCACTGAGATACAGAAATTTGAAACCACTATCAAAGATTTGCTGAGTGAGGCATCAAAACTCGAGGAAAAAGGGAAATCGTCAGAGGGCAGTAGTAGCATCAAATACTCTATCAAATCAGATGCACGACCAATTTACAAACACCTCACAGAGATCCAAACTGAACTAGCAGTCTGGATGGAACAAAGTGCATTGCTGAAAGAAGAACTGCAACGTAGGTTCTCATCCTTGTGTGACATCCAGGAAGAGATAACAGCGGCATTGAAAGCCAGCGCCGAAGATGATGACTTCAAGTTCACAAGCTATCAAGCCGCCAAATTCCAAGGTGAGGTTTTGAACATGAAACAAGAGAACAACAAGGTTGCTGATGAACTTCAAGCAGGTCTAGATGCTGTAACAACTCTCCAAATTGAAGTTGATAAGTCTCTTGCAAAGTTGAATGAGCAATTTGGGTTCTCAACTTCAAAGAGGCAACAAAATGGCCAGCTGAGAAATTCTGAGAATCGGGCCCGGGTTCCTCTGAGGTCATTTATCTTTGGCGTTAAACCAAAGAAACAGAAACAATCAATATTCTCCTGCATGACCCCTGGAATGCAGAGGAAGTACCGTGCTTTGCGATGACAGAACCATATGTAAAATATTCCTACTGCATTTGTTCAATTTTTCATCCCCCTATGACTTTTTTGTTTTGTTTCATTAGATAGTGTGTTGAGAGTGCATCTTTACTAGAAAGGAAGACATTCATTTTTTGCTTGTCTATAAATTGGCAGAAGTATGACTAAATGTAGGCTTCGGTTTGCACTTACGTTTGTATTTTGAGCATTTTTTCAACATAAAGCAATGATTCCTTTTTCCACATTAGACATGTTGTCTTTTAAAATACCAAACTGCATGTGAATGAAATCTTTTGGAAGATGCAAAGACAAACTGTGAAATAGAGATTGAGATGTCCTCAATTAAACCGCAGTTACGAAATTCCCATTCGCCAAAATCCTTTATTTTGAACTCAGTCCCATCTCAACATGACATGAATAGGGTGCTCGTTGCCTCGAACCGAGCAGAAACTATAAATTTGTAAAAACAAGAGGGAGAAACAAGGAAGATAGTAGGTTGAAGAAGGGGCTATCATGACTTCTTTGAGTGAATCAAGCTTTTCACATATGATGAAATATTCACCCTCTCAGAGGAACCTTAGCCATGATATTTTGGTAAAGACCGAGCAGAAACGTGAGATAGAAGAGCTAGGTGGGAAGTAATTCTGGGTGGATTCAAAGTCCTTCCCTTGATTCAGTACAATATCATCAGAGTATCCTGGCTGAGAAAACTTACAAAAATTTGGCTATTTTTCACAAAGCCAAGACCAAAGGCAGAGATCAATTACTTGTTGCAAGAAAGGCAGTGAGCCAGAGAAGAGACAAGGAGGTGAATTAATGGTCGATGTGCTTGCAATTTATGCAAGTTGCAGAGACTCAAACTACCTTTGCAGTTATATGCATTTGGTTGCAGCTCTGTGTCCTTTTGTTTCTCTCTCTGGAGAAACTTAATCAATTCGGATTTTGTTGTCAACTAACAGAAGGACAAGGCTTCAATACTGACCAAGAACAGCCGGGCATGTGATGAAGCTGAAGAAGAATGCATCAGAACTGGAAGCATGTAACCAAAGACATTTAACAATTTCAGAACATAAATGCCAGAAGTCGCATAAGGTGTTGTTCTTAGAATGAACTTATTATATAAAATAAAACTCATGTATTGTCACTATATGAACTATAGGTAATGTATTATCATTCAATCATCTACTTGAGAGCTCAAAAGTACTTCAATTACGTTCACACCCAGATAAATTACAAGCCAAGCTCAATATTTTCATGGCAAATAACTGAAAATTTGGAGTAGATGATCGGCTAAAGGAGAAAGCCAGCTAGCCCAAGCCAAACTGTTTGTAAAGTCGAACGAGGGTCTAACTCACCGAAGGAGGGTCAGAGGAGGACTTCAGTCTGACGGCGGATAGTGTAATTTGGCTAAAACTGCCAAATTCCAATGTGAGGTTTTCAACATGAAACAAGAGAACAAGATTGCCGACGAACTTCAAGCACGTCTAGATCTTGTAACACTAACAACCCTCCATGAAAGGGCCACTTTTTATTCCCAGTTTGGGGAACCGGTGGAACCTTCTTTTATAATTTTTTATATTTTATATTTTGTTATATGTGAGCAATGTTATAATTTTAAATTTTAAACTCGTATCATTCTTTTTATCGTTTTGACCAAAAATAGTGAAGGCAGGAATAGATGTCTACAATAAAAGGAATTACAAAATAATATGCTTTCTTATTGTCTTTTGTATATCAAGTGTATATAATAGGGAAAAAAAAAAAGATCGACAACAGCCACCAGGCTAATTGGGTAGAGACAATTGCATGGCTAGCAATCCATTCTTTACTGGAACAACTGTAAGTGTTAGCATTAGTAAATAGTAATCACTTAGGAAGAATAAAAAAATGTAAATGGTAATCATCAGCTGATAATAGTAGATAACTTGAATTTGACACGGAAAATAACTCTTAATTGCTGAAAAGATTTTGCTAGTACATACCAGCTGTACATAGCAGATTCAATTAATCTCTTTTGTAGGGTCAAATTATTCGAAAAATACTGCATCCAATCCGAAATACTGATTGTAAACTTGCAACAGAATTTCTTTTTCTTCTGGTTTACAAGGATTCGCGAGCTAAGATGGCTATCCTATTGCTACCCCCCTATCACCACTTGCGCTAGAGCCAAGTAACTTGCTATGGATGTACGTTCTCTTGATTTTCTCGAAACGCAAGTCGGATAACACGCTTCTCTCCAAATTGAGTGCCAAAACCTGGTGCAATTCCACCATGACTTATAAGCATTCCCAGGCCTCAGCCAAGCAGGTGCCTACCCTCCATGTAAAGACTTTAGTAAACAAGTTATGAAACACCATATGGAGACTATACCGTTGTAGAATCCCAAAACTTTTTAAAAAACCTGGATTAAAAATTCCAGTAACTTCATTTGCCCTTGTTGGCATCTTGTGGGAACTGCACTCCCATGAGCCCAAGCAAATTGGAAGCAGGACCAGGAAGCCCTTGTTGGGAAGAAAAGGAATCGAGAAAGCTTCTTACTAAATTCACATCCACATCTACAGGAGAAAAATCTTCATCCATATCTTCTGTGGCATTTGATGTTCCCTGCAAGTGAATTCAAAAGCAAAAAACCAATCATCAGTCACTCAACCGCACTCCATCACCAATGAAAGTTTGATAAAGAAAATTGAAACTAAACTATCATGCAAGTGTCCATGTTTTGCCCCATTGTCTTATTCCTTAATTATCATAAAATGGAGAGGAAAAGAGAATCTATGCTCTACCAACATAACCAATGGCCAAATTGATTTATCTTTAGATCTTTATGTGACACAACAGCTACTTATAAATATTTCTTTCCTTTCAATTGACCTGATGACGTTAAGCAACATTTAAATATCATTAACATTTAGTAAATTCTTTCCTCATGCAAACACTAACAAAATACCTCATCCTTCTTGGGAATTTGTTCATTAGCACGAACAAAACTTTTCTGAAGAGAGGTTGCCTTCAGTTCTTCATTCATAGCATCAGAATAGGACCGCATGAAAGAATCCTCCCCATCCCCATTATCCTCAGCAGATTCGGCCATATCACTCTCATTGGAATCATCTACATAATCATCAATAAAAACATAAGAACCCAAAAGATATACTAAGGGGAAGACATACACTAATTGACTGACCAAGTGATAATATATTTGGTTGAATTCTTGGAATTAATTCATTAGACCTTCAGTTCTCTGCATACTAAAACTGAGGTCTACCAGTTTCTCAAGGTTGGTGAATTCCGTACAGCTCACAATATCACAAACAAACAAGGTAATTTATAGATCTATCTTACATTGAGTAATAACAAACTTCAAAACATAATCAATTCTGAACTTTTTGAAAAAAAAAAAAAACACAGTGCTTATAAGCAACTATGAACTCCACACATAATTATTATGCACTTTTTGAGTCAAAGCTAGATTAAAAATTAATCCTCTACATGAAATTTTAGATTCTTCGTATGGATTAATATTTTAAGGCAAATACATATTCATATTTAATTGCAATACTTAGATATCAAGTATATGTGTCTTGAAACCACTGTATACCACACAAATTAAAGACAACCACTGTATACCACACAAATTAAAGACCACCAGCTATAATTAATGTAATTAAGCTCAAAAGATAATTCTACTAGCATGTCATATTTCTGCTACAGCTAGCAGTTGGAACTTCTCTGAGAACTTTACAGACAATAATATCTTGAATGGAGACACGGTCAAGTTTAACAATTTCTTTCTATTTATATTCATAGATGGAGTTAAAGCAATGTATAAGCTAATCCTATCACTGTATTTAATATTCTTTATTATTCCAAGCACTACACCACATTACAGGCTTAGATATTTTTTTAGTTGGAGGGGGGGGGGAACAGGGGATAGGAACATCATACTACTATTCCTCAAGAAAGAACAAATAAAAATTAGAGACAAAATTTACTAACAGAGCAATCACAACAAAGTCACTGCTTGCACTTGTTCCAAATCATTGACAGGATAGTTGAAAAAGATAAACAAGAGCTCCTATCCTTGTTGTACTAGAAATGTATGTACTTTTCCAACTGAGAAAGACCTATGACTTCTGATGCTACTCATCCTCCACAAACCAGACAGGGAAAGAGAGTTGGAAAGTGTGCAAAGAGCAGATAGCCAGCAGTAAGTTCAAACCTAAAAGTTGTTGATAACCGAAATGTGTATATGTGCATGACATATTAAAGAAACAGAAATGTATTAATGTAATGATGCAACACAAGTCCTTCACAGAATAATCCCTTCAGCAGAAAATAAAGGCAAAACAAGTTAAACATATAGCAATGGAAGAGAGGGTCTATTCAAGTAAACTTTCTTAATCTAATAGAGAACACATTTTCACTGAAACAATTAATGCCTACCAAGTACGTATAAACATAAAGATCTTACCAAAGTCCAGGTCAGATGATGAGTCTTCTTCAATATTACTATTTCCAACTTCACCACCTGGGTACTTCATTATTGATTCCATATCTTTAATAAATTGGTCCACATCAAGGTCAACTTCCTTATTCCTTTACAAGACAAGTGCCCAAGATAAAGAGATGTCAACATAATTAAGTAATATAGTAAAATCTCAATGTTGTAATTATCATGATAGCGTAAAAAAAATTAATGAGTAGCATGAATAATCACTACTTACTACCACATAGCACATGGCACATGCTATTAAAAAAAAATCAGCACTTATCTTGTCAGTAGCCAATATAGTTGACTTCCAGGAATATGTCTTAATTAGCAGGTTGGACTTAGACCTGTATTAAAAAAAAAGATCTATGGAACTGACTCTACATCTATGGCCTAACATCATGGAAGATAAATCATTTCGTGACCCAAATCATTTCCCTGAAAGAATGCCTATACAATGGGCGTCTGCAGCATACAGATGTGCTAAATGAGTTTATGGTTAAACTAACCTGTTTTCAGGAGCTTCAGCACCCTTGTAACTTGACATTTTATGGACAAATGCTTGCATGGTTTTTGCTATATCACCGGGATCAAACTCATCAGCATTCAAACAAGATGATAGACCTGTATCTTGCTGCTCTTTTGCTTTCCCTTTCTCTTTGCGTTTTAAGTCATAAAGTTCCATCTCCTTTTGTCTTTCCATAAGAGCAGAATTCAACTCCTCCTCTCCATTGTAAAGCCATGAATCATCATCAGATGGAGGAACCTCCTCACCCCTAAAATCATCCACTGAATGTGGTAAAGCAAGAACTTCATCTATGCGTCTAACAGGGGCACTCATCATGTCACTGCAACAATTTTCACCTTCGGTCAGAGAGCTGATTTATGATTTCCAGATTCGAAGCTTGACAAAAGAGAGGAAAAGTAAATTGAAAATGCTGAAGAGCTAAAAAAATTATCCAATGCTGAAAGAAACATAAAAAAACACAGTCCGAGAAGACAGCAGAGATGAGTAAAATTATTTTAACAAGGTGCTGGACAGTTGTTTTAAAAATGTAGAACTCTACACACTTTCATGCTGAGTAACTCCGAGCCTATTGCCCAAAATATTAAAGAACAACTTCACAAATTGATTATAACACAAATAGATTACTCACCGTATAGAATCCTAACCTCTCCAGAAAACAGAAGCTATATTATAACACAGGAAAAAGCTAACTTAATTTGAAATCAATAGCTTTCTACCAAATACAATGCGTATCTGCATTATTGAGCTCAGTGTTAAATCTAAGGAGTTTCTGTATATCTAAATGAGTCCTCGCAAGTTTTTCTAATGGTATATGTCAACAGAGAGCACCTACCTGGCCCTCGAGTGCAGAGAACTGTTTCTATAATACTCCTTAGCATTCTGCATCAATCTCTGATACTCTTTGGAACCTGGAAGTAGCCCTTGGAAGTACCCACTTTTCTCCAAAGTCTGCTTAAACGCCTCCCAAGTACTCCCCTTCCCTTCCACTCCATCACGCTTTCGCTGCTGACACATCATCTCAAACCCACAAGCTATCTTCATACCCAACTCCGCCTCTACATACACCGCCGTGTCGCTCCTACTCGGCATTGGATAACACTTCGGAGCCTGAAACGTTTGCTGCACTAACTGGGCATACATTGCCCTTGACATCTTCACCGAAACGCAGACCAATTCCTCATCTTTCCCTCTACCCAAGAATTTCTCCATCTTCGCGGCGAACTTCATGGTGTCAATGTCTCTGTCGTAAAACCCCTCCACAGCCAGCGAAATTAAGCAAGGCTC
Organism: Castanospermum australe; assembly: GCA_019955255.1. NCBI lineage: Eukaryota > Viridiplantae > Streptophyta > Magnoliopsida > Fabales > Fabaceae > Castanospermum > Castanospermum australe. The sequence continues at coordinate 542,158 of NSJW01000184.1, forward strand.
GTGCTTCAAAACCTGCGCCACCGACACCGGAACCCTAACCCTAACCCTATGCATATTCCTCCGAGCTCTCTCCGGGTACTCCGAAATCCGGGTCTTAACCGCCCGTTGAACCGAGTCCGACGCCCTCGATTCGGCTCCGCAATTCACCAGAAACTTCAAAGAATCAACCAAACCGGGGCTGGGAAGCCGATTCCTGGGAACAATATGAAGATCGCCGGCGCGGATGAAGACGCGGTTGAGGCTGTTCTCCGGGTTGAGCCAGCGAGGGAGGTGGAAAGCGGCCTCGATGAGGAGGAACTCGCCGTCGGTGTCCCAGACTCGGACCGAGAGAGAGGGGAAGCGGAGGGAAAGTTGGAAGAGAAGGAAGACGGTGAACCACTCGTCGTCGAGGTTGTCGCCGAAGCGGAGTTTGCCGTGGAGGTGCGGGAGGTGGGAGGAGGAGGAGCAGGGGCAGGAGGAGTTGGGGGCGGAGGAAAGGGAGAGAGTGAAAGGCTGGTGCTGCCACACGTAGCCGGCGGTGAAGGGAGACACGGTTTGGATAATTTGGAGGTGCAGCGATTGGAGGGAGGAGGAGAGGTCGGTGGTGGGGTTCGCGACGACGGAGTCGGGGAATATGGCGTAGAAAACGGTGTCGTCTGGTAGCCTGGAGTGTTTCTGCGGGAAGATGGACGAAAAAGGAAACTCTGTCTCAGTCTCAGGTGTTGCTGCCATTGCGGTGCTCGCTCACTGTTTTCTGCTTCCGCTTCTTTCTTCAACTCTCTCGAGGGAACGAGCAACGAGCCTCTTTATAGGGCTTGCTTGGCCTTGGCCTTCGCCTTCGTATATTTTTTTTTATTCACCAAAAAAAGAAAAATCAAGTTGATTATTGAATACTGTTGAACCGCTTCAAATAGTATATTTATGCTGAATTATTTTTATTTTTAAGAGCAAATCAGTCTAACACGATTCGGGTTAATTATCATTTTTTAGATTTCATATTCTTACATTACATCCAGTTCTAAATTTCATTTTAAAAGGATAATAAAAATATTAAAGTTTTGTAACCAAAAAAAAAAATATTAAAGCTTTATGTTGCTTTATATTTAATTCTTTTTCGTTAATAATAAAACAAAAGAAAGATAAATTACATTATGCATTGAGTTAGAAAGTAATTTCAATTGAAAAGCAAAAATCTATTAATAATAAACCAATGTTTATAATGGATACATTTGCGATAGAGAGCCACTAAAATTATACTAGCATCTTTAAAAGATAGAAAAATATGGTTTAGGATTTAAAGTTTATAATATACATTTTTTTAATTTTTGTTTATATAATTATTTTTTAAATTAATTAAATATAATTTTATTATAATTTTAAATCAATTAATGAAATAAAATAATTTCTAAAATATAAAATATTTTTAATCTAAAAATAAAATAACTGTAATTGTAATTATAGAGTGTAATCATAAAAAAAAAGATATTTGTATTTATTTTTTATTTTTATTTAACTAGCTTGTTATAATTTTTTTACAAACTAAAGATTTGATATAAAAAAAAATCCTTTATAATAATAAAGATATCATTAAGTAAATTTTACAAAATTGTTACAAATGCCACATGCAGCGCATCCATTATACTTTGTTCTGAGTAAATTAAAAAAACGAAAAACCCATGATATAAATATAATGATGCATTCATAAATGGTACAAATAATTACTCGTACAATTTTGGGTTAATAATCATATAGGTGAAACCTTTCTTAAAATGATAATTATAGAATTCGAATTTATTTTTGCTGTGATAACTACATTTGAGTTAGATTTGTATTGTACCTATTTTATCATTTATCTTCTTAACATGAGCAATCATATTGACAATTTTTTATTTACATTATTTACTAACTATTTTTAATTATATTTTCAAAATTATTCTCAATTAATATAGATAAATATAAATATAATTATTAAAAATTGATTAGAATAAAAAATTATATAATTAAAAAGTAATTTAAAAATAATTAGCAAAGAGCATACATAAATAATTAAAAATCTCAATAATTCTACCCTTATAATACTTGCAAGACTCATAAATTTTATGAGTCTCATATATAATTGTGAATGTATTTATTAGTTAGAAATTTGTCTTCAAAGAAACTTTCCCAAAGCAAATATGAAAGATGGGGTCAAAGAAACAAAACTCATATTTTAGTTAAGAAGTATGCATAAATTAAAATTAAATAGTAACTTATAGATTAAACTGTAGAAACAAACATAAGAAAATGTGATTTAAGTACTCTTATTGTTTGTACAAATTTTTAGTTTTAATGCTATAAAAATTCAAACTTTTAACTTACTGAAATTGAAATAAAATTTAAGACTCCAAGTCTCCAACAGGACTAGTTTTGTGATAGTTGAGTAGTCAATCATCGAGATTCATCATGGTAGACATTTTATGTTCCCAAAGTGAAAGAAGGATTATCTGCAACCTGAAGTTATGAACTAAGAACATCAATCGAAAAGTCGCAGGTTGTGCCAAGCCTCAGCAACCATCACGTGTGTGGGCAACAGCAACAATGACAAGTGGAATATAGAACTCTTTTTTTTTTTTGGTAAAGAACAAGAACTCCGCTTTTTGCTTTGCAGTAACTATGTCCATTTGCAACTACGATAAAAATTAAACCATTTTAGTGTAAAAAATAGTTTTTAAAAATATTTGTTGTACACTAATAATTTACACCCATCTTAGCATCATTCTAATTGGAAAAGAAAATAGAGAAAAAATGTATTAAAGTGTGTATTATTTTTATTTTTATTATTAAAAAATAATGTAAAAATAATATACAGAAAACATTGTTAAATAATTTTATTGAAAAACTGTCAAGAATTCACAAAAAAAGTTAGTTTCTCTTTATATGTCATTCATTTTCATCTAAACCCATAAATCAATTTTTTGACTTTTCATATGCTTGAACAATTTTGTGCTTTAAGAATTAGAGATTGTCAATTCGTGTATGCCAAGATTCTCATTTTTGTTTAGGCAACTAAGAATTTTAGGGGGAGTAAACATTCTTGAAGAGAAATATTTTATATTTATGTTTTCCTGCAATAGAAATGACAGGTAATCATTATTAGAGGTTGAATAATTCCTTCCTAATTCCTATTTATTTATTTATTTTGATAGAACTTACTACTCATCATTATTTACAAAAGCAACAATAAATACAGAAACATGATTGAAAACAAGTATTTATTAGAACAGTAAATGCAATCCTTTCAATAAAAATTAAAGTTTACTTAGTTTAATTGGCCGAATAACTCAGTTTAAGAAAAAAGCTATTTGCGGGATCTTTGATCCTTTGAATACTCGAGTTCAAATTGTTAAATCTGGCTTTGTCACTGGCAATTAGTAGCACAATTCTTTTTCAACCACCAACAATTAAAATGGAAAGAGAAAACTTTTTCTTTCTGCCCCATAATAGAATCTCTACTATAATAATAGAGAGAATTATTAGATAACTTTTATGTTGATAATATTTTTTAATTTTTACCATATTTTCCCACATTTAAGACATTAGTTATCTATTTTTATTATTTTATATTTTCCATTAAACTCTGTATTAAAAATGTTATATTTTTAACAATTTTAAAAATTTCCTTTTTTTAATAAATAATAAAGTAACTAAAATTTCACATCCAATTGGTTGATGCTTAAGCCTTAAAGTTGTGTACTCTTTAGAGAAACAAATTTTCTTTTAATCCTTTTATTTTGGACAGCCCTTTGTAGATATAATTTTTTTTCAATTAAATATATACTTAAATTAACTTATTTCGTTTTAAAAAGATTTTTAATCAATTTTTAAAGTATTTTGATTATTAAAGTTTTAAAATAAAAGAAATTAATTAAAAAATCATTACTGTATATTTAAATCAGTTTCTTTTACTTTAAAAAAATTTATGATCAAAATATTATAATCTAAATATGCATTAATAAAATTACATGAGCTTGACTTGACTTTCATATATTTTCCAACAATTGTTATTGGATTGGGACTTTCATATAATTGCCAAAAAAAAAAAATCGTCATCATCCTTGTCATGTACAAATCAATTACACTACGCCACTTGACTACGTCACTCAGTGAGTCTACAATTCTTCAGAGAAGGAGATACTTGAATTTGAAGAAAAAAGACAAACATGGTTGTCGTGGTTTCCACCGAAAAGCAACCAAAAAAAAAATGACACACGTTGTAAAAGAAGATAATGTTTGGATTCAAAAATGAGAAAATTGGAAGACAAAGTGACGAGAGAATGCTTGGCTGGCATCTTCCATTTGAGGATTCAACTGCTACTTCTTTTATCAACGGCCATACCAGAGGGACGTTTCAGTAATTTCATGGTCACCTCCGAAAGCTCCAAGTGATAGCAACTTCCGTTAACAGTCACTATTAATTGCATCGTAATCTCTTTCTTGTTTTCACACCATTTCTGGTTTCACTGTAGAGTTTGTTTCCTTACTGTAATGTAAAGTCTATGGTTCCTGCTTGTTATAAAGATTTCATCTTTCTTCTTTCCACTGTATTGGGTTGAATTTGTTTGCATTATCATTGTCATTTTGGAAAGGAAAAAAAGAAAAAGGAAAGAAAACGTTTCAATGGAAACTGGATCGAGCTCAGTAACCTTTGACAGGGGCGAGGCTCCAAGAGGTGGCACTGGAAAGAGCCATGATCCTGTTGCTGCCAAAGTGGAGCCCTTTGTGCCAAGAAGTGAACACAGTCCGAAAGAGTTGCGGTCCTGGGCCAAGAGAACCGGATTTGTGTCTGATTACTCTGGGGAAGCTGGGACTGGTGCCAGTGAAAAGTTGGATAGAGTTGGGTTTGATAGGGGTGTTGATCAGAAAGGAGGAGGGTCCTCTCCAAAGATAGAGATCGATCCGGTCCTGGGGCGGACGAGGCCGAAAAGGGGCAATGAGATCGAACCAGTTTCTGGGTCGACGCATGGAGCGACGAGGAGTGAGAATGACGGAGTTTGGAGGTCGACGGATGCCTGGGATGGGACAGTGGGGAGCGAAAATGAGAGGAGGAGAAACGGGAATGAGCCAGCTTTGGCTTCTGTTGCTAATGGTGAGAAGAAACTTGGTTTCAGAGAGACTGGTAATGCTAATGGGATGGTGAATCGAGATAGCCATGGCCATGGAATCTCTGCAGTTGCTCCAGTGCCAGAGCAAAAGAAGGAGGAGGACGAAGTTGCCGAAGGAGATGTCAAGGTCAATCTGTATCCGGAGGGGGAGGAACCTGCCGACGGAGGGTGGCAGGGACCATCGGGGTTGAAGTGCGGGCTCGGAGAAAATCCGGGTTTTGGTTAGTTTAAATTCACTCTTTTCCATCGGTTATAATTTTTTTATTCTCATGGCTTGGCTCTCATCAGCATTTAAGCCAGAGTGCCAGTTTTGGATAGTTCTGAAGATTCTCTGGTTTAACTTGAATATGTGTGGAAAAATTGATGTCCCCAAGTCTTATGATAAGAATCAAGATATTCTTTTCTAGTGAGTTTCATTTATCATATAATCTTTGAAGTGCATAATACTATATATTCAGGACAGTAGTACTCATATGTAGCTAACTTCCCTATGTTTGGATGTTCGAAAGCCCATCAATAATTTCACGTAAGTTTGGGTCGTGTTTCACACTTTCACTTGTATCTTGATAAAATTGGTCTGTAGATGATGTATACCAACCGTTTAAGAATGCATATGGAGTATGCCATGAATGTTATTTGGATTTGGGCATGAATACCATCAACATTCAACTGGTTTGAGCTCTAGTTTATACTGTTCTTTTCCACCGCTGAAACCCTGGGAATCCTTTCCAGAGAGAAGACAATATAAAAAAAAAAGTTTACAAGAATTTATAGAATTGTTTACCCAGCATGAAAAGCTAAATTCCATGACTTCACGTTACAACATGATCTTAATTTCTTAATTTAAGAATCCCACTCATTAGTTCCATTTAGTTACAAGATGAACCCCTTTTAGTCCTTTCCAAATAGGGCAAGAGGTATTGAAAAAAAAAATCTAGAGGAATATAGATAGTTGTCTACTCTTTATGAATCTACATTTTTTTCCTTCATATTACTGGATGAATCCCATTTGAGAAGACCACTATTTTGATCTTCTTTAACATCATGGCTGGGATAATTTACCACCAAGTTATCACGAAAGAACCTGTTTTTTTTCTTTTTTTTTTCCATTTTTTCCAACTCATTGTGTTAACTAATTACTATCTCATTGTTAGCAAGATAAATTAGCTATATTCTGTTGCTGTTACTAAAATAAATTAGTACCTCTTTCTGACTTACATCTTAGCATCTTTAACTGCAGTACCACTTATCTATTATGGCCTGCAACACTATCTATCATTGGCTGGCTCACTTGTATTAATCCCATTAGTCATGGTACCAGCCATGGGTGGAACAGATGTAAGAATATGCTGTTATGTACTGTTTAAAGCTTATTGCAGTCTATGAAAATTGATAGTTTTCCATATTCTTATCTATTCACTTTTACATCATTCAATAATGACAGAAGGATACTGCTACAGTAATTTCTACAATGTTGTTTCTTTCTGGCATCACAACTATACTGCACTCCTACTTTGGTACCCGACTGCCTTTAGTTCAAGGGAGCTCATTTGTTTATTTGGCACCAGCGTTAGTTATCATAAATGCTCAAGAATATCGAAATCTTACAGCACATGTAAGTTCACTGACAGACAGAAAATGTTAATTCATCACTTTCAGGCTCTTTCAGGCACAAAAAATTACATCAAGTAATCTAAATCCAGGTAAACTACCTGCATTTCAAAATATAATTACTTCAGAAACAAATGTTAGGAGTTGGAAAATTCCATGGTACTTGTGTGGTGTTTAATCTTATATAATCACCAGCATAATTTTTCCTTTCCCTTCTTTCTGCTTTTATGCATCTGTTAACAGAGTTCTGCTTTGTCAGTTTTTTGTCAACACTATGGGGACCTGTTGTTCATAAATCACATTAAACTTTGGCTTCTCAGTTTCCATATTAATGCCTGCTGATTATATTTGCAGAAATTTAGGCACATAATGAGGGAACTCCAAGGAGCTATAATTGTTGGTTCAATATTCCAATGTATCCTAGGATTTAGTGGTTTAATGTCTATTCTACTCAGGTAACAAGAAGTTGCATGTGATATCTTTCTTGCGTTCATCAGAGCTGAATAGATTTCTGGTGGGAAAGAAATATCTTTCATCTTTTCATGATCAATTTAGTAAATTTATGTGCTTTGTTACTTGCTATTCTGCTATCTTGCTAAATATTTAGAACGTGTATGCATTAACATATAAGATAAACAGATGCATATTCTTCTCTCTTCTTCTAAATATTTTTTTTCTTGTAATCATCTGTATTTAAGGCCTATCTTTTGATCGTTGCTTTTGTTGAATTCATAAGGTTGTAGTGAAGTGAAGTTCAGATAAAAAATAATGTGCATATCTTTAGCTATACTAAATCTTTGCCACATTCTATTTGTTGATATGTGTAGATATTTCTTTTTCTTCCTTTTTTATTTCTTTAATTGTTAGCCAAACAATACAAAATAAAGTTAACCACACAAGAACGGACGTGAATTTACATGGTTTAGTAGATTGCCTGTATTAATGAGAGAAGACATTAAAATTCCATAATCAGGCATGCAATCCATAATGATCAATCCGTCAAACAAAATTCAAATCTTTTTTAATCACCAAAACAAAATCAATCCTTTTTGTTAAAAATTTCCCAAAAAGTCATGCAACCTTACTAAATACTTATGAGAGCTTTTCAACTAGCAAGAAAAGTGACATGGCCAGAGCACTCTGCTTCTCTTTTTCAGAAAACTAGTGCCACAATACACACCATGGCAATGTGAGGCAATGCTCAAGCCTCCTTTTAAGTTAGTTAGCTGGCACTTGGCCAACCCTTAAATTGCCAATTTATCCTAATTCATGCAACGTGATTGGCAAGCCAAACAAAGTCTATCAGTAATGCAAATTTCTGTTGTGTAATTCATTGTCTCTTAAATGGCTCTTATAAAACTCAACAGACATGATTTGCAGCCCCAAAAAAAAAAATTGGAACAGATTAAGAATTTTATATGTAACTTAAAGCACACAATTCAACAGTAACTTATGTTGGTTAATTAAGTGAGCATAAAAGCTTCTGTGTTAAGAAAGTTGTTAAGACTTAAGTTTAATGTGTAATTCTTTATAAATTACAACAATTTGTTGCAGGTTAATCAACCCAATTGTGGTTGCACCAACTGTTGCTGCTGTAGGCTTAGCATTCTTCAGCTACGGCATTCCACAAGCTGGCACTTGCTTAGAAATTAGCATTCCACAGATAGCACTGATTCTAATATTCACTCTGGTGAGTCCCGTCCCTAGCATTTCAAGCAGCACTGAATACAGGATATTTGGTATTTGAGAAGGCTTTCTAATGGTCGTAAAGTTACTGCTTTTATGTTATAGGCTGTCTGTTGTAAGCAAGTCATGGGCTTTTGGTTTTTTATTAAATGATTTCAGACTTAAGTAGTGTTCAGAAACTCATGGTGTTGCTTCTTTTTTCTTATTTGAAGTATCTTCGAGGAATATCTATCTTTGGGCACCGCTTATTTCGAATTTATGCTGTAAGTATCTTAAATTAAGATGTAATTTGTTTGTTTTTCATTTTGTTGAGCCATGGCATTCATTATTTCTCATTTTACATGCTCTCTAGTTTATCAAACCCCTGTCATGTTAGAAGTCTAGAATCTAGATGATTCTCATTTTCTGACAGGGCTGCATATACACTGCCTGTGCATGGACATAAATAAGATAGTTCATTGTGATGCTAGTGATTTGTTGACACATGGAAGAACAATGAAGTTAGTGATTTGTTGGTTGTCTGAGATCCATTATAACCTTCAACAGTCCCACACATTGTGAGGAAAGAAAAGAAAATTACTCAAGCGGAAATGACACACTTCTGTCAACTAAAATTGGTGAATATCTGTGGAGTCAGTTTCTATAGAAAGATAATCTTAAAGTCTCCTAGAAATGTTACTTTAACATAGTCTGCAACTCTGCATTATTCTGCAAGGCTTCAGATTTATTATGAAGACATTAAATTATGCACCTATTAATTGGCATTTCTTGATTATTTCTGATTCTCTATGTAATTAAGTGTAGGAGATAACTAAGTCAAAGAGGAATGGGGGGTGGGAGTAGAGATATTATAGAAGATTTTGTGTAGTTTTTTTTTTTTTTTTGAGTAGTTGTTGACAGGTACTGACTAAGTCTTTCCATTAGTAAATGTGGATATAATAACAAATTATGTTGACATACATTTTAATATTTTCAGGTTCCTCTGAGTGTTACAATAATTTGGATATATGCATCCTTTTTAACAGCTGGGGGAGCATATAACTACAAAGGATGCAGTCCTGATATACCAAGTTCAAACATTCTGACAGATGCATGTAGAAAGCATGCATATACCATGAAACATTGCAGGACTGACGTTTCCCATGCATTGTCAACTGCTGCATGGGTCAGAATGCCTTACCCTTTACAGTGGGGTATCCCTATTTTCCATTTTAGGACTTCCATAATCATGGTCATAGTGTCACTGGTTGCCTCTGTGGATTCAGTAAGTATATTATTTAAATGCTTGCAAGTGAAAAATATCATCTGCTTACACTGAGAAATTCATAATGGAAGCAGAAAAAACATTACAAATGTTACATTTATCTAAAATTCAAGAAAGTGGTGAACCAACCTCCCCCCCTCCCTCCCAACACTCATACAGAACTATCCTCATTTATAACAAGTTTGGGCAAAATCAAGCACCCTCTGAATGTGATGGGCTTTCTTTGACAAGAAAGGCATGTGAGGTCACTAATTGCAAAAGAAGGTGATTGTTATCAAGGTCATGTTAACATGGATTTTTAATGTTGAATGCAAGGATCAAACATGAACAGGAGATGAAACTACAATTGTAACTTTGTGAATGGTGTGTTCATTTTCCAGGTTGGAACTTATCATACTACATCTCTGCAAGTTCATTTGAGGCCTCCAACTCCAGGAGTAGTGAGCCGAGGAATTGCACTGGAGGGTTTCTGTAGTATATTGGCTGGTCTTTGGGGTTCAGGTACTGGGTCAACGACTTTGACAGAAAATATGCACACAATTGACATAACAAAGGTGGCAAGTCGGAGGGCAGTGGAACTTGGAGCAGCTCTCTTGATCCTGTTCTCATTTATAGGTAAAGCAACAACGCTTGGTAACAAAAATCTGTAATTGACATCAAAATGCTTAACCGACTGCATATTAAGTTCCGTTCCTCTCCATTTTGCTGCATGCTGGCTGAGGTGGATCTAAGGATGTGAAGTGGTTTAATTTTTGGTGCCATTGAATTAGTTCTCAAAATACAACTGTTATATCTTATTTTATGTCTTAGTGGAACCTGGACAGCTAATGGTTTTAAATCATACAAGTTATCTAAAGATAAAGACATGTATACATGTTCTTCTGACGCTGGTCGAGATTGATTACAGCATTATATACTGTTAGACCCCCTATTAGGAAGGTATACCGTAGAAATAGGTTCAGGGGGAAAAAAGGTGCAGTCCACGAAGGAAATG